>JACSYO010000795.1:122500-280000 GCA_016806645.1 Ophiodon elongatus
GCAAGGAGATGACACTCTAATTGGTTTAATTCATGCTGCGCACAAAACGCACCTATGATTCATAAAAAAGACTGAATACAACCCCTTACACATTACTTTGTGCCCAGACAATGCCTCATTTAACCAGCAAAAGTTAGACACACTCTGAATGCACTTGCACCATTGACTTTAGACCACTTTGTATCATTTAAATAAGGCCCTTAGTCTTGTCAGCGTGTCAAGTGTGAAGCAAGCGTCGTGCCACTGGTTGAACCAACTGCACACAGTCAGAACCTCATTTCAGTACTTTATATATCGCCACAAGCTCCGCTGTAACCAATCAGAGGTATTTTAAACGGGTGAGAAATTATTGTTTGACCAAATATATTTCCACACAATCAAATGTGTATGACAGAAGAACTTAAAATAGAGAAGGAAAAAGAGCATACGCTTCATTTATTTCATTTATTGAATGAAATCCCAGTTTTACGAAGAGGAGAGGAAGTCATCATTTTACTAAAATACTGGGAAACCTTCAACCCAAGTCCGTGTACCACTCGCTGGAAAATGAATCCCCATTAAGCCCAGCTCTGTAATAGCTGCAGAGTGTGTGTGTGTGTGTGTGTGTGTGTGTGTGTGTGTGTGTGTGTGTCTTGACAGATAGATGAGAAGCTGTCACGCTTCGTGCTTGAGTATAAAAACTTCAGAGAAAATGAACTCCTCCAGCAGCACTCCCAGTCTGACATTTTCAGCTCAATTCAGAATCGGGAACAGGAGCCGACTTGTCGACACTCGCGGCCCGACGCCATGTTTCACACGGGGCCCCGCCGCCGCTGTCCCGCGTCGCCATCCATCGGCAAATCCCAGAGAAATGGATTGTCTCACTCGTATCGAAATTCTTTTATTCAAAGTCACACCTGGCTGTCGACCGCGGAATCACAGAGGAAGCTGAGCGCCGGCCTCGTGAATGCAAATATCATCCCTGCTTCTACTGAATAGTTTTGTCCGAGGGAGTGTGGGAATTTCCTCCCCTTGAATTCAAATCCCATCAGACGTCCGCTCTTCAATGTCGCACGCTGCTTTTATCTGTTATTCTTTCACGAAAAATTGCCTTTCAAACACAAACAGGGTTTTCGAGTGAGTTAGCTTTGCCTGACTGATGATTGGACGCGGGCCTTCCCTTCTGAAGCCCACATTAGCTGAAGCCTAAGGCCGACAACATTACCTGCAGTTATTTGCAGCTACGATTGAATCATTTTGTTAGAAGCATCAAAAGACATTAGAATTAGGATTGTAGGTGAGAAAACTTTGAGAAATAATTAAAATCGGTTGGTTTAATTATCCCCAGAAAAACGCATGTACATGATTTAGAAATGCTGTGTATTAATTAGAATTAGTGTGATATTGATCATGAATGGATCAAATGACTGTCGCTCGTAGTGATGAACCCAGGGAGAATGATCAACTCTGCACTTCTTCTCAGCACTACTGCTTTTACCTTTAAAAAGACATTTTTACTTGCCAAGACAGCAGCTAAAAAAATGTCCACAAAAACAGCACAAATAACAGACAGATAGATGAGAAGAAAACGGCAAAAAGTACAAACAACATAAGAAAGGCTGTGTCAGATATGACCATGGTGATAATATTTTCGATATATTTTAGCTCGTTCTACTGCCCCAAATTTGAAGCCCCCCCCCCCCCAAACAAAAACAAATATAAGCTATAACAGCTTCAAAGAACTTTACTTTGGGAAATTATGGGAATATTAGATACTTTTGAGTAAAAAATCATGACTGTGTACTCACAACTAAATTGTGTATTCATTTGTTCATTCATTTTAGTTTACACTGGACCAGTTTAATGGATTATAGATACAGATACATTACATAAAGCTGACCGTCTGCTGGACATTGATCTCTAGTCTGAGTTTTTCTTCAATCTGATTTGTTTCATAGCTCATCCTCAATGTGCGTTTTGAATTTTCTGCGATTTTCACCAAATTAGCGGCGAGAAAATCGTGATTGAGAATATGAATATCATCACGTGACACCGTGAGCGCCTTAAATCATTAAACGATCAGTGACGATGGGATTGCAAGATGGCTTCATCGGAGCGTGAGGACGGGCTTTGGAGCGAGAGCGATCTAAAGTGAATCAACGAGTCATGCTCCAAAATGGAAAGACCACACTTGTGAGGAAAGAAAGAAAACAAACAAGCTCCATATTGTTCCCTTCTAGTCCGGCGTCACCGGTACGAGCACTTTGGGGGTCAACTGATCGAGTGCACATCCTCGTGTGTGCACACACATACACACCCAGTGTCCTCGAAGGGCCCTTCTCGACAGAGGAAATGAGGAAATCTCGCTGCAATTGCTGGTCTCTGATTACCAACACATCATCTTGAGGAGTGACTTTGTGACTGTGTGTGTGTGTGTGTGTGTGTGTGTGTGTGTGTGTGTGTGTGTGCGTTGGTTGCAGTCTAATCACAGTGAACAGAGAAGGCAATTTGTTCAGCTAGAGCCCCTGTTGTGTTGATAAGCCAGTCACACAAACCACTGTCTGCCACCGGCGGCCTCCCCTGGCTGGCTCCCAGCCCACCTCAGCTGCCAGTGTGTTTACATCCAGGCTGAACCTGGCTGCAACTACAGCTGAAGTCAGCCTCGGTTCACCACCGGCCCGAAGCAGGCCTCAAGCCTGCGGATACATCCCAGCATTAACGAGTCCAGTGTCTGCGTGTCCGCCCGGCATTCATTTGAATGGCATTTAAACGTAACTTTAGATGTGAGCAGTTTTATATTGAAAGACCAGAATACTGGCTGATAACGGAGTTATGCGTCTCGAAATCCTTACAAGCGTTGTCATAACAACATGGCCTTGTGATGAAATGCCCTTGGTATTAGTTCAGTGTTATTCCAACTTTCACGCTTCCACCAGGAACTTTCCTTTTGTGTTGCTTTTGGTGGTACTGTTGTCCGAGCACATCAATTTACTGCCGCAGGCCCTGCGCAGTGCAGGTTCTGGTTCTCCCTTGGCTCCCTTCCCTCCAGCGGCCCAGTAATATGGCCTGGCCCTCGATTAGCGTGTTGGCGGTGTTGGCTCCTAGTTGGGGGACCGCCGGAGCAGCGCGGCGAAGCTCTGCTCCTGGAGGAGCCGAAGCGGTGGTCGCTGTCGGGAGGCCCCGCCGGAGTCTGAGCTGAAGGAGGTTCTGGTGAACCGGCGTGATTTCATCTGATGTGGCTCGAAATCAGGCCAAAGAAAAGCATTAAGAATAACTATATAGACATACCCAATCTTCTTGCTTACTTCAATCCATATTTGTTGGCGTTTAGCCTTTCAAACTATAATAACAAACTTTACAATAAAGTAAACTATACTACTAACTAAACTATATAAAATATACTATAACTATATAGAAATTCCTAATCTTCTTGCTGATGATCTCATTTTCTTATGTAGCTCTGATAGAGGCATCAGTATTAAATTGAGACTGTTTCATAACTAGTTAAAAGTTATTCACAGTAGCCTTAACTTAATTTGCCCCTAGCTAACGTCTATTGAGGATTCCCTTCATTTCTAAACCCACTTCATCCCGTGCGGCGTCATAACTCCTTCACCTACGTGTCACCTGACTTCGTGACGTCTTCAGGGCTTAAACCTTAACTGACACTTCAATTTGTTTCAGCGCTTTCACACAAACTGAACACTTCAACTCCTTTCAGTGCTAGTGCTATAACTCTTTATAGCATTTTAGCTTCTAACAGACACTTCGACTTATTTCCGTGCTTCTACTTCAAGCACAACCTAAGTCATCTGGAAGTCTTGTATTAAAAGCAGGGGAGCATTCGCGAGATGTGTTCCCATCTCAGCTGTCAGTTTGGTAACTTTATGACATTTCATGCTATTTAGGAAATGGTGTTAACGGTGTCGTTCATCAGAGACGTCTGATAAGAAATTAAATATGACGATTTGGTGTCAAATGAACGATACGGGCAATTCTTCATATGTTTTGGTCTTTTGCGAGAGGTGAACGTCCGCTGCAGTTTATATACTCAGCGTGTCGGATCAATTAAGAATCAAACATTCTCTGCTGATATTTTTGCTATCAGTGTTTGACTTCCAGCTTTAAGCCATTCGTCAGCAGGTGGAATTTGGCGCTTTGCTCCATAAATGAAGACGTTTCAGAGGCTCATTCTGACAGGACCGTTAAACTTTTTCTGCTACGGGCTCTGACTCAACAATTTCAGCATCAGCCCCTCACAGCCATAAGGGATGGGTTGTAAAATGGTTTTGCTTGTTTTCTTTCTCCCCTCACTTCTATTCAAATGTGTTTTTTAATTTGGTCTCATTAAGGGATGCCTTCCCTTTGCTCTGAGCGCTACTGTGGTCCAATTAAACTTCATTTTGTTCTGTTTTGGCTCGAAGCAGTCCGAGTTGTCCACAGTTCATCCTGGAGTTTCTCATCTGAGCCGAGCCGTGTGTTTGAACACAGGGAATTATTCATTTTGAGTACATTCCTAGCCACATACAGAGATGCACACACATAAAGGATAAACTCAACAGAACATTTCTAAGTAAAATACAAAGAAACAGCTCTCCATTGTTCAAATAAAAGGGGAAAACACGACAGCATGATTATGAATTCAACTCAAACCAGTCTCATATATAGGTACGCTTTCATCGATTTAGAACTGAGGACAATGGAGAGGCCAGCCCAGTAACACTTCTAAAACACTTCATGGTATGATACCATACCATTGAAAAAGATTACTTCAGGAGGCAATCATCGATTCACCTGCAATACAAGCTGAAGGGGATGTGCAGAGGCACATAGATCCTGAAAAACAACAACTTAAAAGTAAAAGTGGCTTGACAAGAAACTAGTCCACTACTAAGAGTCTGAGTCCAGTAGATACTAGTGTTGTGAAGATCCCGGAATTTCAAAGTTTGATACAATATCTTGAAAATTATCGATATTCAATACCATTTTTGATACAACTTTGTGATTATGAAATCAGGATTTCTGGGGGGATTTTCATTGATATATATATATATATATATATATATATATATATGGTGAAGAATGGTGACCCACCCACAAAGCATTGTAAATGAAATCGCAGCTGGTACTGGTGTATCGATAGTGTGGAAATATTGAACCCATTTCGAATATTCAGAATGTATAGAAATATCGATATTCTTGACAACACTAGTAGACACGGTGTTTATATGAACTTAAGAGACATAGAAGTTCAACATGTCTACAACAAGGACCTTGTCCAGCTATACCAGCCCGGTCTATTTCTTAGGAAGTTATGTACCGATGTCAGGCGTCAGCTGTTTGAGAGTATATTATACCCCCAATCAAACAATGCAGCGATTGATACAATCCACAGTCTGGTGGATTAGGGACATTGACCAATTCTTTGCCATGTAGACAATAACAGACGGTCAACTAATTCAATAGGAACCATCAATCAAATAGTAACAGCAAAGCTTGTGGTCATTTGACAACTAGTTGTTGAGATATAGCTCTGAAGTGTTGGACCAAAAGACTGAAAAACGATGAACAACGGGGAAGGAAACAAATATATACACATGGATTTTCAAGAAAAAAAAGAAAAACGTTGTATTAGCAGTCAGAGTTCTTACTGTAATACATTTATGACAATGCACAGCATGCAATACAATTTCTCAGAGCGAGTCACAAACTGTAACGTGAGGTTTTTTCAACGATGAACGCTTGTGCAGTAAATCTCACCCGTAGGTTAGATATGAACACGTCTCTGTATCTCTGTTCCTGAGCGGATTAATGTCTTGGGACAAGACGGACAGCCTTGGAGATTCGGCTGCTCCGGGTCTCCGCTGAGAGAAATTACACACAGAGCCACATTACGAATTCATAAGCATGTCCTCCGTCATTAACCGAACATCATGTCTGGTGTCTTTTATGGACTCCTATGAACATTCGTCAACCAGAGTGACTGATGATGTGAGCTGTAGCGGACGTTTCCCACCACCATACATTGATACTCAGTATTTTCCACCTGGGAGCTTTGTCTGACTCTTATTCTCATACAAGCCCTGCTCTGACAGGAAGGTGGTAGCTTAGCACTGCTTCACAGGTGAGTCATGTTAGGTCAAATTCATGAAAAGACAGGGAACTCCAAAGAGATGACATCATCTGGGCCCCAAAGTGCAGGTGTACTGGTTCAATATAAGTGAACATGTTTATGTGGTATGTTTAAAGAAATAGTGAGGGAACCCATGCCGTCATGAGGTTGCAAACCACAAAAAAGGGATTCCATAGGAAAGAAGCGAAGCTACCAGTTGAGATCCCGGGCTAACTGAAATGTGACGTTATTATAGATCGTCAAAGTGTGCAGAGAGGAGGTTGGGTTGGAGGGATTGGTCAAAAAATACATTGTACTTTAACACAGGCGCCGCCACAGGTCTGCCACAGCCTAGGTCATTTGTAACGCTACAATTTCATAATGAACTGGAAATATTTTTAGATTTCTCAGTCGGTGGGCTGGCCGGCCCTCACCGGTGGACTCGCGGCTCCGGCAGGAAGCTTTACGGCACCTTGGACTGCCCTGCTAACCTGGGCCATGCTAGTTTGAACTACTTATATACCACTTAATAATACATCGTAGTTTATTAGTTGATTTAGATTTAGTATTAATAATCTGTAAATTATCCTCAATAGTAACCAATATTGTCAAATAAATGTAGTGAAGTAAAAACAATATTCCCTGAGATGGAGTGGACTGGAAGTTACAAAAAATGGAAATACTCAAGTAAAGTATAAATACTTTAAAATTACACTAAAGTACAACACTAAAAAAGTAGTAAATGTACTTGGAGTTAGAGCGCAAAGTTCATCATAGAGCCTCTCAAACTGCATCAGATTTGTGTATTTACCTTTATGTCGTACAAAACTCAGTGGGAACAGGCCCCAAGACCCCCCCGTCCCCCTTGAGGGTCTGAGGGCCACCCGCCCCAGTCTCACAAAGTCCTGTGTGGTTCACTGATTTGTATTCATATGTGCTTCAGAGGCTGTAACGAGGGGCAGTGGATCTGGGAAGCCGCAGTAAGAAGGCAATAAGTTGCTAAATACTGTACGATGATATTATTCATATTTAGAAATTCTTAGATCACTGGTTTGTGTAGAAATAGGGTCGAGGACGAGTCACAGCAAAACATTTTTAAAGCTGAGATGTTTATTTCTAACATTCACCACATCAGTCCTTTAACTGAAGCCTGGCCTTCCAAGCTTCTTCTTCTTCTTTTTTCTTGAGTTGTTATTTCAGAGCTGAATCCCTGAAGGGACTGCACATGTTATTTCAGTTTTATCCCTCACTTCCCTCCACAAGCTTCTTCTACAAAGATAAATTAGTTGCACTTAAAAAGTCCTTTCCTTGTGATTAAGGCTGTGGGAGCCTGTACTTATGTAGCTCAAGTCAATTTTATCACACATTCGCTGGAACAGCAGCACTGGAACTAGTTAATTTATAATTAGACTGAAGGAAAAAAGAAGAGAATAGTTAGAGGAAAAGAAAAAAAAGAAAAGAAAAGGAGGGAAGGAGGAAGAGACTGGGAGAGGATACTTGGAGATTGACAGAGAGATATGTGAGGTAAGGCGAAGCGTAGAGGAGGTGTTTTCATCCACCCGTTCTTACTCCCAACTCCTCTCATGGCGAACGCTCGTTCGGTGTCCCTCGGTATCCCTCGGTGTCCGTGTGAGACGCACCGGGCTTTCAACTAACTCCAACGTCGACTCGACAGCGTTGGTATCAGACGCTCAGAGCAACCGGAGTAGTATGAAGAGCGAGGTAGTCCGTAACCAAGTACTTTTGTTGCCTTGACCTATGACCATGTACGCCTAAAAACTAAGTAAACCTACATTGGAAGTTTATTTTGAAAAGACACAGTATACATGTAAGAAGCGGCAACTGTGATTTCTCTGTGAACACAGAAGTTTATTTTGAAAAGACACACCTATGATGAGCGGACACTGACGGTTTCCTGTGAACACTGAAGTTTATTTTGAAAAGACACACCTATGATGAGCGGACACTGACGGTTTCCTGTGAACACTGAAGTTTATTTTTTGAAAATATATAATTTTTTGTGAATGGCAGAAATTATTCTTGTGAGGAAGTGTGGAAGTTTGTTTTAAAAATAAATTTTGCGTCTAAGGAGCAGAAACCGCACGCTCTCTGTGAACACTAAGGTTTATTTTGAAAAGACACTGCATGCGTGTGACGAGCAAAAACCGCATGTTTTCCGTGAACACTGAAGTTTATTTTGAAAAGACTTCATGCTTGTGTAACGAGCGGAAACTGTACATTCCATGTAAACGCAGAATTTTATAAAAAACTAACACCATGCCTGTAACAAGCAGAAACTCTACATTTCCTGTGAACACTGGAGTTGATTTTGCCGCTAGAGGGTCACCTGGAGCTTCATAGTTTGAAGCTTCTTGACGAGTTGAGAGGGAGAATTGTAATATAAAGCTTTTATAAAGTGCTTTTCTCGCCTCAGCGACCACTCAAAGCGCTTAACAGCACAAGTCAGCGTTCAGCTGCTCGCACACACCTGCTCAGAGGGAGCAACACACACCATCAGGAGCTAACTCGGGGTTTAGTATCTTGCTCAAGGACACTTCGACATGTAGACAGCAAGGGCCCGGGGATCCAATCCCCGACCCTCTGAGTAGTGTACGACCGGCTCTACAGAAGGCGTCGCTGAAGGTGAGAAAGAGAGCGGGTGAGAGAGAGATAAAGGTGACAGAGAGGGAGAGCGAACGAGGTAAGTGAGCCCTTAAATTGGATTGTTACTTTAAACCCCTTTTTTTAAATGTTTCGAAAAGCCCCCAAATGGAGTTGAAATATGCCGCCATTACGCTGAAGACTGTGGTAATTATGTTTTTTAGAGCCGCCGTGATTATAGTGAAGTCACAGCCCCCGAGCAAGGGCCACAGCCGCAGACACAGCCGGCGATAGAACGAGACGGAAGGAGATGAAAATGTTTGGAGATGGAAAAAGCCGATTCACCTCCGCTCCCCCGCCCCCCGCTGGTGTTTCATGGATCGTCGATAGCAGATGAAGCTGCTCGAGTGTCATCATGTCAGTGTCGTCCACACTCATCTGTTGCACCCCTCGAGTCATTTCCAATTGAGAAAAAGAAACGCTGTTGAATGACAATGTCTAATTGATCGGGCTTTATTTGATATAAATAGACAAACTGGAGAAAAGCTCCTATAGCGGATGCTAGTTAGCGACACCCGTCCCCTAGCAGGGCTCCTGTGAAACTAGGGGATTGGAGACACAGCCTCCACGTTCCTATAGTAGAGGAAATGGATTTGGATGCCGTCCCCACACGGCGAGAGGGTTTTTATTTTGGGAGAGCAGTAGCTTTTCAGATTTAGCTGGTCCTTCGCATTGGCAGTGTTCCAACTTTAGTAGGTAGACTTTGTTTTGGTAGCTTTGAACAGCAGACCGGATTTATAGATTAAACACAATTTTTTTAAGAGGCTCTTTAAAGAAGGATGAACCCCAAAAAACTAGTCAAAGCAAGGGATGTCTGTCTGTCTGTCAAGGGCGTAGGTTTGGTTTAAACATGGGTGGGGACACATATTAAGGGGGGGTGTGGGTGGGGGGGGGGGCAGGTGTCCTCCCCCTTGGAAATCTGGAGCGTCTCGGACTCCCTTTTCTTGCATTTCGGTGAATTCTTCTGCATCAATTTATGGTGGAAAGTTAAAGTGCTCAAATATTTATTCCCCATCAAGTTATCTGCTGAGTCAACACACCTGTAGACATGATTTACTCTTCCTCCTCCTTTGTGCTTTTATTTTCTTTAAATGTGCATGTGGCACCCATTGACCTCGATGGAAAAATACATTTACAAACCCCTGGACTTAAATGGCTCATATGTGTTTCAGCAAGATTTCTGCTCATGTTAAAAACTGTCTTAACATTCACAGCGTATCCCACATATCTGTGTTCTCTGGAACGTCATAATAATAATAATAAAAAAAAAACAGAAACTAACAGAAAACACTTTTTACCAGGCATGAAGCTCACTTTCTTGGGTCTTGTTGTCAATATCATCTATACAAACCAACTCAAATCTTAAATCAAATTCCGCTCAATATTTCATCAGTACTGTCTCACCATTACAATCCAGAGTGTCTGCCATAGACACTCAAGGTCAGACATCCAGGATTCCATCAAATGGTACAACAGTAGTGGTAGGGACGTGTCCATACCGTCCACATGCCAACGCCCTTAACACAAGTAGGTGTGAGGAAGGAACGGGAGAGATGAGACAATAATATCACGACTCAGATTTGTCAAAACACTCTATTTAACCGTACAAAAAAAGGTAATTATAAGTATAATACAGGTAGATGTGCTGACTGTGGGCACAAAGAAGTAGAGCATGTTTTACTATATTGCTGGAAATATGAGGAAAGAAATAATTTGATTCAAAACCTAACAAGGATAAAAATACTGTTTGATTTTAGAGATATTCAACAAAATAAACTCACAAAAATGAGTGTCATTGATAACTATTTCAGTTTCTTAGACAAATAGATACAATTATTTATTTAATATTGTAAATACTGGCCATTCGGATTCACACTAGTAAAAGAAAAACAAGAAGAAGACGAAGAAACAAGCGGGGGTTTGTCGGACTCGGTAGTCGGCAGTCAGTGGCTCATTCACTGCACTTCATTTCATTCACTTCTAACACGATACGTTACATGGATGCTGGGTAGGCTAACACGCTACGTTACATGGATGCTGGGTAGGCTAACACGATACGTTACATGGATGCTGGGTAGGCTAACACGATACGTTACATGGATGCTGGGTAGGCTAACACGATACGTTACATGGATCCTGGGTAGGCTAACACGATACGTTACATGGATGCTGGGTAGGCTAACACGATACGTTACATGGATGCTGGGTAGGCTAACACGATACGTTACATGGATCCTGGGTAGGCTAACACGATACGTTACATGGATGCTGGGTAGGCTAACACGATACGTTACATGGATGCTGGGTAGACTTTCCAAATTTCCTTTGTCAAAAGTCAGATGCGTTGTCCACCCGTCCACCACCCCAACCTCCACACATTGACCTTTACAGAGCGCATTCATACTCACCAGAAGATGATCCTTTCACCATTCAGGACACCCTCGAGATCAAAATGTCAGTCAAGGAACCAACCACATCACATAATGGACTATAGATCTCCACAGAAAACGCTGAGCACCATCATGCTCTCCAGAGGTTGAACTTCTTGAACCCCGTGTGAAAAAAGTTTTACATTTTAAGCATCACCGGTAAAAGGCTCTAAGAACAGCTCCATTTTCAGCACGTTGTTTGCTCCGCTCGAGTTCCTTGTGTGTGGAGATGTGTATCGAAATTTATTAGACTCGTAATGCATTTAGAGATTTCTCACACGGACTCGAGCTCCAGATGGCCAATGAGCGTAATTAAAATCACAAGAGCATCGCAAACTCTTGTCAGCCAATAAATATGGAAGTGTTATTGTGTGAGAGTGCGCCGATGTGTCTGTATCTCAGTCAGTTCCTCAGTGTGTGTGTGTGTGTGTGTGTGTGTGTGTGTGTGTGTGTGTGTGTGTGTGTGTGTGTGTGAGTGTGTGTGCGTGCTCCTGACACTTAATCACATCCATCGATAACCTTTCGTTTGTCAACTCGTGGAGGATAATACAAGTGTGGTTTCTCCAGTCGTTTGCCCGCTACCTTGCCAAACACGTTGATCTCCACTAAAACCTCACTATTTGTAAGCGCAGTACACGACTGGCAAGTACAGACAGGAAGATTGGGGTTTGTTGACAAAGAATAAACAGCCTCATCCTTTAATTAGAGAGGCGTACATCACTGACAATCATTCTAATGACAGTAGCTCAATGTTGCCCAATTTCTTGGGCTTTGATCAGACAGTCAGAGGGTCTATCAGTAGAGGAAAGGCCAGGGATCTGACCTCTCTCACATTCTGCCAATACCCTTAAAAAAAAAGAGAAGAAAGTTAAAGAACTGGAACAAGTACATTTCTCTATGAAGTAGCTGTCCGGATGCCAGACAGTTAGCCCTAAAAGAGTTTAGAACGGAGCCAGTAATTCATTAAATGCTGAATAATGTGTTCCATTATGGCATTAAAGCGCTGGTCCCTCTTGTTTGCGCGCCACAAATGTCTTCTCACTGCAAAGAAAAGTCTGGATAACGGTCGTGGTGATGTTTTAGCCTTTTACCTGGCATTCCAGTGCCCTCGGCTTGCCCTACATCCAGCATCACCCATAACCTACAGCCTACGCCTACATTTCCTGTTGCTATGCGGCGGTTCGGCTCCCTTTTTTTAATTGTATGATGATGCCATGCAGGAATTCCCTGATTTCCTCTCCAGCAGAAATCGGTAGAGGCTTGTTAATGCCAGAGGTTCAGCACTGGACAGCTCCCCCGAGAGTGCCGGCTTGCTGCTGCTGCTGCATACAAAGTAACTGTGGAGGACAGCTGATGAAATGCTTACGTGGGCGAGTAGTGGTTGCCATGGTTACCTCAGGCTTTAGCCCCTCGCATTTGTCCAGCTCCGGTTTGCTCCGAGTGAACCCCGATTGTTACTTGGTTGTCCAATTGGAATGGGGATTT
The DNA here is from genome assembly GCA_016806645.1 of Ophiodon elongatus. Classification (NCBI taxonomy): domain Eukaryota; kingdom Metazoa; phylum Chordata; class Actinopteri; order Perciformes; family Hexagrammidae; genus Ophiodon; species Ophiodon elongatus. The sequence goes on from JACSYO010000795.1 coordinate 135,167, forward strand.
GCTGGGGTTCCTTCTATTTCGACTCGTGCCCTTTACATCGCGTTTGAGTTCCAGAACACAGTCCTCGTGTGAAAATGGCTCATATATTGGACCATTTATCCTTTACTCTCACTGTTGTTTTCTTCTCAGTGTGAAGTATGGATTCCTCTACAGTCTGGGCTTTTTCCTGTGTTTCTCTGAAAATGATTCTTGCACAATTAGAGCCTAGGGTCTGGGGGTTTGAGGACAAGGAGCGAATACAAAGCCGCCGTTCGTCCACAAAAGGACAACACACCTTTTGAAACTTGAGAATTCACTGGCAGACACGATGCAAAACTTTGAATTTTCGGGGGAATTTGAATGTTCAGGAGTTTTTGTTGTTGTTGCAATTAGTGCCATCCAGGTTTTAAAAAGTATTGAGAGGAATGTCTTTATGCCGAGTTCACGCTATACAACTCAAGTTCTGTTTTTTCCGCACGCCAACGTTTTTTTGGAGCTTCCAGACAAAAGCCCCCAGATCAATGGGGACTCACCGTTGGTTCTGCCTCCACTCGGCACGCCAACCGTTGCAGGCTAAATATCTGGACCAGTCGAGTCTGTCGGGCACTAGCAACCAATGAGATACAGAGTAAAGACATGTGGAAACATGTATGCCTGTGACAACATCGACAAGCATGTCTAAGGGCGTTTTAAACGTCACTTCTCGCGTGTGTTTTCAGGACAAAGCGTCACTTTGAGACCAGACAGACTCATCAGGGATTCCTCTTGGTGACAGATCTTGTAGTGTGTGACCCCCCCAGCCCCTCACCCCCCATGTCGCCGGTCAGTCATGTAGTGTGAAAACCACAACGACTTTAAGACTCCCGATCACAAAACAGCCAGTTGTGTAAATTCTGCTTCAGATTGCGGGTGAATGTTCTACCTTTTTTTGTGTTTCTTCTCTCTTCTCTTGGAAGTTATTACATCTATCTTTTTTCAATAGAATTTGACTTTTGGACTTTCAAACGCTCCGGAGTTATTGGAAATATGTGGATCGCACGAATTGGAAACGATCCTATGCAGCCACTTCTAAAATTCTACAAATGGTAAAATTCTACAAATATTATTATAGCCTGATCTTTACCTGATACTAAAAGCTATGAATGAAGCTTCAAAGCTCCCTACTATTCAGGACTACATATTACATTGATGAGTTTCATATTCTGTTTATTGATGAGGTCCATTGACTAGGGGTGCTGCATTTCCGTGAAGGAGATTAAAACGTCCATAGCCCCAGGGTCTCAAGCTATCAAGGTGCCTCTGCGTGTGCATGGTGTAGCCTTTTCCGCTTTCAGGATTCTTCAAGTTTCTTTAATTTCTTGACATTGATGTTCAGTTGCGTTGAGATCGTGTGACGGCGCCATAGCAAATGATTCACATCATTTCCCTCCTCATCAAAGCGTTCAGTTCGCCCTGGGGGAACGTATGAAGACGTCGCTCACTCGGTGGAATGTTCTGTAACAGTAAATATTGTGTTTCTAGTAGGATTTGAACCCGCTGGTGTGCCAGCAGTCAATTATTTCTGCAAGTATTCAGTGTCTTTTGGACGGAAACCATCTCACCCTTACTGAGAGAAAGAGACCGATAGAGTTGGTGTAGCTCCGGAGAGAGAACAGATGAAAATCACACAACTGCACTGCAGAGATTTTTCTGTCCTCATTCTCTCTCTCTCTCTCTCTCTCTCTCTCTCTCTCTCTCTCTCTCTCTCTTACACAGACATTTCCCCACGCTTTGTCATGTGTGGGAATGCCCCGCAGAATCATCTAACCTCCACACTGTTACACACTGCTAAAGGAATAGATCCTGTGTGTGTGTATGACTTTCTTGTACTTGCTACATAGAGAGGACCGAAAAAATATTTTAACCACAGAGTGAGGACATTTTTGGAATATGAGGACATAATGGCAAGTCCTCAACTCTATGAAAGCCTGTCAAAGGGGTTCAGGCCTAGTTTTCAGGTTCAGGTTAAAATGAGGTTTTGGTCAAAGTTAGGGTACGGGTTGGGGTTATTTACTCGTGATGGTTAAGGCCAGGGCAAGGCGCTAAGGAATGTGTTATGTCAATGAGTATCCTGAATAGAGACTACACGAGAACCGATATTGGACGCAGTACATTCACCATCAACATTTTTTTCCCCCAGATAATGCTACATTGTGAACAATAAATCTGTTAACGTTAGCTGTTAGCAGCCTGAGTTTAGCACAGCCTTGTTTGGCTATACAAAGGAGCTAACAGCTAACGTTAACGGAGTTTGCATTGAGTTACATTATGATACTTTCAAGCTCTATTCAGTGATAATGAGTACTGGGAGAACCTGAATAAATGCAGTTGTGGGACGGAGAAGTTTTCACAGCAATATAAAAAATAGATATTAGAGAGCAAATTATGACTTGTTGTTTAACTTTCCAACAGTCGCTCAGCTAAGTGTTTACTGTTTTGTTTTTGTTTTTAACTGCAATTTAGCTGGTACTGGTATTGTGACATCACAAATCCTCACAAAGATAGAAGTACAGGGATTTGTGTGTGTGTGTGTGTGTGTGTGTGTGTGTGTGTGTGTGTGTGTCTCACTGGAGCATGAGAGGAATGCAGTTGTTCTTTGAGAGAATATAAAAGAGGCAAGATTTGCCTCCAAACCATTCTCCTCCTCTCAACTCACCCACTTTTTTTTGTATAATTTAAAGCTTTTTTATTATTATTTGAGATGATCGCTTCAAGCAATCAACCTCCTGTTGTTTTAAATATTTTTCCATTTCCCCCTCCAAAAATTGGGAACATAAGATATGTTTTCAAACACTGATAACTGCAAAAGTACATCCTGAGGTGGCCGAGTGTGCTTCTTGCCAATCGCATCATACATGTGCAGTGCTTACGAAAGCCCAGAACATAGTCAGCCTCGTGCCTCCACACATAGGGCTGTGAAGTCTGTAAGGGGCTTTGAAAAATGAAAGCATGGCAGGATGAAAAGACACTCGCTGCTTTATAACTTAATGTCAAGGAAAGGTGGAGGGATGGAGAATGAGGACAGACGACGAAAAGAAGGCGAGGCGAAGTAATCAAGTGCCAAAATTCCATCGTCAAATTTGTGCTTTGATAGTTGTTCAGATCCTTTTTCGCCCAGAGACCTTTCACCTTCAGGGAGTTTGGATTGAATTTTGTAAATTCAATCACTAGGTTCATTCGCAGGTGTTGCCAAACAACATCAGATTGAGAAGTATAAATTAGATTTTTTTGAGAAGCTTTCTAACCTTTTTTTTTCGTACAAATGGAGAAGCAGGCCCATCCTGGATTCTGCCTGAGCTGAAGGATGATAATGAATCTGTCACCAGATCAAATCTACGTCAACTCTTATAAAGTCAGAGCTTTTCAACAGATGAGTACACATTGTATAAACCATTACAAATTAGGCCAGTGACCCTCCCTCATTAACACCTCTCTACATTCATTAAACTCAAAGTGTGCGTCTCAACTGTGTTTCTTCCACCATCATGTGAATTACACATACAAACACACACACACACACACACACACGAAGTTTGTTAATTTAACATCTCTCACTTTTGATCTTGCATTATTATGCAATAACATTTCATGATTTTATTTAATTATTGTTGAAAGCGGATGACTACACATTCTTCCAACTGTTTTTAAATTAGCCCTCCATCATTGGCACCTCTCTCGTCTCATTAGTGTGCGAGTGTGTGTGTGAGATTTGCCATGAAGTATTTTGGCATTCACATACATATTCCCTTTCAGAAACACACAAAGTCCTTTTAAACCACGTTTCCACCAATCAGACTAATTCAGTTTGTACCCGGTACTTTTTTTAGTACCACCTCGGTCCAGGTTCCAAGCAAGCTGAGCCGATACTAGAAGGTGGAGTTAAAAACACTGCAGACCACTGATTGGTCAGAGAAAAATGTTCGCGAATTTGGGACATCCTGTGCAAACCCACGATTTTAACTAGCAGAGCTCGTCAATAGCAATAGTGACTGCAATTTTTTGATTCACTTGACCAAGATTTTGAAAAACAATGTCAGCCCGCCAAACTACGCCGTACAACTAGCATGGCCCTCAGTTTGTTTGCAGATGAAACGTCAGTGGAAAACAAGGTGGAAAACAAATACAGAAAAAGACCTGGTACCAGAAAAGTGAGTCTAGTTGTGTAGATGTGTTCCATGCAGAGGAAACATAGCTATAGATTTTGCATAACATCGAACGCATATCACATTAAAAAAAAACAACAACACGCGGAATACCGATTTATGACAGAGCATTCTGGTGTAGTTGGTTGATCGGTAGCATGTCGGTTAGTGAAGCAAGGAACGGTGGACAGCCGTGTGTAATGACGCTGCGCTCTGAGTGACACTTCTGAAATCGTAGGGGGCAGATTTATCACAGTGTGTGTCCCGAAGGCCTTCGGATGTCTTCAGGGATTTAATGACCTGAAGTCGAACCGTTTCACACAGTGTAAAGCAGCTGTGGACGACACATACCGAAGCAGAAAGAGAACCACTCATATTCCTTTCTAGATCAAATGCAGACGTTCCTGCTTTGACCACATTGAACATTAAGGAGAGTCGAGCGTGAACATCTTATTCTTCAGTGAGGTCTTTATGAGAGCCAACGGCCGTTTTACGAGTTGTGTCAAAAGTGGGCCGTCGGACAAGGTTGGATAGTTTATTCACTGAAAATACCAAACTGTGGCAGCGCTGCTGGTTCTGGTTGTTGCATAGGCAAAAGAATAGGAAGACCCGCTCATGGAACTAATATAAAGAATAAGAATTAGGAGAGTGATTCGGGGGACAGATACCATCCAGATACCCATCTAATTGCCTGCACTTCCTCTCTTTGTCACGGTCGCTCTCTCTGTGCCGTAGAATCATGGAAGATTAAAGCAGAGACTGCAGTCCATTTGACACCGACTTCATCTATTGACTGTCACAGGACTTCACTAGCTCGTCTCGGCTGGTTTTTCTCTCTGTCTCTATCTCCCTCGTCACTGCTTATGTCGCTTGGTATTTCTCGCCATCTCAGTCCTTCCCCATACCACTGGCTCAAATCCTGCAGCTAAGTGAAAGATCTTTGTCTGAAACTTCAGAGACCAGCACATCACATACACCTACCGTGAAGAGTTAACTTATGGTCTACTTTCTACTGAGTCTTGGTACGTCCACTTTATTACAGTTGAAATCATAGTTCGTAGAAAACACGGATCTCGGATGGGTCTTGGATATCAATTATAGGTGTCCAAAGAGACATTTTTGAAGCTTAGATTTGGGTTATTGCCTACTAATATATTTTTTTGGTGAAACAAGTCTTGCATAGCCAGATCTCCACAGCGCTGTTTCATCGGTAAAGAAAAATCTGGCTCCCCATTATCATTCTGCTATAGGGAGAAAAAAAAGCTCTGGCTTGTGCGTATTTCTTTAAACTAATCACAGTTGTCTTGGGCGGTACTATGCAGTGACCGTGACCTTGTAAAAATGGTAGCATATAATGGAAGAGGAAGTTGAACCAATGGCAGGCTTATACCCACAGTCTACATTTAGTCAGTCAGATTTGGTTTAGACAAAGACAAAGCTGAGGGACTGCTCTGTACCTTTCTGTACAAAGTGATCAGAGACTTTGCACTACTTATGATGTGTGTTTTCGTCATTGATTTTAATAAGTAACGGTGGATCCCGAAGGCTGGTGGTGACAGAAGGTCCCCGTGGACGCTAATGTTGGAGGCTGACCGTCTGCTGAACTTCAGTGGAGAGGTGCAGCCGGCAAAAAGGCTTAAAGTGAAATGTTTCCCCAAAGGCTTTATATCTGTTCAATAAAAAGACTGAAAACCTTCACTTCTAAATTTGATTCACTACCTTCAAGATATTGGCCATTATGGGTCATCAGAGGATGAATCCGGAAGAATTATGTGCACATTTCTGTTTCGTGCCTTCACGAGGCAAGCATTTTATTTAAAGAAAAAAAATGTCAGGAACAATCAAATCAATCAAAAATGACAACAAACTGCCACGGTCAATTTTCTCTAAGAGGTTACAATGATCTAGAATTATTTTTGGGATAAAATCGTCCATGACGATGATGAATGTATTAGATCTTTCGTAGATCTAAAAATGAAAAAAGCCTTAAAATCAGATTAAATTTCAATACTACAGCATCAGCATATTGTTGATTCTGTTACACAGATGGCCGCCACTAGCTGGTCATTGGATAGACTGTCAGTAGAACATTAGATTGCTGAAGGGTTGACATATTTTTGTTGGCCAATCCCTGAAGTTAGCATCGCACTAGAAAAATCGCACCCTCGAAAAAAAGTCAACGGGACTTTCACATTTGAATTTTAGATTATTGCAGAAAATAAGCTTGGTTTACAAATTAACAAAAAATTTTAAATTTTTACGAAGTACGAAGTAAAAAAGCTAACGCTAGGCTATAAAGAAACTACACAAAGAGACTAGTCGGCATGATGCAGTTTTGTAGACTCAATTAATCACGCTTCATAAGTCACATCTGCTGACGTGCTAAATGTTGTAGATCAAAACGTTAAAATCTCATATGCTCGTGTCAAACACTGACCTTATTTCGGGCCCCCAAACTTTGAGACAAGGGAACCAGGAGATCAAAAACGAATTTCCTGGTCTTAGGATTCATTCTTGCAGCGCTCTAAATGGTGCCCACATTAGCAAATTGATACAGTTCCAGTACAACACCTTTCCCCCGAGGCTAGCGACTCTAAATAATAGCAAATCGAGGCTTACGTTGGGCCGACAGATCTGCGTTGGGGCCGTGTGGTAAAAGAAGGCTCGCATAACGTCTCAATCTGTCCATGGAGCAACGGGAGAATCACTCATTTCCTTCCACTCTTAGTACTGGTGTCACACACGCGCACATGGAAGACTATTTAATACTTAAACACGCTGTCTGTTTCCATGTCAGCATGTCCTCCTCAATGTCAAATCTGAAGCACATCAGCCCCCGCTCTTCCTCCCTCCCTCCCTCCCTCCCAAACGCAAACATTTGTTGGTCTCTTCAGTAAATTGAGCTTCATGAATGTTTAATGTATTTGAAACCAAACACAGCAATTGATTCAACTCTAACACCTTACACACACACCAGGGACACACAGGTGCAATCACAACCCATTCTCTCACCTGCCCCTTTGTTTCTTCTTCAATCCTTTCTTTCTCTTCTCCACTCTCTCTCTCTCGCTCTCTCTCTTTCTGTTCATGCCGAGCATCTGGCTGAATGTAAATAGCGTGTGATAGCTGAAGATGTTAGAAGCAGCTAGTTGGCCCCCAGGGGGCCTTTTCTTTCTTTTAATGACAGGTTGGCTTTCAGAAGGCATGAATACATTAGTAGAGAGAGAGCGAGAGAGAGAGAGAGAGGTGGGGGAAGGCAGTAGAGAGATACAGAAATAGTCTCCCTCTCTCCTCTGATTGAGAGAGAGAGAGGGAGCGTGAGAGACAAAAGCGATAAAGGATTTCTGAAGGACACATGCAGAACATACACATAAATCTAGAAAGAAGCAGTACCTGCAGGTGATGCGTAGCGTAGCAGTAACTCACAGCTTCTACTTGTACTGTACACAGAATTATATGAAGGACCCAAGAATTAGACACATTGTTGAAGCTCTATTTTCACATTGCAGATAACACAGTTGTAATGTAATTGTTCCAAAACCGCAAGCTTATTGTTTTTTGACATCTTGGTGTCTGCGTCGAGGTGGAAGGGCAGCGTGGTGCAATTTTGGTAATCATTAGGTACAAAATGGCGCTTTCTGTTTGGCCCTAGCGCGACGTACCAGATGGTTTGTGTTACGCGGAACCATCTGAGGGGCCATCGTTGGAAACTGTTTTGAAAAAGGCAGGAACTTGGCAGGTGATTGGTTGAACTATCTGTCAATCAAACTCTTGCCGAAGACAGTCGGGAGATGAGAGAAGAACATCATGTGGGGACTGTGACTCAGTGGTAGAGCAGGGTCGTCCTTCAATCAGAGGATCGGCGGTTTGATTCCCGGCTCCACTAGTGTTGATGTGTCCTTGAGAAAGACACTTCACCCCAAATTGCTCCCACAGGCTGTTCCTGTGGTGTATGACTGGTTATGGATGTTAGATAGTCCTGATGGGCAGGTGGCACCTTGCATGGTAGCCTCTGCTATCAGTGTATGAATGAATGGGTGTGAATGATGACATGTGGTGTTAAAGTGCTTTGAGTGGTCGGAAGACTAGAAAAGCGCTATACAAGTACAGTCCATTTACCATCTTTTCCTTCGAGAAAAGCGTCATTCTTCTTTCATTGAAGAAATCCTCTCGAGTTCTGGTATAACCGATGCTATAGCAGCAGCTATGCTAACCTCTTCAGGAGCTGCCATTGTTGTTCAGAACCAACAGTCGCCTCTACGTGTTGTGTCACACACACCTGAGTCATGCCCCATAGCTGCCTGTAGCTCCTCCCAGGACACTGATTGGTTTAAACCAATGGAAAAATGAATGAAATCACAAATCACCTTTTCATTGGTTTGATTGGCCATTGAAACATCAGCACTGATTCATGAGTTTCCCCCAAAACAACTTGCAACAACCTGCTCTCTATCTACAGTCTGATCAGAGAGAGTGGTTGTGTGTGATTTACAGACAATTCATTTTTTTCTCCCGTCACAGCGTCAGGATCGGTATCTGACAGTTATTAATGTTTTTGTGTTTTTCTAAACATCAACCGGGGTAACTTTTACTCGCAGATTCCAAGATTAACAGCAAAATCATCTGGAGTAACACGGCTCTCCTCAGGGGGGTCATATATACAACCATCCATCCATTTTCGTCCTCTTGTCAGGGTCAGGTTGCAAGCTAAGCTACGTAGCACAGAAGTCCCTCCCCTTTTAGCACCAGTATTTACATGCTAGATGGAATATATAATCCCTCCAGGGCGTTCTGCCCCCCCCCCACGTGGTCTCCATCCAGTTGGACGTGGGTGGAATTTGTTCCCACCTGTAGGCATTCAGGAGGCATTCTGATGAGATCCCAGTGTCACCCATGACAATGAACCTCATTTTGATTGTTTTTTGGAACAGTTTGCTAAGATACTCAGGAATCTTTCCAATGACTGAGCCAATGCCACAGCGATGAATCTAACTTGCAAACTTTTCATATGACCGGTGTGATCAGTTGGCTGTCCAAGTAGCGATATCCTCTTATTCTCTGTAATGCTAGCAGAAATGCTTCAGGTAGGTGTCGGTATGCAACTTGAATCCACCTGCAAGCTTCCCTCTTGGTTATTCTATTTATTTTTTCTTCTCTCATTGCTTTCCGCTCTCTTCACGTCTCCGGCTCTTACGCTTTGGAGGCAGAGTGCGTAGGAGGCTGCTGTAGTGTTGCAGTTCCCTCTCTTGTCCTGGCAGGCAAACATTGATGGTTTGTGTGTGGGTGAGGGGGTCGGACTCTTCACACACTGCCAAGTTCAGGAAGGAAAAGGGGTGGGGGTGTTAAGGACAGGGGCAGTGTTGGGCATCAAAAGCCAGTTCTGGGCTGGAAAGTCTTCCAGCCCAGAACTGGGGATTCATTGAGAGTTTTCCAGTGAAATGTAACCAAAGCGCGACAAAAAGTCTATAACATGACAAAGCATTTCCATCAGCAAGGTTTAATCATGTAGTAGTTTTTATGTCTCCTGTCATGGCCATAATACTCCAGAAACAGGTTATACTTTTGCATCTGGCTCAAGTAAAAATCAAGTAAGGGGATATTCATAATTTGGTTAGTTAATTGTCACCAAAAATAAATAACATTGCTGGTTATGAGCATCTAAGGGGCCGTTGACATGTGGCATCAAAAAACCCGAAAAAACGCCTGCTCTACCGATTTCATCCTTTAATCCAAGGTGCTTGGGAGGTTCCACTAATGTCACGCTTGCTGTTACCGAGCAACGGAAACCTGCCCGCTGCGATGGCGATGATTGTGAAGTTGCGGTAATTTAGCAGTAAGCCTCACTGACTAACTAAACAAAGATGTTTTGACGTCTTTTTACGGAAAGTGGGAAGCGAGTAAAAATAGTCGGTGGGACAAATTATTAACTTCCCCAAATTTATGGTCTAGATTGAAGAAAGGAACGATATTTGCCAGCTGTGATTGGTTGATCCTCGTCACATGACATTAACTCGAGGGTGCAGCGGTTGCTCTCGCATTGATGACAACGGATTTGAGAGAACAAATAAATGCGGCACTTGATCGCCCCTTCATTTTGCGGAAAACAAAGGTTTCGACTCATCTCGGTGACTTCATCATTAGCAGTATAATTATCATCATTTCCCCACCACAGTATCCTCCAACCTTCACTTCTCCACCACTCTCCCCTGTCCTCTCACTCTCTCTGAATATCACAAATCTGTTCATGCAGCAGCAGAATTTAATCTGAAGTATCTCCATATTTAGATGATGCACAGGCTGCTTGTTAGGACAGAGGAGCTGCTTCAACGCAATTATTCAAAACACATCGGCTCCCTGTCTACATATGTCGAGCCTGTAAGGAGAAACCTGTGTTGTAATATCTGATGCTGGCCTTTCATTTGAAAAACAAGTTACAGAAGTCCTTAAGTCATTTTAGGAGCAGGTCTTTTCTCTCTCAACCTAATATCAAGGTCATACATGCTTTTATATGAGAATAGAAATCATCAAAACGTTTTTGTTTATGTTGTAGAGATGTGTTATTTCCAACATGTCTTGTCTGTTTTCTAATAATAATAATAATAATAATTATTATTATTATTTTTGCTATTATTACTATTTAAATTTTGTGTCTTATATTATTATTCTTTTCCTATTATTTTAATTGTTCGATTTTATTTGCCTCAACCACATAAGCCACTTTGAAACTCCTTCTGAAAAGTGTTGTTTAAATAAAGTTTATTATTATTTATTATTATTCATGGTTTATTCAGTGGAGGAGAGTTTCAGTATTTTAATGCTCTGGGACATTTCCAGGCATAGCATTATACAGTTTTGCTCTCCGGATCCTTTTTTTTCTGGAATGTTTTCAAGCGAAGCGGGTTCATTTGAAATACAAGGTTTATAGTGACGGATGTTTTTAAACATCAACATGTTTCTTTTTATACTTTTTAACTTTCATTCAAGCATAGCGAGTGGCTGTTTTCGCCTTGCCGTACTGGAGTACAAGGGGGGTTTCTGTTTAATTCCACAAAGGCTCGGGTGGAAAGCCCATGACTGTAATATAATAAGAACAATCTCCAAATGTATCTGCCTGGCAGAACCAGGAAGTGACTGGCAACCAGAACATGATATTGTCATGGTAGAAATGTGCCTGAGCATCCAGTCTTGTCTTGCATTGTCAGAATAAATCTAGTAAATGTTTTTTTTTATTTTAGATGTTCTTTGTGCTTAGTAATCCTTTTGTAATCCAGTAAGGGTGGTTTTATATTTTCCCAAGTGTGCATCATCAACTGGCTGTGCTTGAGACGAGGGGCCTCGTTTGACTGACAGTTGGTAGATTCACGACTGGTTTGGGTTCAGAAATGGATCATTAAGAAAGAGAACGTTTGTTGGGGAACAATGTGTTTTTGACTGCAGGCCTTTTTGTACCTGTAGACAAATACATGTATGTGTCGTGATCTTCGTTGGTTTCCTGCTTTATTTTGAAGTTCCCTGCCTCTTGTGTCCATTTGAATCCCTGTCTTTGTGTTTTCCCCTCCTATTTTCTGTGCATCACATTACATTTCATTTAGCTGACGCTTTTATCCAAAGCGACTTACAATGAGTGCATTCATCATACAGTGATGACAGGGGCTACCACGCAAGGTGCCACCTGCCCATCAGGATCCTAACTAACACCGTAGGCACAGTTATGGGAGCAATTCGGGGTTAAGTGTCTTGCCCAAGGACACATCGACATGGAGTGTCAGAGCCGGGGATCAAACCGCCGATCCCCTGTTTGAAGGACCCCTGCTCTATCATGGTCGCGTTGTATTAGTCTGGTCAGCCTCGCTCCGTTCCCTTATGTTTCTTCCACCAATCGGCTCTCGTCCTGCCCTCGTGTCTGCCCACGTGTGACTCGCTGTCTGACTAGTCTCTTGTGTATTTATATTCCTCATAGTCCAGTCCGACCAGTCTGTTAGTTGTTGTGAAAAGTATAGATTTCCTTCACTCTGTAATGTTGCCTACTGTACATTAAACAATGTTACAGGGTTGGTTGTAATAAGAAAGAGCTTGTGAGCCGTGTCAGTGGGTGCAATTTATTTCGCCATGGCAGCAATATGCATGTTGTGCATTTCCTTTTATTGCCACACAGGCTGCCCGTTCATATCGGCACCAGAGGCCTGGTAGGCCGTGTGGAAATGATGTGAAACCTGCACCCAGACAGACCAGAAAAAGAAAAAAAGAAAAAAAGAAAAATAAATAAAGTGAAATTGTTGCTAATGCATATACACACTCCTATAATAATGCATCTGATGATTCTCTGCACAAAAAAACTTTTGATGCCAGCTTTATTCAGTGCACAGAAACAATATCTGTAAATCGTTGATCTTGTTTTAAAAGTGTTGAGAGATATTAGCAGGGTATGGAAGAAGATTATAGTCCTCTGTGTATGGGTCTTATTTCCCATTCTGTCCGTAGCTGGAGAGAGCGTAGCTGCCCTTTGCTACACAGCTATTGCTATTCTGTGCCAAACCAATAGGAGACAGAGCCGAAGAGTCACACAGACAGAGAGAGCGGAGGAAGACTCTTTCTCCACTGATCTGTCCGGTCTATGATTATGAGTCTTGATTCTGCATTGGCAACACACCGAGAGCCATTTTTAAACTATTTGACAATTGACAACTTGAATCTAGTCTAATTATTGAAGAGAGTCCCATCATGTCTGCTGGGACATGCTTGAAAATCAGGACTGTCATCATTTCATCAGTTACTTTTCCCCTACGGGACAACCCCCCCCCCCCTTCCATTAACAGCCTCCAGCATCTGGCTTTTGTCTTCAGTGGGAAACGTTACAATCGGCATTCATTACCGGGACAAAAGTCTCTTTGGTCGTCAGTATTTATCAGCTCCAGCTCCGATCGGCAGTGATGAAAACATGACACCATAGTGGAAACGCTAATTCCCGCCCCTTTTACAGCACTTTCTTTTGTCATCTCAGCCACAAATTTCACCTGTCTCCATCCAACATCGTTCCTAATTAGTTGTCACCAAGTTTCAAGTAATTTGAAACTTAGGCCTGATGATAGTCCTATAGCAGAAAGGTCAGGGGGTCACCAAAAAACATAAAACATGACTTATCGTCCTCTAGAGACCATAAATATCTACAAAGATCTAATTTCATTGTACTAGCCAGTCATTGTTGAGCTTTGGACCAACCAGCGTCACCATTCTTACTTATCAGCAAAAATAAATAAAAATAAAAATATACAAAATGCCGATAGGGTTATTCCCCACTTTTCCTGGAACATTTTGCAGATAGGAGGTTGTGCACTTTGGCCATCGATACGTCAAATACCGAGGTTGGTCAATGGCCCTAGTTTCAAACTACGGCACTACTCTATGTACCCCTCTAGCGCCAGCTTTGGTTTTTCCAACAACGGTTTACTTTGTTTTCTTTCTTTGTTTACTTGCGCAACCAAACTACTTGGTTAGGTTTAGGAACCAAAAATACTCGGTGATGCTTCGGAAATGACCGTGGCAAATAACTGACGTATGTAAAGACTGGAAGCTCCGTAACAAAACTAAGGTAGAATTAGTCAACGCTGACTTGGTATTACACGAGACACAAACACCGGTCTCCTGGGTGAAAGTTCTGTGCATGTTTGACACGTCCACCAATGGCACAGACGGGTTGAGTTGAAAGCCCTGGCTGTCTCACACAGATTATAAAGGGTACATCAATGTGTCTGTAGCAGACGTTGAGGCGCGCTGACCAAGCGTCAGTATTTGTATACTTGTTTGGAGGGAGAACCGGTTGGCCACGTAGTGATTTTTCATGTTGATGTGTTTTCAAAGGCAGTGTAGTAATTTACTTCACACTCTTCAACAAGTGCTTTTTTAAACCAGCAGTGTCGTGTTTTTATAGTATGAGGAGCTTGTCATTTATTAGTCTTTTCTCAGTGTGAGTTTGATTTGCTCTAGCCGAGGTGTGCTTTTCAGCGTGAGCTGCATTTCAAGAAGGCTGCAGTGTGCTCAGTCCATGCTGTAATCTATGCAACAACAAAAAAAAGGCAACTTTGTTGCTGCAAGCAAAGAGGATTTAATTTATTACCAAGCGAAGCCGCTTCTTTGACACTGGCCGTTCTACAGGAGTTTATATTCGGAGATGAAAAGCCGCTACAGTGAGTGTGGAAAAAAGCTCCCATGCGGAGAGCACTCAATGGAAATACTTTCAGAAGTTGAATTTAAACTGTGATTGTGAATGTGTCTGCTGTATAATTGTATCTTAAAGAACTCTACTTCTGTGTATGCATGTATGTGTGTGCTCCCAGTTGGGCCAGTAACTGGTGTATTACTGGTTATTTAGACTTGAATTGGATAAAGGATCTGTCATTCAATAAGTAAATCAGCAGGCCCTCTGTTGTCAGTGTTATCACAATGTGTTTTTTTATATTGATTGATGGTGATTATTATCACAATATATATTTAATAAAAATAATAATAATAATACTAATGATGAATTTGCATTTTTTGTGACCAATTATTTCTTGGTTTCCCTTTTTATTCTTTTTTCTTTTTGCATTAATTATGGAGGGAGACATTGTGTTGACATTGCATAATGAATCTACATTGACATCACACATGCATTTCATGTGTACGTTAATTTACATTCACGTAGTGACATGGGATGAAATAGAACAATAAATGGTGCGGCCAACAGTTTTAAGAGTGAAAAGACCCCGAGAGAAACCAGAAGGTTAAGAGCACGCACAGCAGAGACTTCCGCCGGCTAACTTCCTGTTAGCCCTACGCTAACTTCCTGTTAGCCCTACACTAACTTGAATGAGGATAAAATATTCAGTGGTAACATTTCAAATGTTATCAGACCAAATTGATCAAATTCTTACAACGAAACAAGTCATTCTGCGCTGGTTGTGACACTCAATACTATTTATCCACCGTTAGCTGATACAAAATAAATAACGTTATTGAAAATAATTTCTCCTCTATCGTGGAAATCTTCGAGATTCACTTTTTTGACACTCTTTTCCTAGTTATATGTAAACGGAATACCTTCGTTATGCCAGTCTCCCACGTGGGAGACCGGCAATTTTTTACTATTTTCAGACATTTTGTAGACTTGATTAATTAAAAAAAAAAAATAGTATTTGCGCAGGCAAATAATTATTAATCAATGATGGAAATAATCAATAGTTGGAGCCCTAGACTATTTAAACATCAGTGGGACCGTTAGCATTCTAATGTTTGTCCACCTGATGAATGTAAGGCCAATCTTTTTAGCTCTGGTTTTTGGTCTCCACCAACTCCTGAGGGAACTATATGTCTCTTTAGCTGCTAAACGTTCCACTGTGTTCACCAGCTGGTCTCTCCCCGTGTCTGTCGGCTGCTGAGCAGGTAGTGCAGTGGCTTTATCTGAGCTTTTTTTTGGAGCCGAAAACAGCTGCCTGCTATGTTGACGAGGTTGATGAAGGTGGAGTTTTCTGCACAGAAGAGTTGACGATCTTTCCCCCCGTGGGTTTGTCAATATGAGGGACGCCTCTCTGATGACACATAACCGCTTGATCCAATGCTATTGTTAAGATACTGATGAGTGAAGCTTTAAATTATATGGGAAAAAGTGAGAGCCTGTGTGGAATTCTTGTGATTCCTTGACTGTAAGCTTGTTTTTTTCTGACTTAACAGGGTGACAGTTGCCACCTGAACGCACCACTAGTCCGTTTGAGATCTTAGTGATGCTGTGGTTAAATCTGTCTCATCTGGGCAGAAGGTATAGTTTTATACTACTGGCCATCAGGCCTCTTACGGGTCAAAGTACTGTATTTGCGTACAGATTTTTATCAGCTAATGCATCCTGGCCATAGACTGCATATAAGAAGTGGACGTAGTCATTGTGACGTCACCCACTGGTTTGTGGACTGCCGTTTTGAAGACTTGAGCTTGGCGATTTTGCGGTCGCCATCTTGGGTTACCGCCGTCGCCAAGTTGTTAATTTCGTAACCGCTAAATAGAAGTTACCATATTTGGAATGCCGAGGAGAGACAAATTGACGCCATATAGAGCTCTAGTAGCGGCAGAGACCTGTCAATCACCTTGTAGCCCCGCCCTAAATCCTACCCTGCTTTATGGTCTATTTGACTCTAAGTGGACCATAATTTACCAAATGAACATCATGCTGTATTGAAGACTTAAAACTAGAGATTGAGACATAAACTCATGTTTACCATGTTTGCTGAGGGAATAAATCAAGAGAGAAGTAGAGTCATTTTCTATAGACTTCTATACAACCAGAGGAGTCGCCCCCTGATGGACAGTAGAGAGAATGCAAGTTTGAAGACACTTCCGCATCGGCATCACTCGGCAGAACCGGAGGTTGCTGCTTGATCCTGGTATGATTGGATGACAAAAGTTCCATTGAAAACACATTTGTAACCATGGCCACAGACAACCAATAACTGTCAGAGAGAGAGAGAGAGAGAGAGAGAGAGAGAGAGAGAGAGAGAGAGAGAGAGAGAGAGAGAGAGAGAGAGAGAGAGAGAGAGAAAGAGTATGCAAAGGTATTGAATCAATTCCAGGAAGACAGATGGACAAACAGCACCTCTAACTGATCTTTCCATGAATACCTTTGTAACCAAACACACAGAGTGGAATGTAGTAGTGTACACACACACACACACACACACACACACACACACACACACACACACACACACACACACACACACACACACACACACACGCATGGTCAGGGCCAGGAAGAGGTCTCTTGGGTAAACAGATGTTCAGTGTGATGTGATTTGCGTGTTTTGATTTGCTGCCATCCGCTGGCGGATACAAAATGGGCCACTATCCTGTTTCTGCTGCGGGGGCTCCCACAAGGCCACGCTGCAAAAACTTTCATGGCCAACAAACCACAGCAGCCAGTCGGTTCAGACCATGTCGACATGAATGCCTAAAAAACTGTGAAGAATTCTCATCCAGGTTTGATTAAACAGTTTACTGAACAATTGTGTTTACTCTGAATTAGAGATGCACCGAAGCCGATGACGGTCTCGGTGGCGAGTGTACGGTGGAGAGAGAGTGAGGGTGTGTGTGCGTGTGATGAAGAGTATGAAGTCGGCCGGAACGTAAGAGCTGTGGATGTTGGGGTACAGTGTGGGCACAGTTTTATTTTTGTCTGTGCATAAATGCTACAACGCCTCAAGACCCGTGAGGTGACCCAAGCTAAGTTCCCGTGTCTTGCTCGCAGTAAGCGGATGATTGAAGTAAAGGGCGTTCGCCCGGATGTCAACAAACGGCTCAGTCGCACTTGTGGGCTTCCTTTAAAGGTGGACCAGTGCTATTCTCCTTTAAGTGACAGGCCACTTCAACAGCATCATGTTGTATATTTGATTTGTTAGTCAGAAACCAGGGAACATCTGAGGGGAATAACACATGATTTCAAAGTTATTGTTAGAACTGCACGTAAGTGCTCATGTTGGTACTCGGTATCGGCAAGTACGCAAATATAAGTACATTTTTTTGATTTAAACATAATCTTTGATAACATATTTTAACCTATGTCATAACCGACAGATAGCGATTTGACCCCTCAAATTCAGACTAGCCAATCATAGCATTGGCATTTTTGATAATTGTAACAGTGAATGAAGACCTACTTGGCTTTAAATAAATAGTGTTATTCCTCAATTTATTTGTCTTCTGTCCCGGACTGTGATGGTTCATTTTAACACTGATCTGTAGGCGTTGGCTTCTATCTTCAGCTTTTTAACCTGTTTTCACTGCTGAATGTTGAAACATTTGACATCCTGGGTATATCCTTCAAAGAATTTGAGATAATAACTAATTAAAGTTCATTGTAGACAATAATTTGTAGATTAGTCCATACTCTACATTCTAATAATATGTCTTCTCTTGTCCTACTTTTCAGACACATTGAGAACTGGACTGGTCTGCAGATCTTGAGGGATGTGGACATGGAGCTCTACACCGGCTTACAGAGGCTGTAAGTAGCAACACACCCTTCTATGTTTGTTCATGCAGTGTTAAAATGCTTTCTGGCAGGCTTTCTTAAAATTGCTTGCTGGCCTGGGAATATTTCCCTCCATTCCTGTTCATCAGACTAATGCCCGGTACACATTTGTGAAAAACAGAGAAACGACAAGAATATTGTAAAGAATTCTGAGCACCTACTGTATATGAAGTGATCAGCACAATATAGAAATACAGGTGCCACAGTATATATTCTATACATAACAGCCAGGTAACTTCTATTGCCAAAATGTGGTATTATATCATGCAATCTAGAAATATCATTATTATAATTTTTTAGTAATTGACTTTTACAACACAAAGCATACACAAATACACCGAAAACACATTAGCATTTTTTATCTTTTAAATGGATATACGATATGGGGACATCCAGTGGTGAGGTTGCAGATTGCAACCGACCGCATACCCCTCCGCTCACCCCTCCCTTTAGAAGACTGCGGTGACATGAGCTGCCGAATGCAAGACCGTGGTAATGTCGCTTGCCTTACTCGGAGGCTATCCTTAACATGATAATACTACTTTAGGGGCAACGGAAGTCCGATGGCGGTTGGCGGTGGCGCGGATTCGCACTTGGCAGCTCAGATTACAGCAGTTTAACAACTGTGTTGGAGAACTACGGTGGACTACCTTCAGGTTACGTAAAAAACGTGAAAGGCTCACTCTAAAGCCAGTGTTTGGTTTGTCCGTTCCGGGCTACCGTAGTAACATGGCGGTGCAACGTGGTGGACTCTATGAAGAGGACCCGCTACCTACGGTGATATGAAGGGCTCATTCTAAGCTAACAAAACCCCAACGACTCTTGGAAATAAAAGTACATGTTTTAGGAATAGAAGATTATAGAGGAGAAAGATCATGAAACATCTCCTGCGTGGGCGAACCATTGGTGAGCAAATGCTAGCGTCTAGTCTAGTGTAAGCGTTCTAAATAACACAACACTAAATTAAATACCCAAAGAAATAGAATAGGACTAGAAGGGACATTCCCTTTTTCAAATCAACGAAGCTGGATGGTCAGAGTGGCGGCCATTTTTATGTTTACCGTTGTCATTGCCACCGCTGTAACTTCTGTATAAAATAAGCCGATTCACGGTTAGTCCTGGATTCCCTGAGGTGAGATTTTTGCCGTAACGACTAAAACGAGCCCTGGTGCAGTAATGTTACGAAGCGTGCGACTAAATGCTTCATCCGCTCTTGTCACAGTGTAAGGAAAGCACACTGCTATCGCCAGATAAGTGATTCCTTAGTTTGGCTCGTTTTCTGTAACCAGTTAACTAGCCAGCTGCCCACTAATAAGATAGCCAGCTTGCTAATTCCACCGTGCGTCAATGCTACACTGGCTACAGAAAATGAGCGAAGCAGCGGGCTGGTGGGTCCAACGGTCCCGGCCTCACACCTCGTCGCTCTGGCGGACAAGCTAGTTACCTAGCTAACTAGCAACACTGGGTAGCAAAATGCCTCTAAAGTGCTGAACGTCTGATGTGAAATTAATTTGAATGGACCCGTTTATATATAATTAATGGATATATTGTGAGTCGTTTACTTTAATCAAATTTTTCCTTCTCTCTTTAACTTGTATCACAGCCAAGTTTTTGCAATTAAACAGGAAAGTCACCACTCAATGGGGTTGAAGGGGAGCTGCTTTCGTCAGTCAAACAAGGTGTTTTTTTAGGATCTGGGCGCCGTTTCCAGATCCCTATTAATTTTAGAAGTTTCCCAAAGTAGAACCTCAGAGCTTCTTAACATTGGCCGTCTGTGCTTCCGGAGAGGATGCACTTCAAAGTAACTTGGTGGATTCAACCCCCATGTGCACCGTGCCATACATTAAGACTACTTCACTCACAGCGCGCAGGGGATGGAGTCATTTCAACCCTTTGATTCATTCGGTGTAATAATGTTGCTTAATGTTCAGTCGGAAGTTTCATTAATATGCATGTCAGTCATTAGTGTCATTTCAACCAGAAGGGATGATTATAATAAGCGGCAGGTAAAAATCTTTTAGTGGGATTTGGCTGAAGAAAAAGGGAGAGAGAAAGAAATCCAGTCGTCTCCACTTTTCTCCATCAGCGTGCTCATCACTGTGATGACGACGGCAGCCTGACATTATGGGAAAAAATGGAAATCAGAAACTGCAAGATGTAAATCGGACAATGGAGTTGCAGTTTGGTGCATATCAATTATTGTATCAAATATCTTTTATTATTTTCATTCCTCCCTAACATTGCAGACGGCATCAGTGGTCGTGATCAACGGATAGACTTGATGCAACTCAATGAACAAAAACAAGGCTGTACTGAGACACAGGGGCTCAAATGAAAAAAATGGAAACAAGAAAACCGCAGGATGGGCAAGTGCAGCGTCCAAAAATGAAATAGAAGGTTAAAAGAATCATATCTTTTCAGTCTGTCTTAAAACAACATCCACTTGCCATGAGTAGGAAGGATATACTCTTTATTCTAAGATTGTTAATCCATTCTTTTTTCCAGGTGTTCTTATACCATGTTTCCTTTCTGAAATAATTCCTGGTCTAAAGAATTCAAATAATTGGGAAATAAATTATAGTTTTTTTATTTAAATATTTGCTTTGGTTAAAAAAAATAAACTTTGGCATTAGTAGTTTTTATGATGTATTATATGCTGCTTAAAGCTATTGTTAGAAAGTTAAACAGGTCATAATTCCCTCTTTATCATCTATTTTATATTGCCATAAAAACAAATCCTTCAAATAACTGTATTTATTTAACTTTCTCGCCATAAAAAAATACATTTCACAAGATTACATTTTAACACATTATGATATCGTTGTAATTTACCTTCGTCCAATACTCATTTCGACTGAATGGAGTTTGAACCCATTATAGTGTAACTCAATGCAACCACCGTTAACGTCCAAAAATAGTGTTAAAAGGCAAAAACACAACTGTTTATTACAACTTTGGTGTTAATTTCCTTGATATTTCCATCACTCCCTTCAATATAATTGTACTCAGCGAGTTAACGCCTCAGATATGAGACCTGTTGGCTTGTTTCCAACCTGTCTGGCTGCTAACGTCCGGTTCTACTGAGTAAAGTCGATGAGGAAGTGTCTTAAAGCTGCATTCTCTCTACTGACCAGCAGGGGGCGATTCCTCCGGTGGCAAAAATAAGTCAGATTGTATAGAAGTCTATGAAAAAGTGACTCTACTTCTCACTTGATTTATTACCTCAGCAAACATTGTAAACATGAGTTTATGGTCTCAATCTCTAGTTTCAAGTCTTCTTCAATACAGCATGATGTTCATTTAGTAAATTATGGTCCATTTAGAGTCAAATAGACCAAAAAGCTGAGTATGCTTCAGGCCGGGCTTACTGTGATTGACAGATCACTGCCGCTACAAGAGAGACGTATAAGGCGTCCAATGACTGAGGTACAGTGACGGCTAAAAAACGCCATCTAACAGAGTAGAAGAAGAGAAAGTGAGAAGAAACCGAAGGGCGTGAGGTGATGTAGCACATCCACCGCTCTGGATGGAATGGCTCCAACGCTCCAGCTGGGCGCAGACACTGGCTCCTCTCCCACTTACAACTAGCGATTAAAACTGAGCTGCAGGTTCCTGCGCCGCTCTGTTTTCACTTTCATATCCAAAGGAGCTATTGCGGGAGATACAGAGTGCGCTAATTGGCAACAGTTGGCTGGCTGTCAGACTCACTCACTCGGGTCTTCGCTCTCAACATGCTTCAAAATAGAGCCCAGTGATTTGGTTTTGGTCGTGCAGCAAACAAATAAAGTGCAGATGTGGGCCTGTACTTCCAAGCGAGTTCAACATACCCAGAGTATCTTTTGGTTATCTGGTTTAACTAACCCTAACAACAGTGATCCCTCTAAACCAGACCTGGGCATTGTACGGCCCGCAGGCCAGTGGGAAATTAGGAATAAAACGTAAAGAAGTGTACATCATGCACATTATACAGCTGCATTGCTTTTATTTTGAAGGCGACTGCTGCTGTTTTTTTTTCTCAATTTCCGTACGTTGGTACGTTGGTGAGTGTGTGTGATCAGCAGCGTCACTGCGATGTGTTGAACTGAGTTTACAGGAGATGTGAGTTAGCTGTCAGCCCTCACAAAGGAATCAACAGATTGATACAGAGAGTGTAGAGTTTTTAACTAAACATGGACTTCTAAGTATTTATTTACTGAAGTCGAAGGTAAAGCCGTGTGCTTAGTTAGTGGAGAACAGGTCTCAGTGTTTAAGGATTACAATGTGAATCTCTATTATGAGACAAAACACGCGGAGCAACACAACAATGCTCATGTTTGGTTCAGAAGATGTTGTTTCTCTTTGGATCTACCTCCATATGTAAACAAACATTCTCCGTGATAAAGTTTAACAAATACAGATCCAGATCCTCTCTCACTGACGATCACCTGTCAGCTGTCCTTCTCATATCCACCTCAGACATTCTACCTTCTCATATCCACCTCAGACATTCTACCTTCTCATATCCACCTCAGACATTCAGCCTGACTCAGAGCTTTGTTCAAGCCCAACACAGACTAGAGTTCTCACACTGAACTGGAAAACAGAAAATTAAGTAATTGGATTACAAAATTTGATTGCAGAAACTTGATCCCAGTCAGTGTTTTATTATATATGGATATTTAATATGTATATTTGTTTGGATCACTATTATGCTGCAGATGTTTAAGGTGGAGCTTATTTTAACTCCTTTATACACTGTTGTTCAGTTTGGGAAGTTAGGATGGGTTTGAAAAATTGTTTCTGTACTCATTGTACATGTGCAAAGTAACTCATAACTAAAGCTGTCAGACAAATGTAGTGCAGTAAAAAGTACAATATTTCCCTCTGAGATGTAGTGGAGTGGAAGTACGAAGTTGAATAAAATGGAAATACTCAACTAAAGTACCTTGAATTTGTACTTAATTAATTATACTTTGTTACATTCCACCACTGATCATGACGTTCACTCTTACCACTCACAGCTTATCAAAACTATACAATTTACTGCTTTTTATAAAGAGGTGGAATAATATTGAGCAGGATTGAGTTCAGTCTATTGGTCCGGCTCTCCACAACAGTCCTTGTTTCTCATGTGGCCCCTTGAGAAAAATAGTTGCCCACCCCTGATCTAAACGCTCCTTTGATGCTGCGAAATCAACCCAGGGTTTCTCAATCTGGTTATGAGCTTGTTCACATAAAAAATAATAATATTAGACAAATACGAATTAGTTGAACACGTAATTCAGGCTGAGAGTAACAGCGTGTAACCTGCCAAATGCAGGAAAGACGGCTGGCGAGGAATCGCCGACTGCGTGAGATTGTAAATGAATTCACAATTGGATTTGACTTTGTTACATGTGTAAAGAATAAATATAAAAAACATAATTCAAAGCAGTAAGAAGGTTTCCTTCCATAATGTATGATCACCCACAGCGCACAATAAAGTAACCGGAGCAGAGTGACACTGCATCCAGTCTGTGACGGGAAGACACGACTCCGACGTGTCAAACTGCAGCACACGGCTCAAAAAGCTGACACACATAAGTGAATATATTATATGAATCTAAAATGAGAATATATCCAGATTTTCTTTTTCTCATTTTTTTTTCCAAGTCTGTTTCACTCTGCCGGGGTTGCAGCTAAAATATTGTCACACATGCCATAAGAATACATCGGCAACACATTTCTTTAATATAATACACACATGTAACTATAGTCAGATCTATCTATCTATATCTATATATTATATGTATATTTCTATATATATTATATGTGTATATTATATGTGTATATATATATATATTATATATTTCTATATATATTTCTATATATTATATTTCTATATATATAATATGTATATGTATGTTAATATGTATATATGTGTATATCTTCGATGAGATTAGGTGTTCAGCATTAATTACTATGGCGATCTACCCCAGTAAGAAGTGAACCTCCTCCTGAGGACAGAGTGAACCCTGAAATTACCTCGCTAACCTCACATCCTGCTTCGTAGCAGAGCCCTCCGGTGAATGAAAACCACAGAACTAATTCAAAACTCCAATGTTAATTCAGATGGTTGAATATGGCTAATTGGCAGACACGGGTACGGATCTATTTCCTCGATGTCCATCGATCCCGTTTGGCCTCACCTGCTGATCTCTATTGAACACAACTCTGCAGGAGAAGAGGACCACGTGTCCTTCGGCTACATCTGGCTGTAATGAGATTCAGAGGCAGTGGATTTTAATTGAATTTGATTTCAGAGGGTCAAGATTCCAACCGCTGAATTGGAGGCAGAGGCAAAGTGAGAGTGATGGCTGACGCTCAGAGAGAAGGAGAAGTCTCAACTGCCTTCGAAGACGCAGATCCTCGAACAGCCACGAGATGGTTGCTCCAAGAAAAGCTCTTGACATAGAAAGCAAATACTTTTGATAGCTAATGTCATGTCTTTTTGGAGTGTGACTTGGATGGTGGATCCAAAAGGGATACACCCGTAATGTAGTATGTAGTAGGTAGCCACATACGCCAGGGCCACAGAAGAGACCATTGTGTACTAGTACTAACCACGACTGGTGTACAATCAGTTCAAAGATGATCATTTAAAGCAGGATAGGCAGTTTATTTCTGGTGGGAGACTCCTGCACCTCCTCTTACTAAACGCAGACGCACATGTACGTCTCTTCAGACGGGGAAAGCCTGATGAAGTATAACCGAACGCTCAACAAGACATTTACAATGTTTACTAAGGGAATAAATCAAGAGAGAAGTAGAGTCATTTTCTCATAGACTTCTATACAACCAGAGGAGTCGCCCCCTGATGGTCAGGAGAGAGAATGCAAGTTTTAAGACACTTTTGCTTTAATAAATAAACTGCCTCAGCTTTAATTGAAATGATGTGTAGACTAAATTTAGTTCAATTAACTTTTTTTTTCACTCTTTTTTTGACTCTGGCTGTAACTGACAAAGAAGGCAGCAGGTGGAAACTCTTACCTTCGCAATGTCTCCTCAGACGTGTACTCATCATGTCATACGTCCGCTATTCAAGTTGCTTTAGTTTTCCCTTTCGAAAAAATCAAGTATCTGAAGCAGTCTGTTGTGACAGCAAACGTGACTTTCCTTTCTTGGGTTCCTGTCAGTTTCTTCTCCTCCTTTTAAACTGACAATAATTCGGAGTGATAGGGCTGACATTCTTCTCTCCCCTGCGTCTGTCTGTTGCAGAACCATTACGAGGAGCAACTTGCACACCATCCAGGCTCGTGTGTTTTCCAAGAACCCCCACCTACGCTACATGTGAGTACACACACACACACACACACACACACACACACACACACACACACACACACACACACAAAGGCAAACATGAATAACATGCATGTATACATGAATACAAAATTGCACACTGTCACTTATGCCTTTTCTTGAATTACTAACAAAGACCTGCGATTGTCCTGGAAACAAACACGAGGATGTTAGAAGATCGTTTTAGTAAAAAAAAAAGAAAATAAATGATATATTTCTTCATATTGAGATACAGAGATGGAGGTGAGGTGGGGAGTTGTTGATTCATCCAATCAAACGGTAAGCAGGATGACTGGATGTTTGGACGTGATGGTTTGAGGTGAGCTGTGTGACACAGAGGAGCATCACTGTGACGCAGAGCGCCTCCTTTGAATAGTCCAGAAAAACCTGTCTGCCCGAATTATCATCATGAATTTCACCTATTTTTAAGCGACGTTTGTCCTGCCAAAATTTGTAGCGTCACCAACTCTGATTCTTCACTACATTCCCTGCAGTCTGCAATTCCTTTTTATTCGTATGTTTGATTCATTCAAATCCTTACTGCTCAGAGTGCAACACTTTAACCCTCTGAACCCCGGGCAGTTTCGGTCCATTTTTCGCTCCTGTCACATTTCTCTGTCTGTGGCCTGCAATACAAAAGTCCTGCACCTCCATGGAAACAGCAGAATCCCGGCTAGAAATGGACAGAACTCAAACACATCTTTTATGCAAAATAACACAGTTGCCATGCCATAAATCATAAAAAAAGAAAAAAACGCAATTTGAATTACTTTGATAATTTCTTTTACAAAAATTGGAAAACAATGGAATCTGTATATCCAACATTGTTCCAAATGTCCACAAGTGTTACAAATGTTGGGGGAAAAAAGAGGCTCCAAGTGCTTTATGTATATTAAGCTATTTATATTTCTACAACTTCTGCTTACAACTGTTTCTCTCCTTAATGCTCTGTGTTCCTGCAGTTCAGTCAAAGATTCACAGATCTTTTTTGTCACATGACTGTTGATCTCAGTTGAATCAATCATGGCTTTCTAGTTGCACTGGGGAGTGCAGAATGTAATGTTTTTTCCAGGATCTGATTAAAGAAAAGGGTCTTTTTGTGGCAAGATTTGAAATGAGACATGTGGAATGAAATGTCTTTGATGAAATATCACAATTTTAAGATTTGTTTTGGCTGCTTTTTCTGATGGAAGCGTTTGTCACACATGATGTGTTCAAGGACCTTATGAAAGATGAAAATCTGATGATAATGAAGGTTTTTTACCGCTTAATGGCTGTGATAAACGGTGTAGTTTTGGTGATTGTTTGGAGAAAACATGCATTTCCATCCCGCCGGCGGATTTTGGGGTTCAGAGGGTTAAGATTAGGTACTGTGGCTGTGCGGTATACAAAAGAAAAAATACCGTGATATACTGTGAAACTGCCAGAATCTTACAAAATACCGTGATATGAATTTTTGGCCATACCGCCCAGCCCTAGTTAAGATCATTGTTTATTACTCGGCCATTGGATTGGATTGTTATACGCTGTGTGTAGGTGTTCGTTTGATTTTGTCCAGCCCATCCTTTTATGTGGGCAGTGATAATGTTTGTGCTTTGATCATGTTTTTATGCTAGTTTAGTTTGTAGCCAACACAGCTGATTAAAAAGCTCCTTATCTTTGTACAATGGTTCGTATCATATCTAAAGAACAAAATGTCTCCTCATATTTTTGTGTGTTTTCCTATAAAAGTTAAGCAACACGTGTCAATTTCTGCTCTTTACATTCATACAGACTTTTCAAGGTAAACTTCCGTCGAAAACAACTTGGCTAAGTTAAGGCAACAAAACCAGGCTGGTCTCATCCAGCATTCGTAGCAATACCTACGAAAAATAATGCGCCGTAATTCGTAGATATCCCACAGGTTTGTCACCATGAACGAGGATGCATTAAGACTAAATCACACACCGGGATTGAGGGGGGGGCAGAGGGGGGGAGATGGTGTGGATGAGTCCAACAACGGCGATCTTTCAGCCAAGAGACCAACGTTCTTTTCCCCGTGTGAAACGACAAGTCCATGTTGACTTACTCGTCATGTTCCTTGCATACTTCAGAAACGGCACTTCTGTTGCTTCTTTGAACCCAAACGGTGATCTATTCCCAAACCTAACCAAGTAGTTTTGTTGCCTAAAACCTGACTGAGTGTCCTGTGGAGACAGAAGTTTATTTTGAAAGGACTGTATTCATGTAACAAGCGGATAATGTCACGTGTTGCCGGCTTTCGTAGGAAATTGCACGAAAAATGAAAAGTAACTTCTCATAGGATATCATATGAACAAAATTGCTTTTTTAGTACTGTACAGTGCATTCATTTTCGTAGGTATAGCTACGAACGCTCCATAAAAACAGCTTACTTTATTCCAGCTAAAGCTATGACAATAAAATATTATTGAATAATATGTATACTATTTTATACCTATTTGTACATCTAAAAAGGTCGCAGTTAGTGACGTTTGAGATAAAAAATGATGTTAACATTAAAAAGTTAAAAGGTATCGTATCCCGTGAGTTTGTTGGATTTGGACCCTTTGCTGATCCATACTTTGCGGTGTGCTTGTATATTCGTCATCAAACCGTTCTAATCTGATTTCTGTGTAACCATGAATCAAACATGGCTCCCATATGAACGGGCCTGTCGGCTCTCCCACACTTTCTTTTCCTTCTCCTCCGTTTTATCTACATTCTCCCATTGTACCGTCCCTCCCGTCTCTCTTCACTTCTAAAGTGAAAGTCGCCTGTAAGAACATGCGTAGTTGTAGTGGTGTTCTGTCTTTGCAAACAGAATTGTATCAATCCTGCGTAGTGCTGTGGGAAAATGAAAGTGTTTTTGCAAGTGAAAAAAATAATCATTGAACACGTCTTTTTATTATTTTGACCCCTTAGAGTAACTTATAATCACATTATAACGTAGTATAATAATGCAATGTGAAAAGATTATAATGTATCACAACTATAAGAATACTAATATACTGTTATCCTTGCAAAAAATGTCAGCGAGTGACCAGCAATTAAGAAATATTATGATACTTGACCTTATAAGTCATTATAAAATGCTTTATAGCGTTTTATGATTGTTGTTAAAAAAACATTATGCATGTTTGGCTGCTTATTAAACAAGGCTATAGGCAGATTATAATGTATTGCAAGTGTCAATGGAGTTTCTCTGTAATTACTCATTTTAATAATTTTATTTTCCTTTTATCAAATTGTCTGACTTAAAACCGAAAATAAACCACGTAAAACCAACCGTTTAAACCAACATCCAGCAATGTAAAAACGTCATGGTGTATTTGGCCGCGTTAAAACCCAGTGAAGGGGATCACAGAGAGCAGGAGGGACAGAACGCAGATTTAACAACTGGATTTATATTTGTATCTTAGCTTTAACGTGTGATGTTTAATGAAAAGAAAGAGTCGCGATCGAAAGGATTGATTTTAGTCTGCGCCACAGCTCGGAAAGGTGTTGTCACTTTTGAGGAGCAGAATAAACATGGGACTTATAGATCGAGTTGTTAATGGTGGCGCGCTATCTGTCTGCAGAGAGCATCCTTCATTTTTCATTATTATGTTAGCCTTCAGTGTTCTACAATCTAGCACCACACGTTGCCTATTTGGTGTCTATTTTAATAAAACCCGCCAATCATGGCCGTTTACATGAACTCCAACACTTTGTCATCTCTTTCTTATCAAGATGTTACCACGCTATTTCCAGTTTTGTTTGGACACAAGAGTGTGTGTGTGTGTGTGTGTGTGTGTGTGTGTGTGTGTGAAGCCTGCAACAACCTTAGGGGCTGAAGTGCCAAAAACTGGAGTTCCTTGAATGGCCAACCCATAGATAATAATAATAATGTTTCATGACGACTTTGCGGTGGGGGAATTTGGGGCGCATCATATTTGGCTCATTAGCTAAGCACATTGTACTAAAAGACTCATTACAAACAAGTGTGTTTTTTTTGATAGCCCAAATTCGCGTAGTTAATGTGAATGTAACGCAACATGCTAACCAAGTTAGCGCCAGCGTTAGCTGGGTACTTAGCCTTTGTTATGCTAACAGCACATGGCCTTGCCAGCTTCACCCTCTCGTCCAAATCCGATTTTTGGCTGCAAAAAACCAAGATGGCGACGGCCAAAATGCCAAAATCAAGGCTTGAAAACTGTAGTCCACGAACCAATGGGCGATACCACCATGACAATGTCCACTTGTCAGGGTACAGTCAGGGTGTAAAGACAAATCAGAGCTTACCATGAGAGCGCTTTTTATTTTTTAAAGCACACAGACTACAAGACGGTGCTGACTTGCTGCTGACATTACATCACATCAAGCCAAAGTGCTACTGTAGATTTACCTGTGCAAAGCTGTGTGTGAGCGCACATTCTATTGTAACACATTCACTGAAACCGTGTAAACGGTGCACGTGCTGCTACCGTATATGCTTGGAATTACATTTCCTTTGTGTTTCTTGTGCTGCACAGATTTATGTTCCCCTCTACTTACCTACACTGCAGAACAGAGGTAACATTCGTCAGGGCTGCCAAGTAAGTAAGCCCTGTTCAAGGTGAGGTGGCCCATAAACCAGGACTTAATCTCCTGTTTCAGTGTGGGAGCTTTAATGGCGCACTGCAGCCAGCAGGGACCGACACCCAACTAATGACTTCTAATAACACAATCATGTGCGAGTGTGTTGTTGGACAGGGGTGGCTGTGGAAAAAAAAAACGTCCATTGTGATCCACTCTCCTGTCTTTATGGAATTATGATGCAATGATCAGCTTTTTTTTTGAAGTTATAAGAAAAGCTTTCGTACAGATTATGAAGCATAATCTACCCAAGATTAAACCAAACCAAGCTGCTGTTTAGGGCCCCGCAGCCGCAGTGGAAAAAAGCATTTCTTGCCGGTTATTGGATTGGATTGGATTGGATCGATCCAGGGCTACCCCAGTTGCAAATCTCTCAGTGCAAAAAAGTAAAGCTAGATAATGTTTAAGGTTGTTTTTTCTGTGTCACATTCATGGCTTCACCTCGTCCGTATTTGGAGTTGGAACCCTGTCCGAGAATAGCATGCCCAAGACCTTATCTAGGGCATTACAGGCCATTTGCATGATCTTCTTCAGGCAATTGGCAGGTCACATAAGTAATTATCAATGGCTGAAAGTATATTGAAATAGTCACTGAATAAGAATATTGACGAGAATGAATGAAATATATGTTTTTTTACACATTATATTAGGAGTAAAGTAAAGAGGTATACAGAAACAATCCGGTTATCTCAAAACTCTACATTATGAAGATAAATAGAAGGTTAGTGTTTTGAGTTTGACCGCCATCTATTTCAGAATTATTGTTATTGTGTCAGAGAGATGAGGACATATGAAAAGGTATTATATTGGAGCTGCAGGCCAAGAATATTGCATGTAAAAAAGAAAGGGGTGGACAAAACACCAGCTTTCAATGCAAGTCAGCCATTCACAATACCACAGTTTAGATTCTAAAAGGTCAAAGACATAAGCCTCTTAAATAGAGGTTTCATTGTTGAAAATGTCATGGATTGTGTAGTGTAGTGTGTATGCATCCAGGTCTGGGTATCGTTTAAAAAGTTCTGAAACCAGTACCTTTAAAGGCAGGGTTGGTAATCTTGTTCAAAAACATATATTTTATGATATTTTTTTTGAAACTCATCCAATCATATAATTCGGAATGTAATGATTGGACGAACTACATGGCTTTTAATTTCTCGTCACTGGAGTCTTCCACACACTGCTAGCTAAACAGCTGTGAGAAGTAACAATAGCCATGTTCGTGTTTGAACGTTCAAAATGATAATTTTGGGGGAGTGGCTTCAGAGTGAGGCCTGAAGGTCTGTCAGTGTTACCTACTTGGCAAATTTCTTGCTAGATTTAGCAACATTTGGACTTTTATTGGAACACAGTTGCCAATATTGGGCTAGATTTTGTTTTTGGTTGGATAATTTTTTCAAATCTATCGTAGCAAGCCACTGGCTAGCTAATTGCCACACTGCACAACGCTTATACAGCGGTTACTGCTGACAACGCTAATCTCTCGACCCACGGCAGTGGGACTGCGTTGTCGTGGAAGTGCATCGATCCCGCTCTGGTTCGCCTCCAGGTCAAAACTGTAAACTCTGCTAGCAGTGTTAGCTTGCTGCTAGCCTCCATTGGCTGGTGACTAGCTGCCTGCTCCCATGTGCAGGTAGGCATTTCCGGATGTATGGGTTTTAGCTGCTGCTGTAGTGAGCCATCACATGTTACATAAAATCGAAGAACACTTGTGGCGATTGGCTGCGAACTAAGATAAAAAATAATTGGTTGCAGGTATTGTTTGACTGGAGAAGTTTTGATACTACTTGTTACCGGGTTATTTCAGACGATACCTTAAAAGTCTCGACCACCGATACCCAGCCCTGTATGCATCAGCTGCAAAATATATCAATCAGTCAATCTTTCAGACTCAGGATACAGATAAGAAAGGATGTTACATAGAATAAATTATATACAAAAGCACAATAAGAGTACATAGACCTAACAATGCCTTACAAAGACACAGCTGTATCAATGTCCCCACAGCTGGGACTGGTAGCGTGTAGTACTAAACCTTATGTTTTGATAAAACCAAGAGGATTGCAAAGTATTGACTCCTGCAGCCACAAACATTTCACTGGCACTCCACCGTCTCGGTCTCATCAGTAATATTCTCATGGCAGCATTATAAGCTCCTTAAAGTCTCTGGAAGCTTGCTTTTTGTAGTTTGACCACAAGTCTGCAGTATTGAGTGGTGTACAATATGCTCTAAACAGAGACATCTTCACTCCATATGTACACAAACTAAGATTGCGTGACTAAGAAGAGTGTTTGCTTGTGCATACATCCTACGACATTGCCGATAAATATCATCATCGGTCATCTGTTCTGTAATAAAAGACATTCCAAGACATTTGACCTTATCACACACACCAAAGTAGTTATCAGACAGTTTAGACATTGGTCCTCTTTGGTTCTACAGATCAAGATAGCACTCTTACTGGCATTCTATCTGATATCATGCTCCACACCATAGACAGTACATACAGTAAGGAGCTGCTGGAGACCAGCACTACATGCACTAAGAATCACAAGATCATCTGCATACATAATATGGTTAACTAGAGTATTACTGATGATGCACCCAGTATTACATGCTTTCAATTAATTGGACAGATCATCATAATATAGATTAAAAAGAACTGGGGACAAAATTCCCCCTTGTCGGACACCATTGCTAACCCCAAATGGGGCTGAGACACTTAGGCCCCATTTTACTTGCATCATCTGATGGGCATACCAATAAACCAGAATTCTCACAATGTATTTAGGGACACCTCTTTGACTCAATTTAACAAACAACTTCCTGTGGTTAACATGATCAAAAGCGCTGGAATCATCAACAAAACACATAAGAACTGATGAGCTTTGACCTCTATATTTGTTGACAATTTCCTTTAAGGCATATATACACAAGTCAGTGCCAGGTTTGGCTTTAAAACCCAACTGGTTATCTGTGGAATTAATAAACTCATATAATCTGTCCAGCAGGATTCTTTCTTGGACTTTTGACAGTATGCTGGCCAAGGCAATGGGCCTGTAATTATCTAGGCTACGTACTAACAGACTGGCACTAACAGAACAGACAGCATTGAGTCTGGTAATAAGCCATGAATCATGAAGCCAGTAAAACAAATGGGCAAGGAGAGGAGCTAACCTCAGACTAGCATATTTAAGGTGTTCAGCAGTAATATGGTCTAAACCACTGGCTTTGCTATCAGACGGCTTACTTATGGCTCGGTACACCTCATGTGACATATATGCCATTGAATCATGACTCATCTTTGATACAGTTGAATACGGTACTATAATGCTGTCGCCATAACTCAGCAATATTGTCTGTTCCTGAAGTTCCATCAACAGTGCATGGTAAAGATGTTTTACAGTTGTTAAGAACTCTTACTTCTTTCCAAAAATTAACAACATTGTTACTTGTCAGCTTCTTGGCCATGGAGTCAGTCCTCATGGCTTGCTCTTTTTTTAAATTTATTTTTTATGAATGAATCCAATTGCATAGTGAGCTTCTTGTACTCGAGCGCAGTATTCAAGGTGACACGCATCTTAGACATACAGTTTACAATTTGCACACACCATCCAGATGTTATTATTCATATTTCTACTCTGAGCAGAACAAAAAGCCAAGTGTTACGTGTTCAATTCATTAACCACAGGAACATCCTGGATATAAGAGCAGAGTTTCCAGCAAAATTACTATCAGAAATTCAAAACTAAAGCATTTCCTTAAGTCTAAAACGTTGGAAGTGGAACTTAAGAAGCAACTTAAAAACACCTATTTTTAACATTATGAACATGCATGTTCAAATTTTCATAAATACACTAAAACCCAGACACTTCCTCCCATCTCCCATTCCGACTACAACTGTACAGGGTGTTAATCTGCCATTCGTACAGTGCGGTACAGAACCTTACACTGCAGCTTTTGTATTTTTCAGTTAACGACCAAAAACGGCAAGCGACTAAGAAGGAAAACTATATGCAGCGACACAAGTAGCTGTAATTCTGCCTCAGTAACAATCAACATCATTTTTCATCTCCGCATTATTAATGGGCGAAAGATAACATTTAAACATACAGTGAAGTTACTTGTGATTATGGCCACCAATCTCAACTTGGACCCAGATTCAACGGACAATTTTATTTAATTTGCTGTAAATGTTATAACTGGAAAAAAGGGAAGTTCCATACAAGAAGACGAGCAAACTCTATAATAAGACCCTCGTCTGCAATTAAAAAAACGTTGACTCATTAATATTAAAAGAGTGTGGCGTGGTAGAAATATCAAAGTACAAGCAAGAACAGTGATGATTTGTCACTATTCATTAGTGCTGCTCGCTGTACATGCAGCCTGTAGACAAACAGACGGCATTAATCATTAACACCCCGTAACATCAAATAACCGCGATGCATGTGCCATGCAATATGCATTGCAGGTCTGCGTCTCCCATTAAGAGATAATTATAGTAAAGCTATATATGACTGCGGCTGATGGAATATTAATGCCTTCGGAATGACTAAACCGACGGTGGAAGAAATAATTAGAATTTCCTTTATTAAAGGATAACACTAGAGCCCTCTCTCCCAGCCGAACCCCCACATCCAAGCAGACACATGCTAGCTTATTTTAAAACAGGAAAAGGCTGTTTTTACTGTTTTATGTTTTTTTGTCAGAAAACTCATGTATTAGCATCATGAACCAAGAATAATCCATGTCATTATGTATGCAAAAAGAAAACGTGAAGTTCCTCTTTAAGCTAAGTGCTTCTCTTCAAAGTTACGACTTAATACCGGCAGCAGATACAAGATTCCTTTGACAGAGTGAGATGTTAAAGCTGCATTAAAGCAGAATTCATCACTAATGTACTTAATGCCTATTGCGGTGAATGTGAAATACAACATTTAGTGAGCACACCGGCTGATTCAATTCAATTCAATTCAATTCAATTTATTTTTGTACAGCCCAAAATCACAAATTACAAATTTGCCTCAGAGGGTTTTACAATCTGTACACAACGACATCCTCTGTCCCAGAACCTCTCATCGACTCAGGAAAAACTCTCCCCAAAAAAACCCTTTCAACAGGGAGAAAAATGGAAGAAACCTCAGGAGAGCAACAGAGGAGGATCCCTCTCCCAGGATGGACAGAGTACAATAGATGTCATGTTTACAGAATGAACAGCATAACAGAGTTACAACACATTAAATTCACATGACAGAAATTATTCATGTAATAGTAGCAGTAGGTGACGGGGAGGACCACAGCAGGACGTAGGACCAGGGTCCAGATTTAACCACGATCCATAGAAACCTGCGAGGCGAGAAGGCACAAAGACTTCGGGAATGGAGCAGAGTTAGTAATGTGCATTAATGTGCATGAATTCATACAGAAGGAAAATAGAGAAGAACGTGCACCAACAGGGTCACGGCAGGAACCAGGAGGCAGGACCAGGGTCCAGACGCAACCACGATCTGTGGAAACCTGCGAGGCGAGAAAGCACAAAGACTCCGGGGAAAGAAGTAGAGTTAGTAATGTGCATTGATAGAACATGAATTCATACAGAAGGAGAGAGAGAAAAGGATAGAGGAGCTCAGTGTATCCTAAGATGTCCCCCAGCAGTCTAGGCCTATAGCAGCATATCAAGGGGCTGGAAAGAATGAACCAGGGTAAACCTGAGCCAGCCCTAACTATAAGCGCTATCAAAGAGGAAAGTCTTAAGTCTACTCTTAAATGTGGTCACTGTGTCTGCCCCCCGGACTGAAAGTGGAAGCTGGTTCCATAGAAGAGGAGCTTGGTAGCTGAAGGCTCTGGCTCCCATCCTACTTTTTAAGACTAGGAACCACAAGCAGCCCCGCATTCAGTGAGCACAGCTCTCTAGTGGGGTAATATGGAACTATGAGATCCTTAAGATATGATGGTTCCTCACCAATTAAGGCTTTGTAGGTGAGGAGAAGGATTTTAAATTTGATTCTGGATTTTACAGGGAGCCAGTGCAGAGAAGCTAATACAGGAGTAATATGATCTCTTCTCTTAGTTTTTGTTAGTACACTAGCTGCAGCATTCTGGATCAACTGGAGAGATTTAAGAGACTTATTAGAGCAGCCTGATAATAAGGAATTACAGTAGTCCAGTCTAGAAGTAACAAATGCTTGAACAAATTGTTCTGCATCACTTTGAGACAGGATGTGTCTGATTTTTTAAATGTTACGTAGGTGAAAAAAGGCAGTCCTTGAAATTTGTTTTACGTGAGAGTTAACAACTCCGACATTCTTTACGGTTGTGCTGGATGCCAGGGCAATGCCATCAAGAGAAACTATATCATTAGATAGTTGATTCCGGAGGTGTTCTGGGCCTAGTAAAATAACTTCAGTTTTGTCTGAGTTTAACATCAGGAAGTTGCAGGTCATCCATGTTTTTATATCTTTAAGACATGCTTGAAGTTTAACAAGCTGGTTGGTTTCGTCTGGCTTGATCGATAGATATAATTGAGTATCATCAGCATAACAATGAAAGTTTATGGAGTGTTTTCTGATAATATTGCCCAAAGGGAGCATATATAAAGTGAATAAGATTTGTCCAAGCATAGAACCTTGTGGAACTCCATGACTGTCGTTGGTGGTAATCGAGGTTTCATCGTTTACATATACAAACTGAGATCGATCTGATAAATAGGGTTTAAACCAGCTTAGTGCGGTGCCTTTAATGCCAATCAAATGTTCCAATCTCTGTAATAGGATGTGATGGTCAATGGTGTCAAATGCAGCACTAAGGTCTAACAAGACAAGAACAGAGACAAGTCCTTTATCTGATGCAATTAGAAGGGCATTAGTAATTTTCACCAGTGCTGTCTCTGTGCTGTGGTGTTTTCTAAATCCTGACTGAAAATCCTCAAATAAACTATTGTTATGTAGAAAGTCACACAACTGATTTGCAACTACTCTAAGGATACTATATAAGGGCACTGACACTAGACTCTATCTCTAAGGATCTTAGAGAGGAAGGGAAGGTTAGAGATCGGTCTATAGTTAGCCAACACCTCTGGATCAAGAGTGGGCTTCTTGAGAAGAGGCTCAATCACAGCTACTTTAAAATACTGTGCTACATGGCCTGTTAGTAAAGACAGATTAACAATATCCAGCAGACAGGTGCCAATCAAAGGTAAAACTTCTTTAAGCAGCCTCGTCGGGACGGGGTCCAAGAGACAGGTAGAAGATTTAGAAGAGGAAATTGTTATAGACAAGTTTTTAAAGTCGATGGGAGAGAAGCCATCCAAACATATATCAGGGTTTATAGCTGGTTCCAAGGATAGATCGGTACTGGTTGAGGGCAAGAGATTATTAATCTTGTCTCTATTAGTAAGAATCTTATCATTGAAGAAGCTCATGAAGTCATTACTACTGAGGTCTATAGGAATACACGGCTCAACAGAGCTGTGACTCTCTGTCAGCCTGGCTACAGTGCTGAAGAGAAACCTGGGGTTGTTCTTATTTTTCTCTATTATTGATGAGTAATAGGCTGCTCTGGCATTACGGAGGGCCTTCTTATATGTTTTAAGACTATCTCGCCAAACTAACCGAGATTCTTCTAAATTGGTGGAACGCCATATCCTTTCAAGCTTTCGCAATGTTTGTTTTATTTTGCGGGTTTGAGGGTTATACCATGGAGCGAACCTCCTCTGATTTATTATCTTTTTTAGAGGGGCTATCGTCTAGTGTCTCAGTGAGCCTATAGCACTATTGACGAGATGATCAATCTTGGACGGACTAAAGTTAGCACAGGAGTCCTCCGTTATATTGAGACATGGTATTGAATTAAATACAGATGGAATCGCTTCTTTAAATTTAGCTACAGCACTGTCAGACATCTGGTGGAGAAACTTTTGCCTAACGGTGTACTCTCCGGTAGTATAAACTCGAAAGTTATGAGGTAATGGTCTGATAAAAGAGGGTTCTGTGGAAAAACTATTAGATGTTCTATTTTAATGCAATATGCAAGAACAAGGTCGAGGGTGTGGTTAAAACAGTGAGTGGGTTTCTGTACACTCTGACAGAAGCCGATTGAATCTAATAATGAGATAAACGCAGTACTAAGGCTATCATTATCAACATCCACATGAATATTAAAGTCACCTACAATAATAACTTTATCTGTTTTAAGAACTAAACTTGATAAAAACTCATACAGATAGAAATTCAGAATACGGACCTGGGGTCCGGTACACTATAACAAATATAATTGGCTGTATTGTTTTCCAGGTTGGATGTGAAAGACTAAGAACAAGGCTTTCAAATGAGTTGTATTTTAATTTAGGTTTAGGGTTTATTAGTAGGCTTGAGTCAAAGATGGCTGCTACTCCACCTCCTCGGCCGGTGCCTCGAGGAATGTGAGTATTAATGTGACTTGGAGGAGTTGATTTATTTAGGCTGACATATTCTTCATGACACAGCCAGGTTTCAGAAAGACAGAATAGATAAATGTGATTGTCTGATATTAAATCATTTTCTAATACAGCTTTAGATGACAAAGATCTGATATTTAAGAGTCCACATTTAATTTTCCTATTTTGTTGCACTGTTGCGTTGGTGGTGTTAACTTTTATGAGGTTATTTTGTACAACTCCTCTTCTGGTTACTTTTGATTTAATTAATTTAAGTGGCCGTGGGGCAGACACAGTCCCTATATAGTTTTGGGTGGGTAACTGCTCTAATGGAAGTGCAGAGAAGGGTGTAAGACTACAACTCTGCTTCTGCTTCCTGGTCTGAACTCTGGGTTGTCATGGATTAGGTCCCCAAACAAAGTTGGTCGGATTTGCAGAAATGAGATCCGCTCCATCCTTCGTGGGATGAATGCCGTCTCTCCTAATCAGATCAGGTTTTCCTCAGAAAGTCTCCCAATTATCAACGAAGCCCACATTGTTTGCTGGACACCACCTCGACAACCAGCGGTTGAATGATGACATACGGCTATACATCTCATTGTTGATAAAATTTGGGAGAGGGCCAGAGAAAACTACGGAGTCCGACATTGTTTTGGTGTATGAACACACCAATGCCACATTAATTTTAGTGACCGCCGAGTGTCGGATTCGGGTGTCATTACCGCCGACGTGTATTACAATCTTACTGTATTTACGTTTATCCTTAGCTGGCAGTTTTAAATAGGATTCAACGTCGCCCGCTCTGGCCCCCGGAATGCATGTGACTGTGACCCCTGGCTTCGCTGTCTTCACGTTTCTGACTATGGAGCTACCTATAACCAGAGTCGGTTCCTCAGCGGGTGTCTCGCCAAGTGGGGCGAACCGGTTAGAAACGACTATGGAGGGAGGGGGCAGGCTAACTACTGTGGCTAACGACTGAGCTTCCATGGTGCGGAGCCGTGCCTCTAACTCACTGAGCCTCGCCTCCACCCTAGCAAACAAACTACACTTATTACATGTATCATTATCATTAAGGGAGGCAGAGGAATGGCTAAGCATGTGACACACTGAGCAAGGGGGAGAAGGAGAGGAAGAGGGAGAGAGGGAAGCCATCGCTAGCTGCTAAGCTAGAGTACGGTGGCTACCGTTAGAGAAACCAAACAAAGTGTAAGATTTAAGCGGGAAGCCACTACAAGAAGGAGGGAGATATTAGTGTTTAAGATGTACAGCAGGTAATTAGCCGCTTGTACTGAAGAATATCACACAATTAACTCGGTTTAGCTGGAGCTGTGAAAGTAAGCTATCGGACAACAGACACGCTGGCAACCGGAAGTGAGGCAATACGCTTACCGTAGTACGTCACAGCAATCTCCTGCTATGACGATACAGTCTGTCACATATTCTGAATCGAGGAATACAGTGTGGCGTGTCTGTGATGTGAGGAAGTCATTAGCATTCATTCACCTCCTCTACACCCTGACATCTTGCATCTTCTGGCGTATAGCGACGGTCTCCAAGGGGGAAAGCGGCGGACCAATCAGGGCTTCAGCCGGCTCCTCGTGGGGGCGGCCATTGTGGCGCTGCCGAGACTTCCCGAACAGCAGGAAGTGGGCAGATGGTGTTTGCTTCTCTCTGTGTGCATGGGCATGTCGATTTGTATGCGCGTGTGTTTCTGTGTGTTGCTAGGAAACTTGGGCGTTCGCAGTCCTCTTCACTCTTCTTGAAACGGGCCTCTGCTTGTTGAGTTTAATTGAAATGTTAAGGAGATTATTTATAGAAAAAAAAGAACATTGGGTATGAGCTAATATGTGCCACTCCATAGTGTCAGACAGCCAAACTGCTTAATCATATAGTGCTGTATAAATATTACTTTTGTCCATGTTTCAAACCGTCCAATATTTTGACATTAACAATAGGATGCTACTTTAGTTCACCCCCGCGGCTTTCATAGCGTTGTTATTTGTTGTTTACGGAGAAAAGCTAGAGACTAACTATGGAACATCGTGGAGCATTTAGCAGCTAAAGAGACAGATGTTTCCCTCAGGAGGTGGTGGAGACCAAAAACAGAGCTAAAAGTTAGTGAATATTGCACTTGCAGTGGTGGGTTTACAGCTCATTTCTGCTGCCCCTTATTGGCAAATCAAAATAGTTATTGCCGGTTTAAGATGAGCTCTATAGAGTCACGAGTCAAGTTTTCTATCATACCACCACGCTTCCTGTGGTGGTATGATAAAAGCCTACCGCTTCCTGCATTCATTACGAGACAAACGGGAAACGATTGCGTTAGTGTTAACATTAGCTTCATCGGTGATCATTAGCTTACCAGAGTAAAGGTATGGCGCAGTGTGTTAGCAATACATTGGTACTGTGGGCTTTTATAGTTTTCACCAAACATTCACCAAACACTGGTTTTAGTAGTCAAATACTCAACTAGTTGAACAACCGATGAATCCCCGATACTCGAGAAGCAGCTTGTCACTAAAATGAGAATAGCAGGTCCTCTTTAAAGGTCAGTCCACCTTAAGTGAGCGTCGGCCAAAGTTGTCAACAAAAACTAAAGCTTGAGTTATAACTGGGCTGCTGTAATAAGGCCTTTACACACCGGGGACGTGACAAATAAACAACACAAAAATGCGAAATACTCGCCTGCCTATGATATTTGTAGTGCTTTTATTGTGAAAAGGTAAGAACAGACAGAGTTGATCTGGTCTGCTCCGCCTTTGTCAAGGTTGAAAGAAGTAACACAGTTTGCTGGCTTGGTTTCAGACTATAGAACCTCTCTGTTGTTTCAACCTCAAAACATTCTGCACAACGTGATTGGTTAATGCCTTTTATTCGTGGTGCGAAGATGTGTACAAAAGGGAACAAAAAAAGATATATCCTTGTCAACTTTCTGTGTAAAGTTTCTCAAAGTCACAATTGTTTACAGTGAAAGCGCTGTGTAAAAAAAACAACAACCTAAAAACAATTAGTTTGATGGTGTGGACAGCAAATGACAAGCACTCATTTGATTGACAAGTGGAACAACTATAGACCCACCCACACAGACACAGACAGAATGACTGACAGTTTTAATTACCGTGGCAACACCTGTCATTTCACAGCCACGTCAGTTGCTCTGAAAATAGCTCTTGCTAATCAAGCATGTGTGTGTCTGTGTGCGGCGTTGACTTCGGTGAGTTTCATCTTTGACAGTCATTACAGATAATAAGCATAGACAATCATATAATATATGCAGTAATGACAGTAAATGGACAGAAAAAAATAAAACGGAGCTGCCATTGTGAAAGGTCATGATGATAATGACGGAGTTGCCATATACGGGGATCTCACGAGCGCCGCAAGGTTTTTTTTAAAGTCACGGTAGAAGAATTCGTACAAAGCATAGTCAGCATAGGGACATGGTCAGGGTGGGTGAGTGGGTCAGACAAACACGAGACGTTCACCCAGGCAACTGCTGACCATGTGAAACCAGAAGTCAGCGGTGACTTGTTTGTCACGTAACTTCCACACTTAATAAACATCACTTCCTTAGTTATTTGTTACATATTCCACACTTACCCCTCTGAACCCCAAAACCCTCTGG
This sequence comes from Ophiodon elongatus, assembly GCA_016806645.1. Lineage (NCBI taxonomy): Eukaryota > Metazoa > Chordata > Actinopteri > Perciformes > Hexagrammidae > Ophiodon > Ophiodon elongatus. Next base: position 177,350 of record JACSYO010000795.1, read on the forward strand.
CGGGATGGAAAAGCGTGTTTTCTTTAAACAATAGCCAAAACTACATTGTTTATCACAGCCAGAAGCTGTCATCCTCTTCAGATTTCCATCCTTTCCGACGGTCCTTGAACACATCATGTGGGGCAAACGCTTGCGTCAGAAAAAACATTATATTCTACATGTCTCATTTAAACTCTCGTTCCAAAAAGAAACGTTTTAACCTGTAATCCTGTAAAAAAACATTAAATGTTGAGCTCCTCAGTGCAACTAGAAGCCATGATCGACTCATGTGGGGACCAACAGTCACGTGACAACAAGTCAGTGAATCTGTGACTGAACAGCAGGCTGCTGAACACAGAGCATTAGGAGAGGAGAGAGAGGCTGAGCAGAGGTTGTACAAATGTAAATAGCTTAATATAAGTAAAGCATGTGGAGCCCCCCCCCCTCCAACATTGGTAACACTTGTTTGCACTTGGAAAATTGTTGGCTATATAGATTCCATGGTTTTCCAATTTTTGTAAAAAAGAAATTATCAAAGAAATTCAACTTGCGCTTTATCTTTTTTAATGATTCATGGCATGTAACGGTGTTCTACTGCACAAAAGACGTGTTTGAGGTCTCTCTACTTGTAGCCGTGGTTGTGCCGTTTCCATAGAGGTGCTGGACTCGTAGACCGGGTGAAGAACGAGGCCACAGAGAGAAAAATGTGACGGGAGCAAGAAACTGCTTCAGGGTTCAGAGGGTTAACCAAGTATTTCTAACATACTTCCAGAATCCAAACCACATCATTTTCCAAAATCATTTAGTTTTGTTGCCTAAACACCACAGGGCCTTGCTAAGGTGCACCGATCGCCCGGGTCGCATGACATTCGTAGGGAAGCACTCCAAAATGAAACAAAAGAACTTTTCGTATTATAATCACAGGAAGTGTTGTGTTAGGATACGTTGAATACTCAAGTGTAGTGCGGGGAAGCCAACGTTTGCATGACAAAACACTGAACACTTAACAATACCCACTTGCTTAAATCAGCATGTAACAAGAGCAATATGCTCACAATGACAGTGTGATGTAATGACACCCATTATTTCCTACCTTTTTTTAGGAAATGGTCAATATACTATTGAAGTGTGTGAGAAATATTAATTCACAGCAAGAAAGGGCTGCCATCCGGATCTTTGGTTACAGCAGAAGTTTGTGTCGCGAATTGGCAACGATGGACGACAGACAATACGTTCCAACATGGCGGGGGGGCAGAAGAGTTCATAGGAAAGTAAAGGAGACCTGAATTTTGAGGAAAAAAGAAAATTACTGCTGTGTTGTTTTTTTGTAGATCTCTGTCAGCTCCAGAAAAAAAAAGGCTTCCAAGAAGGCCCAGAGAGCAACAACGTGTTGGAGGCCGTGATGTATAACGCTCATGTAGGCAGTACAGCTCAGTGCCCAGTGCTCCTCGGGCAGCAGAGAAGGGTAGTCAGAGAATAAAAACAACAGCGACGCAGAGGTAGGAATGGAAATCTAAATGAAATGTGTCTTCCTCGCTCTCCCCCTCTCTCTCTCTCCTCCCTCTCCCCTCCTGTGCTGAGTGGAATACTGATGAGGGCCATAATCTCAGCAGCTATGAATAATAAACATTGTTACATCACTGGCTGAAAGGAGACTAGGGACACAGATGGAGCTGGAATCAAGAGGAGAGTGTGTGTGACCAGAGCAGGAGAGACAAACGCAGAGACACCCTGGTAGGGAGTCGTTACCAACACGACTCCTGCCCTCCCTGCTGAGGGGACACCTCCTCCTCCTACTACTGTTTCTCACTTCAAGACTCAGACATGCAGCGGAGTTCCTCCTCCTGCCGGTGCCCGATGCGTTCTCGCTGCTCCATCCGTTCTGTGCACGTGCGGGAGCGGCTACCCAGTATTCCTACGCGAGTGGACCCGCCCCCTACATTGCCTCTGATTGGCTACTTGCCGCCTAAAAATGCTAACGCTAGCCTAGCTATTCGAACTAGACGGGCCGGGAAAGAGCGACTCAGCCGTGGCAAATCAAATTTGTTTGCTCCAGTAAGCCGAAGAGACGCTACCCGGTCCGAACAACGGTAGCTTTTTTTAATAATTTATTTTGCAGTTTTATAATGCTTTTTCATCGATGAACTTACTTCTGATAATTTTTTTAAGCAAGAAATCAATTATGTATATTTAAAATATTTTTCTAATAAAATGCATTTTCTAACAATTATTTCTCGGCATTGTAACTTTTGAGTACAACCAAAATAAATCCTCATTTTCCAGCAGTTACATTTATACTCTGAAGAAAAACGTGGAAAGCATTCATATCTTAGGACATGACGGCTATTCCCATTGGGCAGTGGGCCTACCAAGACATAAAGCAGTAAACCCGAGGCATGTATAGAGGTAATGAAAAGAAAAGATTAAAGGAGAAATAAGATGAAAAGAGAAGATGAAAGAAACAATGAGAAGACTCTGCTGTAGGTCTCCAGAGGAACATGGAGGATTTGGTGGGATTTACATCAAGAACATATACGTTCAACTCCTGTTTCCTCCTCTGCTATACTTCTAGCTTCTCCTGTGATCCTTTCCCTTTCGGCGTTTTCCTTCCTGCTCTTCTTTTCTGTCCTCTCTTCTTCTTCTTCTTCTTCTTCTTCTTCTTACCAAGAACAGGATGTTACAACAGCAGATATGTGATATTAGCATGATTTCAGAAGCTCAACTACTAATAAATCCATCTGCCGATCGGGAAATCTTTTCAGGAGGCAATTTCATAATGAATCTGCACGAGGCCATAAATATAACATGTACACGGTTAATTTCCCTGATTAATAGGTCAAAAGCTGTTAAAACTGTTGTGCTTGAATCTGACTGCTTTGTCAATTAATTAAGTCCATTAAAAAGTGTGCGAGCGGGATCCCATTGTAATAAGCCCAGAATTATTAATATACATGAAGACTCCTTTTCACCTCCACCAGTTAGTCATTATTTGCTGTCTAATATTTCTAATAATGCTTTGAATCTTTTGTTTCTGTCTTGTGCTCTTTGTGACACCAAAGAACATAAATATGGTTCATCAGTATGAGCAGGACTCGTCTTGCCCTCGGGCCGGACCACATGAACCCAACTGCGTTTGTGAAAGCCCTCTGAAGCCCATATTATACATAACACCAATAAATAGCTTCAAGATTGTTCTGTAATCTTCTTTTCTTTTCTAACTCCTAGTTGCATTCTGCTGCGAGGAGAACCATTACTGGACTATACTGCAGTGCAACATTCGATTAGGTTCGCTGTCAGAAATGACTTCTGAATGTATGAAACAGCAGCTTAAACCAAATCAGAATGAGTGAGGCAGTAAACAGTAAATGTTGTGCTACAGTAACACAAGTGATATTACCGAGGACGAAAAGGAAATCCACATTGACAGCTTTTTATGGTGGGGGGGGGGGGGCATCTGTCTCATAGAGCAGATATGCTGCTTTGTCTACAAATCCACATCAAACAGAAAATATACCCTGCTTTTTTTAATCTATATATATTTTTTGTCTATTTGCCCCACCACGTGAGGTGTTATACCTGTCAATCAAAATCAATCATGACACTCGTTTACTCCCTTTTTAGTAGCTTACTGTAAAACTACTTTTATCCATTATACGGTCCATTGGTTTGGCTGGTATTTTGGATATCGGACAGCTGGTAACTGAGTGAATGTTTTTCATAGTGCTGACTGTGCACTTAGGGTGTACATATTAGAATGTTGATGTGAGTCTTTTTCCCCTTGACCAACACTTTGGTCCATGATATAGCATCTTAAAAAAAAAAAAAAAAGATTTCCTTAAAAATTGCTGCGGAATTCGTGATGAGCTCCATTGGGATACTCTGAGCTTCCCTCTTTTATAGGCTATACAAAAGCCCCATTTACACTTGTCATCTCAAGTGGCATATTGGGATAATGGGATACATTTACATTCAGCCACCTTTTCTCTCTCGTCTGAGCCACACCAACAATCTGATTGCATAATCTAGCCCGTGCTAGATGCAAATCAAGCTAGGCCCTTCTCCAGTCTAGAGGGCTTCTCCAGTTACCAAACAGCCTGAGGCTGTTTGGTAACTGCCAAAAAACACCAGAAGAAGAACTTGTGCTAGTTTAGCAACTTGTTTTAGTTAGCTTAACTGTTAGCTGGAGGTAACTCAGAATTATCCATTTCGCTATACGTTGCTATTGCTGTTTATTTTGGCATTATGTTGACTGAAATTTGGTGACATTCTACTGCGAACAAAGATGCAGGTAAATATAACAGGCAATGACAAGCAAAAATGAACGAGGTCATGTCACTACATCGCAAGATAAATCAATGATGTAAAAATTATTGAGGTCATGTCTATATATCGTACGATAAGTCAGTAACGTAAAAACTATAGAGGTTTTGTCCATATATCGTAGGATAAGTCAATGCCGTAAAAAGGATTGAAGTCATGTCCCCATATCGTTGCATAAGTGGATAACGTAAAAGTGATCGAGGTCATGTCCATATATGGTACGATAAGTCGATGACATAAAAAGAATCAAAGTCGAGCAATACATGAGCACTTTTCCACACTGCTTCCTCACCCACATAATTTATTCAGTGGTTTCCCTGATCAGATACACTACATCGGCTCGCTTCGTGTCGCAATCGCTGACGCTGCTGTTGTTGTAATGTGACAGGGAGAGAGAGATGGCCAATTTCAATGTCACTCAAGCTGCCGTCCTTACAGGGCACAGACCCTGTGAACGGTTACTTCCACACGTCATACTGATGTAGATACACTTAAGGAACAGTAAAGATTACTTATGTGTCGACCGCCTCAGGGGGTTTATATTGGCCTGTTTTAATACCAGTCACTGCTCGTGTCTTGGCGAGATTGGATTGCTGGTTAAGGCTGCGTGATCTTAAGGACCTCCATGGTCACCTTAAGGACAAACACTGCAGATTTAGCCCCACCTCTGGTGATGGCCAAAGAATAGTACAGACAAGGAAGATGAAAAAGCCACCATCTACGGGGTTGGAGCACAACACAAGAGTAAAAAAAAAGGCTGTTCTCTTTCCGGTCCTCCAATTAAAGTCGGACCTCTGAATTCAAGTTTATGGAAAATAATGTATTACTAAACAGCGCATTAAACAAAAAATGAACTGAGGCAATATAATTTGGGGTTAGCCAAGGCCAAAACAACAAACAAAATAATCTGCCTCCCCAAAAAGGCTGTTTAACCCTAAACCAACAAACAAAAAGACATTCATTAAATCTTGCTCCCTAGGATATGAAAACCAGTACAACAGAAAAATGGCTGCTCCCCCCCTACAGCTTCAGCGCTATTTACAGACAAAAGTGGATTATTTAAAAGTCGCACGAATATTCTAAACACAAACTAGGGCACTAGGCCTTGCGTTATCTGTCAGAATACTGTCGCCGGATCCCTGGAAACCCAGCGCATTTTTAACAGGCAGGACTGTGATGGATGGGCCAGCAGCAGACACTCCGCAGGCCGAGCCCTCGACTCCAGCCAGTCAGAGAGAGGCGCTTACAGGTTGATGACAAAGATCCTCACAGTACACGCACTCTTACACTTTAAAAAAATATATAAAAAATGATGGCCAATACTACAGAGCAATACACACCCAACCACCCATGCGTGCACAGACACGTTTCAATGCCAGAGGTCAACTGTACGCACAATGCAACGCGTGTGTCCTGTCGGTGAACCGCAAGGTTGTCAGTCTCGCAAAACCTCAGATTTTCCATGTGGACATCTCCCTCCTTCTCCCTTTCATGTCCTTCCCCTCTGGATACTGTCGAGCTTGAGAGAACAGATGCGATGCCAACGGCAAACCTCATGTGAACTGACATGCGTCTGGAAACAGAGAAGAGAGCCGAGTAAACCCTTTGCCTTCTGTTAGATGGGATTTCATAGTACAGTAGAAGACCAGCAGCACAAATGACTATTTGCAACCTGTGTCACTGCGAAAGACGCCACATTAAATTGATTTATATCTGACTCGACCGTAGACTGTATATAAGAAGTGGATGGAGTTGTCGTGACGTCACCAGTTTGGTTTGTGGACTGATGTTTTGAAGCCATCGCCATCTTATTTTTTGACAACCAGTGAACGTAAGTGACCATTTGGACTGCAGAGGTGTGACGTAGAGATGGCGTATACGGCTCTGGTGGCAACCTGTGAATCACAAGGTAGCCCCGCCCGAAAGCATACGCTTTATCACGAGCATAGCATGTGCTTTATGGTCTATGTTACTCTAAATGGACCATAATTTACTAAATGAACATCATGCTGTATTGAAGAAGACTTGAATCTAGAGATTGAAACATAAACTCAAGTTTACAATGTTTACTGAGGGAATAAATCAAGAGAGAAGTAGATTCACTCATAGACTTCTATACAATAGTATATTTATCAATTATTTGATAGTGTGAATCAGTTTAGTAAATTTTTAAAGAGAACTTAAAATGTTTAAACGCTGAATCGAATGTTTCGAAGCTCTGACTGTTGCCATGGTAATCAATGTCAAAATCAGTATTCAAATGCATCATTTTCTATTTAAAAATGTCCCACAAAAAATCCCAAATAGCCCATGAAATAAGGAATATTCAAATGATAATGTTGAATAATAATTTCTGTCCACCTTACTGTTACTTAATATTACAATACTAATCAGATTACAGATTAGCGTCACAAGATGCTGCTTGACAGCGTGCGTTTTAATAATGAGCTGAGTGTCGGTGAGCGACGGCCTCGTGAGCAGCTCTCATTAGGACACAGTGAAAGTCATCTATGTGGCCTTGCACTAATAGGCCGACTGTCACCATGGTTACTCCGAGACAGGTCGCCAGGTGCCTTTGTGTGAGGAGGACAGAGGTAAATCAAGTGAAGCGTGCTGTCTCTGTCTTACAGTAAGCATTTAAATATACTTTATATTGACGCAGTGTGGTCGTTTTATTTTTGCACCACTTTGTGTTCTCTCTCGATGGGATGTCACAGGAACATCGATAATGCATTTGTTTAATGAACTTTGTAGAAATGATGGGGCATAAACCAAATGTCACAGACCATAGAGCAGGATCTATTTTTTTATAATGCGCATTGATTTGTTTCCTGCTACTGCACGTCTCCCATCAAAAAAGACCAATGCTTTGCAATGCTAAAACACAACTACACTAACATATAACTTGTGGCGTATTCTATTGTCGGCTTCAGGTGGAAATATTTTGTCTAAAACATACTTAATATCTTGCACTACTTTGAGCCGAGAAGCTAACTGTTGTGCAGCTTCGATGGCGGCTCCAGCGGTGAGACTGTATCCCTTTCAGAAGCCTTGAGCTGCAGGTTCTTCTCTGACAATTTATGAAATGACTCCATAAAGACAAATCAATCAGTGAAAGTTTTCTGTGATTATTTATCAATTTTTTCCTTGTTGAAAACCATTCTTGTTGTTGTTAACCATCCAGTACCAATTCCCGATGCCTTGGGTTGAGTCTGTCAATCAAAAGAAGAATGTGTTTGCGCCTTGTCGACCAATCGGATGCTTTGTTCCCTACTCGTCGACCAATCGGAGGCTTTGTTCCCTACTCGTCGACCAATCAGAGGCTTTGTTTCTTACTTGTCGACCAATCAGAGGCTTTGTTTCTTACTTGTCGACCAATCAGAGGCTTTGTTTCTTACTTGTCGACCAATCAGAGGCTTTGTTTCTTACTTGTCGACCAATCGGAGGCTTTGTTTCTTACTTGTCGACCAATCAGAGGCTGTGGTCCTTAATTGTCGACCAATAGAAAGGCTGTATTCCTGACTTTGGACCAATCCGAGGCTGTGTTTCAGAGTGTGGCAGCTCTGATCTTAACCTATTGCACAATTGAATAACCTGAGATATAAAAGAAATGTAAAAAATGTACATGGTAATTATGTATATTATGGTAACTGTGGTCTATACGCAGTGACAACTTAAAAAACGCATTTATGAAATGACTTTGATTTCATTCAAATAGAGTTGACGTATTTGCATTATAAAAGATCAAACAGTCCTAGTATTAAAAGAATATTCCTTTGCAGCGAAGCAACAGGCCAGACGCTGGCTGTGTAGCTTTTATTCTTATGTTACACAGTGCTAGGGCTTTTATTGTGAAAGGTAAGAACGGAAGGAATGGAGCCATCTTGGTTCAAGGTTGAAAGGAGCCATATTAGTTCGGACTACGGAGCCACCGGGTAGTTATACACTCAAAGTGTATGTTTTGAATATCTCAGATTGGTGGGTTGGTTGATGCTTTCGTTTGCAAAATAAATGCTATGAAAAAATGGGGAATATGTGACTTTTCTTTTTTTGCTGCGTAAAATTCAGGTTCTGTGTGAAAGTACTCATGACAAAAACAAGTTAGAAAAAAAAATATTTACATTGTGAGTAAATTGCGAGAAAAAAGAACAAACCCCAGTGTGTAAAGGCTTTTAGCGTTAGCGTAGCATTAGCTCACATTTACTTCAGTTATTAGCGTGCCTGCAGTTAGTAACGTAATGGCATGACAGCATTACACTGCTGACTTAAAGTAGTGCAACATAGCAATAGAAACATCAGTCAGTTGTTGTTTAAATGTATTATAATACCAAGTGAAGTTTGGCAATATCATATTATTATTGTCAGATTTGAATCCATAGGATGTTTATGTTTGCATGTGTGAATTTAGCCTCAAGTTCTAGAGGTAGAGAGTAAATCAATACAAGCTGTGTTTATGTATCTGTTTCCAACTGTGTTACTTTTGCCTTTGAGTGTGTATCCATATCATGGGGTGTGTGCACTTGACTGTCAAAGCTGTGTGTGTGTGTGTGTGTGTGTGTGTGTGTGTGTGTGTGTGTTTAAGCATTTTCAAAGCTAATTCAGTCCCCACAGATGCATCAAGCCTATTAAGTCTTGTGTGTGTGTGTGTGTGTGTGTGTGTGTGTGTGTGTGTGTGTGTGTGTGTGTGTGTGTGCGAATGGACGTGTGTTGTGGGAACTGCACGATGTAAGATCCTTTTGAAACAAAAAAAGTCATGAATTTGAATGTACTATTCTATTTACTCTTCTGTCAGTCAGGGTTTTTATAAAGTGGTGTGTGTGTGTGTGTGTGTGTGTGTGTGTGTGTGTGTGTGTGTGTGTGTGTTGTGTTTAGTAGCAGTGGTAGGAACCCCCTGTGGAGAGATTCAGAAAGATGCGCAGTCAGAGTGAAGCAAACAGAAACTGGCAATGATAGATTTTTATTTTTTTTAAAGAAATCTCAAACTGTCATTAAAAGTGCTGGAAAAGAACTTTTAAACTTTGATTTGCTTTCCTACGTATACTGCAAATCTATAGACATGTACATTACTTTGTACTGTATTCTGGTACCAACACAAAGGGGGGTGGGGTTCTCTAGAGGGCCCCTAACGGTATGATATTATCATGATACTTATCACAATACAATTTTACTTATTTTTGCGATACGCTGAGTATTGCGACAAATTATATTGCGATAAATTGCAATTAAGTACCTTTTTTTCAACTGCAAATTATGTAGTTTATCTGCATCTGTATTATCTAATAAGATGACATTTTCCCTATTCATCTCACTTCAGTCATTTTTATTGCAGCAAAATGGGTTCGTCCGTCAAGCAGACCTGCCCTAGAAAAAATCCTCTGCACCTTTACTAATAGTATCAATAGTTTATATGATGAAAAGATTGATACTTGTGGTAGCGGTAGTAACGTTAGCAGCACCAGAGCTAACAGCTAACGTGTAGAGGTTCGATTGAGTTACACTATGATGTGTTCATGCTCTATCCAGTGAAACTAGGTATTAGGCAAAGGTAAATTATGCTATGATTTGTTCAAGTGAAATCTTGTAAAATGCAGTTTTTGGCAAGAAACTGGAATAAATATAGTTGTATAAATGTATCAATCACTCATTAAAGGCAACATGGCCGAGGTTAGTGGAACTAGGCTTCGGTAAGCGTGGTGGGTAAGCTCTCTACAGACATCAACATCACGTTAGACATATGACCAGCACCACAGAAAGGATTCACATATGACAGGTGACGCTGACTACAGGACGGTTGAAATGATTTTTCAAGACGATGGTGAAAACATATTACTAAAGACACATAGGTGGGAATAGTATATAATATGTCACATACACAGTCATGTCCTCATCACCACTATCCTCACTTTGATTAATTCATTATGATGAATCAGTTTTAATGGTTTTCTGATGCTTATAATGAAACCCAAGGCTTCTTGTATATTATTTATAATATATCTTCCAGAGACCAGGAAGATATTATACCCATGGAGTACTTAGGGGCTTTTAATGTGCATTAAGCATGAGGAAACCCCAACACTAATCCATGTACTTCTATCTTTGTGAGGACCATAAATAACGATGCATTCCCTAGCCCCTCACCCTCACCCTAACCATCAGAAGTAAATGTCTAATCCAAACCCTCACCCATTAATTAACTTAACCTTATTCCAACCTGAAAATTAAAACCCTCAAACAGGCCTTTTGAAGGAGGGAGGAGCGGTCAAAATGTCCTCACTTTCCAAAAATGTCCTCACTCTACTGGTTATGGTCCTCTCTACGTTGCAAGTACAAGAACACACACACACACACACACACACACAGATATGCAAACAGAGTGGAGGGCCATGATAATAGCACTCTGAGGGTCGTGCCATCATCATGCACATCCGTTAGTGGCTCCATGATGATGTCTTATTAAGGCCGCACTGAGCTGATGTGTTGTGAAACAAAAGAGAGAGCAGAGCTCGATAATACAGCCACTCACAACAGAGGCAGAGGCAGCAAATCATACAAATAAAAGCTCGTAGTCAAAGTACTTTTTGTACAATAAGAATAATACAATCAATTTAGGTTAAAAGCTCCCCATGGATCTATGCATAAAAAAAACAAAAAAACAGCTTATCACCAGCAAATCAGACCTGTGTGACAGTGACTGAGTAATAAGCTTAAAGGCCAGCGTTTGCAAATGTTCATGAGTGCTTGTGTATGCACAAGGGGGCAGAATTTACCACTCAAGAATGCCAGGGAAATAAAGAGGAATGAGGATATGGAAATGTGTTCCACCTCAAATAATGAAATACAGACATGTCAGACATGTCACCCAAAGCCTCTGGATTATTGATACGTCAATGTACACTAAGCAGGATACAGACGGCTTAATACTGCTACGACTCCTACAACTGCTAAACTAGTGCTACTACTACTAATGATAATAATGATATGATGATGAAAACATTTTAGCAATAATGCTGATGGTAATGATCATAAATACAAGACATTTTTCTCCCAGAAGGGCAGATAAAAGGTAGCTGAATACTGCTCAACAACTGGGCAACTATTCATTAATTTCATCTTTTATCTTTTTATAAAAGATTTATATACATTTATTTTTAAAGACGCACTGTATTCAGAATTTAATATTTTTTTGCGCAAAATATAACTGCTAGTACAGAAGTGTGTTGATGCCACGTGAAAAAAAAAGTCTAACTTGAAAAGTTATAACAAGATGTTTTTACATCTTTATGACATACAAACTCATCATAATACACAATGCATCCTATTTCGTGATAACGAAAATAATTTGTAAATTTGCATTTGACTGCCAAGACTTTGCTGGAAAGGACATTTTCTGTTGTTGGGTGTGTTTTTACATTACTCCAACTGTCTCATATTAGTAACTGAGTTTGCATCGCTGCTGGGATTATTGCCTACTGAGCTTTACATTATTTGGCGCCAATTTGTTGTTAAAATTAGGTGAAGAATGCAATATGACTTGTTTAGGACTCGAAACTCAGAGTGAAGAACTTGGGACCTGACTTGGGACGTGTCAGTCACGACTTGGGCCTTGACTTAGGACTTGATTTAAGACAAAACAAGGACTTGGTCCACCCTATGTCTGATAGGACCAGTTGCTTCTGGTGTACTGATGTTAGCTGATGTTAGAAAACGTTTGGTAGATATTGCTTAGCAAATGAGTAATTTCATTGAAGACTCCAACACTTTTACTGCTTTTACAATACATTTTTAGCATTATGTCATTGAAGGCCACTTGAAGGCCTCAGTGGCTGGTGGTCAGGAAAAGCTAAAGAGTCAGACTTTAAAATATAAGAAAATAATCGAATGTTGTCATCCGGGTTAGACAGATTTTGGCTTGAGACTTCAAAATGTATATCCCAAAACCTGGTATGAACTGTGGGATTGAGTTTGGAGGATCTAACGAAAGATGCTCATCACTTGCTTTATTATTTAATGTAGGATCCCGTGTTTTTGGCAGTTGACTTCTGCTGAGTGAAGCCAATTGTTGAAGTGTCTTGAAACTTGTATTATCTCTACTGACCAGCAGGGGGCGACTCCTCTGGTTGTATAGAAGTCTATGAGAAAATCCCTCAGTAAACATTGTAAAAATGAGTTTATGTCTCAATCTTTAGTTTCAAGTCTTCTTGAATACAGCATGATGTTCAGTTAGTAAATTATGGTCCATTTAGAGTCAAACAGACCATAAAGCAGGGTATGCTTTAGGGCGGGCTTACTGTGATTGACAGGTCGCTACCTGAGACTTATATGGCATCTCTATATCACTCCTCCGCATTCCAAATATGGTCACTTCTGTTCACCGGTTGTAAAAAGTCAAGGCGACGGCCATAATCCAAGATTGCAAATTGCAAAATTGCCAAACTCGAAGCTTCGAAACATCAGTCCACAAACCAGTGGGTGAAGTCACAATGACTACGTCCAAGTCGTATATACAGGTTATGTTTTCCATCCATTTAAATGAAATAATATGCAGACATTTGGCGCAAATTTGGCCCCTTTTTATGCAAATGGTCCTCCTGGCTAAAACAGTCGGATTGAAAAAGATCAGCGGCGATAGCCACACGCAGTTCCAGTGAAAAGAGAGAGTTGGTGGTAACTGAAGCACATGTATATGACTTTCCAGGGATCTGGCAGCAGTGATTGGAGCCGGGCAAAGGCATCGTTATGCAGCGGTAAAACCTCATGATTACTATGTCATGAGCTCAATACCTTTTTGTTCATCGGACATTGAGACGGGACAGATGGCGGCCGCAAGTGATGTGCAATTCGTGGTGCTGTCAGCGGCTACCAGAGCAGTCAGAGGGCTACCACTTTAACCTTCACGTGCCGGAGGATTCTAACACACACATTTACAAGAATGTACTCAACGCTCACGTGTACACACGCGCACACACACACACACACACACGCGCGCACACCCACACCCACACACACACACACACACACAAACAGACACATACTTGCACTTGTGTGCAAGTACACTCTGCCTCGGTAAACAACACACACACACACACACACACACACACACACACACACACACACACACACACACACACACTCAGCCCCTGACCTTCTCATGGTCATGACTCATTTCTCATTCTAAATTGTACTAACGCACACACACATTCATCGTGTGTGTGTGTGTATGTGTGGAGTGTTTTAAATATAAGGCTGCCTTATTGTCATCAGGTTGACCTTTTCCAAAGGACACCTGCATGTAGAGAGGACTGAGTGTGTGTGTGTGTGTGTGTGTGTGTGTGTGTGTGTGTGTTAGCTCCTATACAGCCTACTATATGTGTGCCACTTAGTGGCCGCTTTGATCCAGAGGGCCTTCCAGTGTGTACATTTATAGCCGAGGTGGGCAGAGGGAATTGCAGCCCTTCTCCTGGCACAGTTAGAGCATCACTCTGCTTCACATTAAAGAGGGCCGCATCGAAAACCCTATTCGCAGATGACCAGATTATGTTAATCATGATGTCTTCGTAATGTTTTTATTTTCATTTCATTTATTGAATTTGTTTAATATTGCTTGTACTGGGAAGCTGAGCTAAAAAAAAAGCTGCGAAATAAATTGTTAACTTTTTCTTTACAGTTTTTTAAGTTGCTATTAAAATTGCTACAAATTAACTCGGTATAAAGAAAATTTGTTCCAACTCTAAAAAGAATGTACGATTATTTTGGCGGACTACTCCACCAAAATTAATGTTGAAGGTCAAATTAATGTTAAGGTTAAACCTTCACTCATGACAGTAACCATTACAAATTCAAAATAACTATTACCCCCCTGCTGCGTTCACAGGCGCAATGTATAGCATGAAGATATATATTTATGTATAATTATATATATTGCTATGGTGGCAGAATAAATAATAAATAAAATCTATCTAGTAATGGATGTAGCTATAAAATGCATTTTTCTCTTATTTTTATTTTATTTTCATATTTTATTGCAAACTGGAAATCTTTGGAGTGAACCAGCTACTTCACATTCGGCTGTGAATTATTTTTCATATTTTTAACGTTACCATTGTCTGTGTTCTCTGCCGACCTCGCCGAACTCTACCGCCCGGCTCCTGTCCACTAAAACCATATCCGGGTTTGCCGTCAGTCGGATGCCATGTGAATGCAGCATTAACCCTGTGTTTGTGTGTGTGTGTGTGTGTGTGTTTGTGTGTGTGTGTGTGTTTGTGTGTGTGTGTGTGTGTGTGTGTGAGTCACAAAGAATGTTTATTCCCAGCGTAGGCGTCTTGAGTAAAATGCATGTGATCTTGATTCATGAGCATGGCAAGTCCAAACCTCTGGGAACCAAACGACTCCAAACACAAGCTGAGGATTCATTCTTCACAGTTGATATCTACACATGTTTGCTCTCAGCCCTCTGGGAGAGACTTGTGTGTGTGTGTGTGTGTGTGTGTGTGTGTGTGTGTGTGTGTGTGTGTGTGTGTGTGTTTGCTCATAATTCGGAGTGTAATCCTCTTGCGAATATGCATTCTGGGACCCAACTTGGGCGCTCGGCGTTTGCATGATAACTCACTCTGTATATGTCATCTCAGCTTGAACGGCTACAAACCTGTACAAATAAATACTGACTCTGTTACGGATGATGTGGTAGTCTCAGACCCTTTCCCGGGTGGAATAGGTCATGTGCAGTGTTAAAAGGAGCGCCAAAGAGCCTAAGGGCCCTCCAAGCCGTGAAAGGGCCCCTACGTCCCATAGATGGGCCTGTGAGTCATTGTTTCATTGGTTTCGTTATTAGCGCCATGGGCTCCCTCAGCTGGGCAGCTTGTAAGGAGAGTGATTTGTGTAGCTGCTGTGTTACACTGCGGCAGTCTTACGGACAAGACACACTAAGCGAACGGCATTTTGGCGATTTGGAACCAAAGACACACAATGGGGTGGAGGTAAGTACAGCCCAATGCTGAATAAGACATTTAGAGGTGACCAAAATGTTACAATTAACCGTCATGAACGAGGGCCGGGAGGCGTGGTTTGGCCTCATAATGCGAAAGATCAGGATTCTTTCATCTGAATTTGAGACTTTTTTTTGGCTTCATGCGCCACTGAGCAACTTTCATAGGAATGAACGGAGCCCGGCCTCCAACACCGGCCTCCAGTTCTCTTTATACTTCCACGGAGAGGAAAAGGAGATGCAGTAAAGCCTTTTCGCTGTTCGACTGCATGCTACATTTGCGTTTTTTTTACGTCGTACAAAACCCAGTTAGGCAAACCTATGAAGGGCCGGTTGCAGTTAGAAGTTAGCTTTGACTCATTTCTGAGAAAAGGCTTTAGCTTCGTGACTAATAGCTATAAATGTGGAGTAGAAATACTTACGTGCAATACCTCAGAACTCTGCTCATCATATGAGTGTGTGAGTATAATGTGCAACTGGGACACCGGAGTGTTTCAGGTCTGTTGGACGGTGTTTCAGTCCGATGCAATCAAAGGAATTTTTTTGGAGCGCTGCATCACTCCCTGGACACAGAGGACAGTCGTCCTCTTGTCCCTATGATGTACTAATGTTGTGAGACAATTTGTCACGGCGCGTGTGTGTGTGTTTATTATCTGCTCATCTCCTGTTGACCAAGTTTGAAGGTGACTCTGGTAAGAAACCACACGTCTCTCCTGTTGTGGTCCCGCGAGCCTCTTTCTCATTCTCACCATCAGTCTCACCCACTTCTCCTCATTTGTCTTCCCCTCTCTCCCCCTGTGTTTTTTTCTTTTTTCTTTTTTCGTCTCTCACTTACACACGCGCCATTATTCTATTTCTGTCCCTCCCTCGTCTTCCTCGGCTCCAGCTCCGCTGGAAAGGACAGCAATCAGTATCAACATGCTCTAATTGTGTGTCACCGATGAAAAGGAGGAAACAGAGCAGGTTCTGCTCTGCTGTTTAGAGCAGGTCCCCAGGGGGTGGATGGTGGTTGGGTTAAACAAACATGGGACTTTCACTTGTAAAACTAAAAGTTGATGACTTCTTTTGTCATGTGACTTGCTAGTCCAGGGACTTGTTAGTCACTCCCAAGTCATTTGATTCATTAGGCACTTGCTCATCATGTAAGTCATTATAGTCACGTGACTCGTTAGGGATTAGGGATTGTCTAACGACTTAAATAACTTAGTCACATGACTTGTTAGGCCCTTGCTATTCAAGTGACTCATTAGTCACTCACTAGTCATTTGACTCATTAGGCACTTGCTTGTCACGTGACTAACGAGTCACTTGACTAGCGAATGCCTAACGAGTGTCTTACGACTTATGACTTGTCAGAACCTTGCTTGTCACGTGACTCTTCAGTAACTTACTGGTCACTTAAACCATTAGTCACATGCTAGTAACGTGACTTGTTAGTCACTCGCCAGTCACTTAAACCATTAGCCACATGCTAGTAACGTGACTTGTTAGTCACTCGCTAGTCACTTAAACCATTAGCCACATGCTAGTAACGTGACATGTTAGTCACTCGCTAGTCACTTAAACCATTAGCCACATGCTAGTAACGTGACATGTTAGTCACTCGCTAGTCACTTAAACCATTAGCCACATGCTAGTAACGTGACATGTTAGTCACTCGCTAGTCACTTAAACCATTAGCCACATGCTAGTAACGTGACATGTTAGTCACTCGCTAGTCACTTAAACCATTAGCCACATGCTAGTAACGTGACATGTTAGTCACTCGCTAGTCACTTAAACCATTAGCCACATGCTAGTAACGTGACATGTTAGTCACTCGCTAGTCACTTAAACCATTAGCCACATGCTAGTAACGTGACTTGTTAGTCACTCGCTAGACTGGTGACTCGCAGTGTACTCGCTAATCACGAGATTCCCAAACACCCAGTCGGCATGTAACTTGTCGGTCACATAACTGGTTAAACTGGTTACTGGGTTTTTTAGTGACTTGGTAGTCATAAGGCTCATTACACACTCAGTAGTCCAATAGTACAATTGCAATTGGGTGCATCTCTCGATACACTTGAGTGTCACAATTAAATGTTTTGGGATAATGTATAGATTCTTAAAAACACTGTTATTCTTCTATTAATAGTTTATGTGCAAATATTTGTGGTAGATCCCACAAGTCGGATGGCATTAGAAAAAAACCTTCATATTTTATGCATATGGTGTCGTCTTCTGCAAAAACGCGATATGTCGCCGTCCTTATTATCGCAAAACGCAATATATTGAATCGTAACCCCTGTATCATGATACATATGGTATCCTATTGTAGGGGACTATATTAATATATATTATATAATCACTGCCTCGATTTTGTTAATAGGTATTGTTTTTTGAGGGAATGAAGTGTTTGTATTATGCATGGAACAGGACTCTTTTACAACTAAAGACTGTTGACAGTCCTCTATCTGGCCTCAACCAACTGCTTAAATATCACCATAATAAAGTACTGTAGTTGCTACCACACGATCCAATCTTATTGGATCAGATATTTTGGCAGAAAACAACTGAAAAACCTCATACAATCAGTATCAACATTGTGCTACTTGCCAGATACATCTATTATGAACATTTTCTCATTATGTTAAAAGCAAATATAAACTTGATTTGTCCTGCAAAACATATTGGTTGTGGCTAATGTGTTCATAGAAACATAATTTCTAGGAGACAGACTTGGTCTGTGTCACTGAGTCCCAGGACAATTGGTTCCTACTGAAGTTGGAAGTCTTTTTAAAAAAACACCTAATGAAAAAACACAGAATGTATACAGAGTTTAATTTATATATGTATTTATTTTCTTTATGTGACAGATGACATTGTAGAAAAGGGGAAAAGAGAGAGAGAGAGGGTGGGACATGCAACAAAGGTACATTGAAGGGTAAAAAACAGCGCTTTCAGTATTTTGCGGCGGTACAATTTCATTTTGACGGTCCCCAAAGAAATAAGTTCTCCCAAAGAGTGATGAGAGTGCTAGAGTGAAATATAATATTTATCAGTAGCGTTTACCGACACCACATCTAAGGTTCGACACACACACACACACACACACACACACACACACACACATCCATGAGGCTTTAATAATCTCATCGGCGTTAATAACGAGGTGATTTGGATTCCAGCGGGTTTCTCGTCCCTTCACTCGCACCAGCCTTAGCATCTTTCCATAGTTGTCTCCACGTTGCCACGGAGACGGACACCTGTGTTTCCACTGCGCGTTATTGCGACCCAGAACGAATGAGTCGTGACCGTTCAAACACTGTTGTGTGTGTGATTTCCTCTGTGAGTGTGTGTGTGTATGTGTGTGTGTGTGTGTGTGTGTGTATGTGTGTGTGTGTGTGTGTGTGTGTGTGTGTGTGTGTGTGTACAGGCATGTGTGTAATGTTGGTAAAAAATCCTTGGATTTCTTGTCCCTGTAAATCTTTGCATTACACGCTGCGTTGGTGATGTCACTGGAACGGAAACCTTCACATTCATAATCCGAGATCCAAATGAAACGTCCCCAGAGATTCAGCGATATCGAAGACCTTCATCTTCCCTCTGAGCTCCTGTTGTCATGTAGAAGTGAAGTTTCTCACCTCTTTCTGTCTCATTCTCTCCCTTAGAAACCTGTCCAAGAACCCCACGCTGACCACTTTGTCCTGGCAGATCTTCGAACATCTGCAGCTCTTCGAACTGTAAGTTGACCGTTGTTTTTTTGTTTTCTTTTGTTTTGTTACAGAGAGCACACTTTGCCCACACCACCACCATCATAGTAAAAAAGGGCTCTATAATGCTCTTTGTTCCCCTTCCATCAGGCTTTGGTCTGTCTATGAAGAAGACGTTCAAGTTTCTGTAAACTACTCTCGAGTAGCGCTGCAGGGAATCACACCAGGCATGTTCACTGGATGTGTTGACCTGTATATGGGTGGTTCAGGAAACAGCTTGTTTTTCACTGAAAACTCATTGGGCGCAACAAACACACTTGTAATTATCATGAGGCAAAGCAGAGCAAGGAGGGGGTGTCAATAAAGAGCTATTGTTGCATGTAATCAAGAGGCCTCATGCACATTAGCGCTTCTACTTATTAATATTTGAAGAGCAATTTAGGAAGTGAGGTTCTCTTTGGGG
Organism: Ophiodon elongatus; assembly: GCA_016806645.1. Classification (NCBI taxonomy): domain Eukaryota; kingdom Metazoa; phylum Chordata; class Actinopteri; order Perciformes; family Hexagrammidae; genus Ophiodon; species Ophiodon elongatus. Next base: position 196,788 of record JACSYO010000795.1, read on the forward strand.
CTGGATCTGAGTTGGTATGCACGTCAGCTGGATTCTGGCGATATCACGATACCTGAAATCTTGTCAGGCTTCAAGTGATGAGTTTGGGTCCGAAGTACAGTGGTTCAAAACCAATCAGAGTCCTGGGCAGCTGTGGGCGTGGCTTAGGTGTGTGTGAGACGACCCGTTGAGGCAACTGTTCGCGTAGCTGCTGCAATAGCATAATTAAATACAAATAAAATCACGTAAAGCCCCTCAATACTCGTCAAATCAGAAATGGAGAGTATTTCTTCATTGAAAGAAGAGCAAAGAACGACGCTGAAGGTTTTCCTCGATGATGTTTTCGCTCTCCTCCCAGACTGGCTTCGGCAAGAGTTTGATTGACGGATGGTTCATCCAATCACCTGCTGTGTTGAAAGTGCCGGCCCTTTTCCAAACAGCCTCCAAAGACGGCTTCCCAGACGGTTTCATGTAACAAACCATCTGGCGGGCCAGGTTAGTATCTGAATCACTACAGGTGGATTCTGTTCAAACAACAAAGAGGTGGACATTTGTTTCACAATCCTCCCAACATTTGAATGGGAACACAAATGTCAGAGTTGGTTTTTCCATGGACAGATTATGAGACAGAGGGTGCCTGGTTACAGATATGTAAATGATCCTCCTACATAGGAGCAAAACACAGAGACTGAAAGGGACGCGAAAGGACTACAAACGATGTTGCTTGCAGGAAAATACAAATTATAAGAAAACCATCAATGGAATCCTGAGCTGTAGCTCCGGTTTTCTAGAGCTGTGGTGCTGTTCTAATTTAAATATCTCCACTAATGTGTATACGTATGGAAGGTCACTGTAGCCCTAGTATGCTGTGCAGCTGTAATATGAGAGACAGGTTCAGCAAAAAAAAAAAATGTTTTATTTGTTTGGAGCAAAAAAAGAAAAGATTTTAAATGTGAAGTGGTCGTAGTCATCTTGCCGTTATCCATTGGTTTGTAGACTATGGTTTTGAAGCCACTAGTTTAGCATTTGGACAGTCGCCATCTTGGTTTTGGGGGTGGAGCTAAATACAACCAAACGCTTAACAAGACATTTTAAGGCGACCAAAATGTTACAATTAAAATGTCATGCACTGAAAACACACAAAAATAATCAATATGTACAACCCCAGGACTATCAGATAACACTGTGGTAGCGACCTGTCAATCACAAGTTAGCCCCGCCCTAAAGCATACCCTGCCTTTTGGTCTATTTGACTCTAAATGGACCATAATTTACTAAATGAACATCATGCTGTATTGAAGAAGACTTGAAACTAGAGATTGAGACATAAACTCATGTTTACAATGTTTACTGAGGTAATAAATGAAGAGAGAAGTAGAGTCATTTTCTCATAGACTTCTATACAATCTGACTTATTTTTGCAAGCAGAGGCCCCTGATGGCCATTAGAAAGAATGCCAGTTTAAGGCACTTCTGCATTGGTCTCACTTTTTAGAACTGGAGGCCGCGCCTGTTTAAACATGCACAACATTATTTGCCACCTACATCAAACATTCAAGGATTACAACTTTAATATGTGAACTTTGCCTCCTATTTTCAACCAAAAGAAAGAAAGAAAGAAAAAAAGAAACCTCCGACAGAATTTGCTGATGTTGCTTTTAAATACCACACGGGAGTGTGTAAGCATGTTTAAGCATGTATCAACAGATTGATTAGCATTTTTCCTTTTTCCCATCGTGACATATCGTTTTTTTTGCAGAAATACACAAGAAACCCAACGCTAACCCTCCCGAATCAGCATATCATTATCATAATTAGACTCATAACAACTACTATTCTCTCATGTTCAGGGAAACATTGCAAGTCTTTCTATCAAAGATTTAAATATAAAGGAGGAGGTTCTCTTCACTCTCTAGTGGCAGTAGATATCCTCGGTTAGGCAACACTTCATTTCCATTTCAAAGCTTCCAGTGAAACGCTTTCCTCTTTTCCTCCTGTGATTATCGTGTCCTTGTTTCAAATTGTTTGACACAACGCTTCTGTTGCCGTTTGAAACTTCTGCTATCTTCGTGGTATTTCTTTTTCTTTTTCATTTTTATGCCCCGCGATCTGGAGAGGGAAGGAGAGGAAGCCTCACCTTTACCGGGCGGATTAGAGGCTGCGGTTGGATCATGTCACACGACAGAATGCAGAACTTTTCTGGCAGAATTTGCAGTGACTATAACAGGAAGGATCAGCGAGGGGTGACGGGAATCTGAGAGAAGCTTAAACGAAGTGACAACATCAAAACGGCTTTCTATATTTTCATGTCAAACCTTGATGTGATAAAAAGAAAACTGGCCTGAAAGTCAACCCTCCATTAAATCATATCCTGTCACGTGATGTGGTCATATTTGCATATCAAAAGGTTTACGCTTGAATTGGAATTCCTGTTCATTTTGAAGATTTCCTTTACCAAGTCGCTGGTGCAGCATTTAATATTTTATTGATAAATAACAATCCAGTGCATTTATATCTATGTATATATTTGTTACATTTTGTTTTACAAAGCAATGTTTAAAGTCACTACAGTGAACTTATATTTTGTGTGGATTTTGTCAGTCCCTGTGGACAGAAGTGGAATCTTTTCGAAGCGCCAGACTCCGTTTAGAATAAAACCCTGGTTTTACTGCAGCAGGGGTCTGAGTGTGCTGGTTCTGGTTCTCCCGCACCTCCCTTTTCTACAGCGAGCTGAAGCTCTGCTCCTCCTCTCGCCGGAAATTTCGACCACAGGTCGAAGGCTTCAGTGAAGAGCCGAATTTGGGTCTGTCAGCGTTGGGCTGAAGGACTTTCTGGTGAACCTGCATGATGACCCGGTGGCATGTAGGTCATGTAGAGGCATCAGGATTAAACTGAGACTGTTTCATAACCAGTTCAAAGTTCCTCACAGTAACTCCAACTGAAGCCTGATGTTTCCTTGCACATAAAACAATATCTCCAGTCTCTTCCACACAGTGAGGCAGACGGCTTATTCAAATTAAACTCTGGTCTAGGTTCAGTACTCGGTATTGGCCCGCTACCGGCGTCCTAGTCGCCTACTATATGTTTAGAATTACAATTTATTATTGAATTATTGAAAAGCTCTTAAATATAAGACCATAAGGAGATGCTTCCCATTTGAAAACACGCTATTGTATATCAGCCGCCATCCAGCTCCTGTTCCACTTCGCTTGTGTCATGTACCCACAGACTGTATATGTTATATATAAGTGGACGTAGTCATCATGACGTCACCCATTGATTTGTGGAGTGCCGTTATGAAGCCTCGAGTTGGGCGATTCGCCATCTTGGATTACGACGTCGCGTGTTGTTTTTTCGCAACCAATGAATGGAAGTTAATTTTTTCATAGACTTCCATACATTCATCCGGAGCAGTCGCCCCCTGATGGTCAGTCGAGAGAATGCAAGTTTTGAGACACTTCTGCATTGGCTCCCTGCATGTACCCCATAGCTCAAGGCCGTGTCCCTGCTGTCATTCTATAACCTTGATGGTAACTCGCCTCCATCGGTGGGGATGATGACCAAATACCATATTCAATCACATGATGTCATGCCATTTCATGCTGTCATACCACATAACGTATAATGTCATGTTATGTCACATCCTGCCATGTACCATGTCGAAGTATCCCGTACCTCAGTGGGTTTATTTGTTCCACCGAACATTCCTCCAAAGACAAATGATGTGAAGTGAGTACAAGCTCTGGACTGCAGCGCATTTTTTTTTTATCTCTTTCTCCACCTCCTTGAAGTTCAAGCAAAAATAAAACCAATTTGTCTACAGCAGAGGCGATGACAACTGCCATCGGCTGAATAATGATGCTGCAATAAACAGATGGTGCTCTCTCACTTCATACACCTGGTGTCGGACCCTCTAATCGGTACAACTGCAGCGGCTGATGTATGTGCGCAAAAAATATGTATTAAGCCATCTGCTGTGTAATTTACTAATACATGGATTTACCCAAGTACATTATATACTGGACGTGGAATTAATAAGATGTGTCGAGAGATAATATGAAACAATTTGGCCGGCGCTTAGCTGAGCTCAGCTAATCTACTGTAGCACAGTCACCGTCAACTCAAGTGTCCGTTTTTGGCAACAGCGTGTTCCAAATGATTCTTATCATAATTCTATTGGTCTGTGATTTCATCTATCTATATATCTATCCATCCATCCATTCAATCGCTGGATGGATGAATATAGAGATGGATGAATAATATAGAGATGGATAGATGGGTGGCTGGATGAGTGGATGGATATAAAGATGGATGTGTGTGTGTGTGTGTGTGTGTGTGTGTGTGTGTGTGTGTGTGTGTGTGTGTGTGTGTGTGTGTGTGGTTGGATGGATGGATGGATGGATGGATAAAGGGACAGATCAATATAGATCTCTCTCTCTCTCTCTCTCTTATGTTCACGTATGATTGTGTGTGTTTTTGTGTGTGTGTGTGTGTGTGTGTGTGTGTGTGTGTGTGTGTGGATGGATGGATGGATGGATGGATTGTTGGATATAGGGATGGTTGGATGGATATAGGGATGGATGGATGGATGGATATAGAGATGGATGGATGGATGGAGGATATCAGGATGGATGGATGGATAAAGGGACAGATCAATATAGATCTCTCTCTCTTATGTTCACGTATGAGTGTGTGTGTGTGTGTGTGTGTGTGTGTGTGTGTCTGTATATATTAGTACTGTTAGCTATTGTACCTGGGATATTTACAGCATTTGCTAATAATATGATATTTCAAACTTTTAGCTGGTTCAGGCTGCTGGGGGTATTTTCAGCGCTGAGTGGGCAGTGTGGGATACACACACACACACACACACACACACACACACACATACACACACACACACACACACACACACACACACACACACACACACTGAAACGCAGGTTACTAGAGATCACCTCCTGTGAATGTTTGTACTTCTCTATCCGTAAGAGCTATTTCTGGTCTTATAAATCATGTTTTCACTCCAGCATAACAGCTTTTATAGACATGAGGATATGTGGAAATCATATATTGACTTTAGATATTTTACCATATTTTAGTATCGCGTGCATATTTAAATTACAGCATATTATATCGAGCAATCGCATGATTTCCATCCCTCCCCTCTCCTCCCCTCTCTGCCTCTCTTTACCGCTTCCGTGTCTCAGTTCGCGTTTTTAAACCAGCTGCCAAACTCAATTTAGTCAAACCTTTTCAAATGTCATGAAAAATAAAACTTTCCCTCAGAAAGGATTGAAGCAAATAAGTGAAAGAAACCTCCCGCAGAAATGTGGAGGTTGGAGTCTTTTAAGTAGAGATAAGTTCCTGAGCCACTCTCTGTGGACTTATAGACGTGTAGTTTTGAGGACAGCAGTGTTAATCTCCATGAGCAGCCGGAGTGGTTGTCTCACAGCTTTGACACACAGCAGCTGGAGAGGTAAAGCCGCTGCGAACAGACTTGACTTATTAAAAAAAAATAAAAAAGATAAAAACACCTCATCATCTCACCACCTGTTTTATTCTGTATTTTTAAATGAGTGAGAAAGAATGAAAAAACAAAGAAAATAAAGATGTGTCAACAAAAGATTCATTAAATAATAACAATCATCTTAAAGTGAAATTAATGATATACTAATCAAGGACTAACAACTTTAAAGGTAGATTAGAACGATAAGTCCGGCTACATTGTAATAGAATGTATTTAAACAATGATAAACATATTTAAACAACGTTTAGTATTTATATAATCATACAACACCTATACCCAAAATGTAAAAGTAAAATAACCTATTCTCAGCCAATCAAATACAGTCATTTTTATTGAATTATTTAAATTAAGGCTGTGTTGCTGTGTATTCTTCAATTGACATGTAGTAGAAATAAAATTAACATGATGTTCATTTAGTAAATTATGGTCCATTTAGAGTCAAACAGACCATAAAGCAGGGTATGTTTTAGCCTAGCTTAGCACAAATACTGGCATCAGGGGGAAACTGCTAGCTTAGCTCTGTCAGAAGTGAAAAGAAAATGTATGTATATATGCACTTCTAACAGCAACTACACACACTCTCTTGATGGCTCTGGTGAAATTAGCTAGAGAACATTAAGATGAAGACACCCTGGTTCCAAGTGCTTTAACCAACCGCTACCGAAGCTTCTGTGAAATAACAAACAAATATATCATAACTCACGACTGATTGGTTGAGACAAAACATTACAAAATATTCACCCCTCCCACTCAGAAGTTAATATGATCCCCACATCCGACACCAATGAAGTGAATCAAAATGGTGCTTCAGTCTGATTATCAGGCGACCAGTTAATGGCCATACATTTTACATGGGCACGGCCTGGGTTTAATCATTTCAAGTATTGTGCAATGAGACTGCGCCACCACCATTAATATTCATACAGAAAAGTATTTTCTAATAACATATAATTCATACATTGACTTTCTTTATTGACAAAATGCCACAGTCAAACATTTATTTCAAACATAAGGAGACACGGCGAGAGACATACAGAGAGACACAGAGAGTATTAGAGGGTTTATTTTAGTCTTTTGAAAGCAGGGCAGCTCCTCAGAGAAGAATGGGCTGTCCTCTATGGAGCAGATATGGATACAAATACTAACAAAGATGCAGTTCTCACAGTAGTATGCACACACATACACACAGCTCAAGCATGCATTTACACAGACACTGCTGCTAGCCTTGATAGCTCAGTGTGTGTTAGATCGGAGACTGATGACATATTTGCGAAAGAAAGATATTTTTGGCTGGTCCTCACTTTCGGCTGGACCTTCGGCGCTGCTTTAGGGTTGAGACTTGTTGTTCGGGTTTAGGTGGAAATCGGGTTCTGTTTAGGGCAAGGGGTTGGAATTGTGATGGTTAGGTTTAGACCTAGGGGCTAAGGAATGCATCGTCATCAAGGATGACACAATGCAAATAGAGATGTACAATAATATATTTGTGTGTTCATAAACTTTGTCGAAATTTCCCAGAACCTCTCAGAGATGGACATTCATGGTCACAGTCCATAAATGCGTCCATATTAGGGCGTAAACTGTATTAGTGCCGCACCGTCTCAGAATGGAGGTCCCCTGCATGCAGCCGCATGCGGAATGCACAGCACGTAGATTGATGTGCATCATGTGGAGCCAAAGTTCACAAGTGCGAGATCCGCCTGCAGACCTTTAGCCATAAGCTATTCGCAACCTGTGCTGATGTGAGCAGCACGAGCTGATTGCCGTGCGAGTCAGTCACACTGTGGCCAAAGCAAATGAAACGCAGGAGCTGAAAGAATGGCCTGCGGGTTCCCGGCCAGCTACAACTGCAACGGAGAGAGTTTTGTATAAGACGAGGACGGTGTGTTGGTGTTGCTGCAACGTTGTAGGGGATGTGAACGGAAACTCATCGAACGCAGACCCAGCAGCATCACCCAGATGTGCCGATCACCGAAACGGAGAAAAAGCTAATTGGAGCCCAACTCCTTATTCCCGCTGCTGTCAAGAAGCAGTTTTATTTTCAATTTTATAACATAAGAGATGCCATTTCATAGCCTATTCATCTTATTCTTTGCCTGATCTAGAGTGCTTCCGCATTGCGTAATTTTGTAAGAACCGAGAAATGTCGGAGCAGAACCTGACTGGGAGCCACAGGCCCGATCAGCACCGATTTCACAGCTGATTGCTGAAGTTAATGTAAATCATTTTTTTTGTCTTACCTAATTTAATGTTAAAAGCCTTCTCTTCTATTCTTTACCATAATGCATATAATCCATCCGTCTTGCCAAGAAAAATGGTAAAATACCTCAGAGTTTTCTGTTTTTGCCCTCTTGCTGATTGAAACAGCGAGGCACCTGACTTGGACATGACAGTCTTCTACCCAACTCATGTTAATGTTTATTCCAATGAGCTCATTATAGGGAGTTGAGCTGGTTTGTGCAGCACCTCCTGTTATTTATTTTTCCTGTTATACCTGTTTTTAAAGTAAAATGTGTCTGAACTGTGCTTGGTTTTGAACCAAAAGCTCATGTCACCTCTCATTGTCACCATTACAGTTCATTGTCGATTAAGCAGCTCAACGTGTTACACCCTAATGAGACCATGGGATTAAATACTCCTTCTCAAGTCAAGTTGACTGAGAGAGGCCCTAGCCTTATGGTGCACATATGTGGCTTGGCACACAATACTGGGAAGAATCTCTAACAAATGGCCGTCACAGCTCAGATTAAATGATAAAGCATTACGGTACTGCTGGAGGCAATAGGGCCCGGGACATGTCTGAAGAATGAAATTAGTTTTAAACATGTGTGTGATGCTAAAGCTTACCTCAAATGAGTGAAAGCTCTTTGAAGTGAGTGAGGCACGAAGGCAGTCAAAAATAGGAATATCTGAATGACAGAAACAAGTTATTAATCGGTGGGTAAAAGGCCCTGGAGGTTTTTATTGGCTTGTTTGGAGCTGAGACAATTTCTACTTAATTGTTGATAAAACTATCAATTATGAACACCAACAAACCCAGATCCTGAAGGCCCTCGTCAAGAAAGACAAAAAAACAGAAAGAGACAGAATGTCCATTTATATAAAAACAAAATGATATGGAATATATCCCCAATACAATGCAAAATAGCAATACAATACTGTGAACTGGAATTATAATCAATAAAGTAGTAGTTTACTTAAAGGTATTCACAGAAGGGGAGCAGAGAATAGCTCGCCATGGCCAACTCTTATTTCCATATTCACAACTAAATGGGAAACAGCTGGAAATGGATCCAATTAGGAGATTCGCATTAACTATAAATCAGATATAAAGCATTCACAACTCAAACATTTTGACAGTCGCTACGCAGAGCTGCAAAACATGATTAAGGAGAAAGAACGTATTGCTTCCAAGAGCTACAAACTGTTGAATGGCTCCCAGGTGGGTAGATGGAGTGCCCTTCAATGCAATCAGACGAGGGAACCTTGGGGTGGAATGGGTTTTGAATGAATGAATAGAGAATGAATAGTATGGGCTTGTTAGATGTCTGTTGGCATTGTCGGCAAGACTTTCTATCACATGGTGTGGGTCTTGTCCTGTACTTAAAGCGCTGTGGGATGAAGTGACCCTTTCTCTCGAGCTCTAATTGAACCACACGGGCACAATGGATCCTCCACTCTGCCTCCTTAACTCCACTCCTCAAGACTCCTGGTCCAAACATCCAAAACGAATACCTGTATAACAACCAAAAGATGTACTGCAGTGCAGATTTATGGAACGGTGATCAGTATCAACGCCACAAACCTTATCGAGCGATATATAATTTGGAAGAATCTGGGTGGTCCATGGTGGTTGAACTGATCAAGGCAAATTCCACTCTTTCCTAGATTTGACAAGCAACTGTGTCTTGACTTGTCTTAACTTTTGCAAAGTGTCCTCACACAACGGTGGGGCTATATTAGGAAAAGTTATTTTGTTATTTTTTCATGCGTTTTCCTATGAAAACAACATGAGCAATCAGGTCATACGGTGTTTAGGCAACATATTAGGTTTAGGAAAAGATTGTGCTTTTGATTAAAATAACTGTGTTTGAAACACTTCAACTTTAGGCAAAAGAAACACTACTTTATTAGGTTTAGGAAAAGATTGTGCTTTTGGGCTGAAATAACAACGTAAGGTGGCAAATAAGTCAACATTGACTCATAGTTTCACGTGGGGCATGAACACCGGTCTCTGATGTAAAAGTCCCGTTTTTGTTTTTTTCGTCCCACCCATCCAATCCAACCTCCTGCCTAGGTGGACTTGGTCACTCTTCATACCACGTCACCCGTGATTTTGTGGGTTACATACAAACTGTCGTACATCTCTTTTCATATAGCTACGAACAGTCTACGAGAACAATCTAACTTGTGTTCATCCTGTTGGGTGGATTTTTTTCTTCTTCCTTAGAATGAGGCCAAACTGTACCTGGATGCCATCAGCATCTTAGATGTGATCACATTTTGAACCGCACCACCTCCTGATGTGGTCCGCGGGTTGAGATTACAACGTCCTCTCTTTGCAGTTACACCTGCTTTACATTTGTTTGTCGCCCCGAGGGATCATATCCAGATACACTTGACTCCACTTGACTCCATTACAGGCAGTCACAGTCACATTGACCTGGGACACACCACGTTTGTTGACAACTTAGCCATCCCTGCTTTAATAATTTGCATGTTCAATCCAATCACCTATTTGGGCACAATCAAGATAACGAGAAATTATTTGAATTACCAGCACATTGAAATCAAACGTCGGTTTTCGAATGAGCTCAGGTGATATATTTAATTATCCCAGTTTGGTTCAATTCAGTCAGATAAAGCCCTTAAAGAGTAAATATGAGGCCGTGGGGTGGCAGATCAGTAAAGCTGACAACCCCCCCATCACCTCCAGCCATTGTGAGTCATTCAGCTGCTTTATGTGTGTTAGCTGATATTCTCCACCATTCAGCTAATGTTGACCCCTGTTGGTCTTGCTATGACTCCCGAAAATAGATACCTATTCAGCTGCTTTCCTGCAGCCACACGGTGAATGGCGGACTCAACACCACGCTGGGCCTCGTGGCAACAAAGATCACCCGCACACAGACTTCCCCTCACTCGTTACCCGTGTCCCGTTGAATTCTACAAGTGAACCCATGTAAGCACTTTCACACAGCACCGGCTCAGGCTGTATTTAAGTAATGCTACTCACACATAACATAGGCCAGTGTAATGTAAGTGTGTCCAGCAACACTGCAATGAAGTCTACAATTCTTAGGAGAAATAAATAAACGTTCCAATGGATCATTGTTTATTGGACATTGGAGTAATCAAATGGATCTTCCTGTCTTCTCTGATCTGTAATTGAAACTACTCTGGCAGCGACTGTTTTTACCTTTTGCCAGTCAGTGTGGTAACTTGAATATTCCAACATATGAAAAACATGATAATACAATCCCAACCCCATTTTCACAACTGTTTTAGGGATTCGCAATGAAATAACATGTCAGTTTTGAGTTTGTATCTCCCTCTATTTGGGGTTTTACCAAAATCAGTATCAATTACAGTATGAAATAAAGACAATGAATAAAGATTGAATAAAATTATTGCAGTTCTAAAAGTTTTAGAAGCGGTATTTTTGCCTAATGCGAATGAAGATATTTCATCAATAAAGTGGAGTCTCCAAGTGGATATGGCTGAAGATTCTGGGTGATGTGCACTGTAATGTCTAGCTGTTCCTGTAAAGATCAGATTCAGCACTTCACGTCCCGGTGCACTCAGGTGAGAGACTGTTACCCGTCCAGAGATGCTCGGGTTTGGACAAATGGTGCCAGTTGGGTTTAAAAGGGATTCGACAGAAACGCTCCAAGCAGCCGCTCTGAGGGAGTCGGCCTCGGCTTTTCACGTTGCCTCTATATCTACTCCGCTTTTCCACAATCGACATGGGCTATCGTATTCAAATCCATGAAATGTCAAAACGTTTTCCAGGCACATCAATCCTTAAGGTCAGGCCGTGTCTGATGCGTGTGGTGTATCAACATCCTCCCGGTGCTGATGTGGCTCGCGGCCCGGCCTGCTGAGGATGAAGCCTCGCGGTAAACACCCAGAAACGAAGGAAAAGAAAGTGAGATAGAGATTACTTAACTCACACAACACAGCTCAAGGCATCCATTTGAGAATGACCTGTCATTCCATCAAGGATTCATATTCAGCCTCAAAATAGGTCTGCACTTCACGGAATGACTGCAGGTGAAAGAACTGACAGGGGGGCTGTGTCTTCTTGAATTGGATCAGATTTTTATTTTATTTTTTTCTGCTCCATACATTTCTGGGAAATATAAAAATGACCTCAGCAAAGTCAGGTGCTCCGTTTCGTATTCAACTCTTAGTGTCAGTCTGCTAATAACATGCTAACAAGCTTTTTGTTCTCGGAGAGGTATCAGTGTCTGACATCTGTGAAGTGTTGCTATCCGTCTGGCACTCCCAAGTACGTGTTTCTTTTATGCTATTACGTTTGGTATTCCATCACTTCCATCCATCTTGCTGCCAATATTTCCGGCAAGTTGGTCACGACCTCAAACTAATATCCATATCGTACAACTGTGAATATCAAAATACGAGCTACATATGTCCGAATTTTACCAGTGCGACTGTTTTGTAATTGATAAAAGTGTCTTCCAACCCTTCTTTTTTTATCATGAATTGATTGCACCATGTGTAAATCAAAGGCCATTTAAAGGCATTTAAAAACTCGTTGACAATTTTCAAAAATTAAATAATGTTGTCATAGCAATATTCACCCTGGATATATGCCAATAAAATGGTTAATACACGTAAACCGGCTGCCCCGACCAGACGTTTGAGCCATGGTAAATATGAGATAAAATTTCACAAAAGTAATTTATTTCACAAAAGCAAATAAATTGAGGGTTTCTGTGGAGTGGGAACTCAAAGCACATCGAGGTTAAGATGTCTGAATTTGATGCGAGAACATATAGGAATGATTGGCCTCAGTCTTTGAATCGTTCAAGTGTTCGAGTATTGAAGACCAATTTTTTATTTTATACCCCGTTTTGTTTGGAACTCACAAATTGAATATGACCAAAAAACTCGATTGTGACCTTGAAAAGTGAGACGAAAATCTATTTCTTTTTTTTTAACTCAAGGTTCACTTACTAGCTGCCAGCTATTAGTCATCGCTTATTTACTCAGATTCTTGTGGTTACTCCGATTCTCATGATTATGGCAACATTAAAAAGGATTTGCTGTCCTCCTTAAAGAACTCATCACCTTGTTAAGAATTCGGCCTCAGGAAAACTGTCTATATGACAAAGTATCCTAATGACCACTGGCTGGAATTCCAATTGGATTATGCTGTGGATTTTCCAAAATGTTCACTTGTACATAAAACATGTTCGAATGCTCCCCAGATAATGGGATGTGTTTGGTATCTCTAACAAACAGATACCGTAGAGGAGCGGATCCTGTCTTTGTCAAGGCTGAAGGAGATAAAGTTTGCCTGTCTTGGCTCTATGTTGTTATTTCGTGGATATACTCAACCTTTTCCTCACAATGTGATCGGTTGATGCGGTGCGAAAAGCAAAAAGCAAAAAAAAATCAACTTTGTGACCAAAGAAAACCCCAAACCTTTTCCAACGCCTAAATACCACATTCTGTGTGAAAGTTTTCATGACCAAAAAAATAAGTTTTCAAAAATGACTGACGTGAAAATAAAAGCGCCTCCGGTGTGTAAAGGCCTTTTTTCAAACAAAGGTGACTCAGCCGACTGGTGACATTTATCACATCTCTATTGAACAGTAACCCAAAAATGGCAAAAAAAACATTTATCATCAGCACCATGAATTACCCCCCCCCCCCCCAGACCTCCGCCTCCCCCCTGCCCTCCATGTCTTCATTCTCCTCTCCCACATCTCGCTTGTCTCTCTGCCCATCTGCCCCACACACTTTTAATGAAAGTGTGCGCGGTTATCTGCGCCGTGTGAGCGGGAGGGAGGTTATCTCCGCTACAAAGTGGTACAACTCATTTACATCACCCTCCCCTGGCCAGGTAGATGAGGCAGTTAATTAAGTCGGTGTCAAGAGGAGCAAAGATTGCGTTTTGCTGCGTGTCGTCAGATAAACTGGGATCAGCCTGAGGGGGGGTGGGGTGGGTGGGAGGGAGGCGAGGGGTGGTGTGACGACATTATTTTAAGGCCTCACAGAATCCGCTAATGAAAGAAGTTTAATTAAGTCGTGCTCAGGCCACAGGGTGCCACATGAAGACAAGTGTAGTGCCGGATGAATCACAGAGCAGCACATTAGTCGTATTAATATGTTTGGTGGGGATCTCAGTAGTAATGTTTAATTACCCAGCAACTGTTTTCCCACCTCCGTACAGTGACTCATTTTCTGCATCATTTCAAGTCACTCAATCACAGTTTACATGAGAAAATAAAAGAATTAAAGACTATTAAAAACATTTCATTCATTTTTTCCCACACTATTGTCTTCTTATCATTTTTAATCCACTGTAAAATTTATATCCAGTTAATAGTACACATTTAAAAAAAACAAAAAACTTTAGAATAAGGAGTATTATTGGTATTGTAACTAGTACTACTAATAAAGTATTACATTATTACTTTTCACGTGAGAAAAATGGAATGTTTCATTGTACATAGCATTTTATAATGACTTATAAGGTCAAGTTTCCTAAAACTTCATAATTGCTGGTCACTCACTGACTCATTTGTGTAGGGGTCATAGAGTATTTTAATTATTGTAATACATTATAATCTTGATATAATGCATGACAACCTCTGTTATAATATATTGTAATGTATTTACAACTTTAAGTGGCCATCGCTTGCTTTAAGAAATGTGAACAATCGTTGATACAGAATGTGTGTTTGCATAGATTAAATTATATTTTTTCACTTAACTTAAAGCAAACAGTGAACGCTGATAACTTATAATTACATTATATTGCATTGATTATTATACATACAAAATACAAATGTGTAATACGCTAAGATCCATGCAAAAAGGAATTCTGAGCAGCAATTATGAAGTATGAGAAAAACTTGACCGTATAAGTCATTGTACAATGTTTTATAATGTGTTATGATTATTGTGGTGAAGCATTATCAATACTTAGTGCTGATAACTATAATTATACAGATATATGAGCAGATTATAATTCACTAAAGGTATGTTTATATTGAATTGTAGACATGGACGTCAGAGAAAGTGTTACAGACCTGGCTCTGACAAATCAGTGACGGACAAAATCCAGACCAACACTAATATGTTGCTCAGCTGCACCTCAAAAACGTGAATGACGTCATATTTCTATGCCTAAAAGGTTGAATTGTATCCGTTTTTCCGGGAACCGCCGAGTTTCCGAGCACTAAGACTCCCTTTAGAAATCCTCTCATTTTACTGCAGCAGGCATTTGTCAGCCCCGCTCAGTCCTGGTTCTGGTTCTCCCGTGCCTCCCTTCCTTTGGGCTGGCCCTCCAGCAGTGTGGTGTTGGTGTTGACACCCAACAGGCACCGGCAGCGCAGCGAGGGGAAGCTTGGCTCCTGGCTGGGTTAGGGTTAGGGTTCGGCTGCAGTGAAGCCGGGTCTGAGTCCGAGCTGAAGGAGTTGATGGTGAACCTTCATGGCACCAATGACGAGCTTTAGGAATAACTATATAGAAGAAGCCAATCTTCTCTCTGATGGTCTCGTTTACTGATGTAGGTCATACAGAGGATCAGTGTTAACTCCAGACTCTTTCATATCCATTTAAAAGTTCCTCCCAGTACTTAGCGCTCTCTGCTAGTTCTACATTCTCGTATGAGGGCTCTGATTAATAACTGTATTATTTGATTATGAAACAGTAGCTTCAAGAAACTTGCCCCCCCCGACATTTTTAACTGGATTTCCATATTAAAAATGCTGAGATAAGATTTGGCACGACTTGTCATTGTGTTATTTCTTGATAGAGTTACGATGGCATGGTGGAGACCTTCAAGTATGTCGATTGGTCCAACGGCAGTATGGTGGCGATAGGAAAGAAAAAGGAGCCAGTAACAAACAGCCCGGTTCAGCGTGACCACGCTGGTGCAGAGTCTACGAGGCTCTCCGACGACCCTCTGGAAGCTTGAGAGATGGGAGGGGGGGGGGGGGTCGATCTCTCATTCACGCAATATTGATCATTTGAATCCTTCCTTTCTTGAGCGGCAAAAAAGTACAACCGGTCGGAGGATGAGGGATGGTGATTGGCTGCGGTGAGCGCTGGAGCTGTGATGAGGGCAATGGCTAAAGTGTTTGATCAAACGCTGTAGGGTTTATGATGCCCCGTGCTAATGCCGTTTGTGCATTGTTATCGCCGTCCTGTTTCCTGCCCCCCCCACAGCATTTCACGGTGGACATTGTTCTGGGCCACCGACTGACCCACTCTGCTACCAGACACACTCACAGAAGATAAAGCCTTGTTCAGATGAAACCAACAGATTAACTCTTCATAATTGGTAAAGAGATGCGTAACAGATTTTGTTATCAAAGTAAAGATATCAGAACGGCTTCATCAGAGCTGATCCCCCTTCTACAGATAACGCTGATGCCTCTCTAATTGAAACGCACTTTCCTTTTTGTCATTTAATAATCCCACTGTTCTTTAGCTGGCGTGGAATTATAGAATCAATTGGTGTCACGCAGTGCCTCAGACATGCTCATGGATGCCAGCAGATCTCTGATAGATCCGGAACACTGAGTGAAAAAAACACAAGTTTATGGTCTCAATCTCTAGTTTCAAGTCTTCTTCAATACAGCATAATGTTCATTTAGTAAATGATGGTCTATTTAGAGTTAAACAGACCATAAAGCAGGGGATGCCTTAGGGCGGGGCTACCTTGCGATGGACAGGACGCTACCATGGGGTCTGGGAGTTGTTCTTGTTTTCGTCTTAGAATTTTAAGCTTTTCACCGTGTGTTTATACTTCACGAAAGTTAATTGTAACATTTTGGTCGCCTTTGGTCGTACTTAGCTCCACCCTCTCGTGCCACTTCTGGTTTTCAGTTAGTGGAGGTCTTTTTGGACTGGACCGATGTGATTCCAGGATTTGGTGTGTCCCGGGTTCTGGACCTGGATTCTATTGACGGAACAAGCACTGATGCTGGAGAGGAGCGAGTCACAATAATCAAGGCACCCATTAGAATAATTCTACGGCTCTCTCAGGTTTTTAATCAGCAGCCTCCACGGTGTGCATATCCATGCGTTTCAACTCTTCTTTGATCCAACTTCTCTTTATCTTTTTTAATATCGGTTCTTATCTCGCTAATGAATACTAGCCAGTTGACATAAACACTGTGACCCTGAGAAAAGTCGTTTTTGTCTCGGCTGAGATTCCCCTCTCCATCAGTAACACCTTGCGGAGCGCCCAACCTGAAGGCCGTACTGTGAAGCGTGAAGAGAGTGTGAGTTCCTGGATGGTGCCGGCTCTTCTCATATCGGGAAATGTATCCCAAATCACAGACTTTCATCTGGATCTTATACGTGCTGGGAGGTGCATGCACATGTGTGGTCTCCCACTGTGGGTGTCAGTTCATATTAATGTCTCAAAGAAACAGTTGGCAGATGGAGTAGGAATCATTTTCCATACAGTCTGAAACTGGCGTGGCCATTGTGATCAACAATATGATGCGCGTGATCAAAGATATTTTGATCCTGCAACAGGCTCAGCCTGCTGACCAGCTTGACTGTTTGATTCAACGTGTCATGAATGATGCGTCATGTTTCAGATGCTGTAGATGTCCGTCCTGTCTGTCCTCATAATGAGCAGCAGGCACTACATTATCTGCATGGACCATTTATTTAAAAAAAAGAATATAAATCTCACGGGTTGTTTGTTTCTGTTTTGACAAATGCTGCCAGATAGCGTAAAAAAAAAAAGTCAGTTGTTTTTAGATCATTTAAAGTGGCAATAGTTTGTTTTTGCTTCTAACTTATCATTATAAAGTAAGTGTTGATTGCACAATGTAATCGCCATAAAGAAATGAAACTATTGGATTTCAGATTGGTTTTCTTTAATCCTTGCTTTCACGATGTAATTCCATCTGCCACCAAGCGGAAGAAAACCGAAAATAAAGGCTCCGTAATCTGAACCAGGATGGCAAACTCTTTATTGCCTCCCACATTGACAATAAGATAAGCTATTGCTGCACTCCTTCCACTCTTACCTTTCACAATAAAAGCCCCAGACATATACACTGCATCACTGGTTACCAGAGAGCAATTTGAGGTAATTAAGAGGCAACTCAACAAAACCGCTGAATGTATCTATCTGTAGGGAGCGGAAATGGCAGACGGTGAAACAACCGGAGTAATGTCAAGGTTTAAACATTACCCACCAAATAGAGCCCCGTTGAAGGAGGAGGTAAAAAAAAAGGGGATGAGAGAGAGTGATTACATTTTTTTATCACAGCACTGAGATAACGGTTTCTAGTTCAAATTGGCATCGATACGTTTTTTTCGTGCTTTGGACATCAGTCCACTAGCGGTAGCTATGATGCTAACTACGCCGTTTGTCCGGCTGGTCTCATCTAGCATTCGTAGCAAAAGCCACGAAAAAGAATCCCGCAAAATTATTTTGCTATGTTATCCACAAAATAAAGGTTGAGGAAGTATAACGACCGGAATAGCTGACGCAGGACGAGGAAGAGGAGGCGATGGGTCCAACAAACCTAACCAAGTGGTTTTGGTGCCTCAACCTAAGTTGAGTTTCCCGTAAAGATGGACGTTTATTTTGAAATGACCGTACGCATGTAAGTGAGTGGCAATTGACACGTTTGGCTGGTTTACGTAATGAAGGGAAAATGAGGAGTGACTTTTCGTTGGTCGTTGTTAGGCTCTGAAGAAAATGAAAGGGATCCGGTGGTCTTTGCGACGCCAAAAATAAACCCGCTTGGAAACAGTAGAGGGGGATAAAGTAACGTTATTAATGTTATTTTGTGCACCATTACTTTTCTATGGACAGTTATATTTAGCAGCTGATGTGATTGAAGTGACTGAGATAGAAAACCATGAATATTTCTATCCTTCAAATTCACCGTAGAATAATACAACTGAATGGAACCTTTTTAAACCTTTTTTTTTGTCAGAGAATATTTAAAAATGTAAATCTATATTTCCACTGTGTTTCACTCTGGCCAGCAGGGGGGGCTGCAGCCTACTGAGCACCTTCCTCCCCATGCGAATGCACAATTTCCTCTGCAAAACTGAAAATACTTTATAAGGGCAAAACAATTTTCTTGCCTTATTGGGATATCAAAGTTTTTGAGGATACCCTTTTGTTTGTTATTGGGCTCCATCCCAGTCTGTTTCTTCTTACTTGATGTAATTCAGGCTGTATTCCAGTCCTGAGGCTTCTTTTCCCTCTGCAGACAAATCCAATTTGTTCTATTTATCAAACCTGTGGCTGAGGCTGTAATAATGCACCTATTGATCTCAAGGTTGGGTATAAGCAGGGGACTGTGTGTGTGTGTGTGTGTGTGTGTGTGTGTGTGTGTGTGTGTGTGTGTGTGTGTGTGTGTGTGTGTGTGTGTGTGTGTGTGTGTGTGTGTAAGCGTGTGTGCAATCAGCTTGGGGTTCAGATCAACAAATGTTCATTACTCTTGCCCCTTCCCCTCAGCAGACGCACCAACACCAGATAGCTAGCATTCATCACGGCCCGCCTGCAGGGTGGTGTAGAAATACTCCATCTCTGCTCTGTGTGTGTGTGTGTGTGTGTGTGTGTGTGTGAGTGTGTGTGTGTGTGTATTACGCAGTGAGTATACTACTCACTGAAGTCTGACAAAAAGTAGAAAAAGGTTGTGGGACTAGTCAACTAACGTACAACTGCAAATTATTTATCTGACAAGATGCTGACGTTGCAAATATCTGGTCCATCTATCTATGTAATGTTTAAAGATGTTTTACAAACATTTTCTTAGCGGTATAAAAATTATTTGATAATCATTAACAAATTCTCAATACAGTATATCAAATGTTATAATGTGAGCAACAATAAACTCTTACAGTGACATTAATAAGTAAACATTATTAATAATAATTCCATTGTTTTTTAACAGTAATTTAACTGAACTAACTGAACTAAATTCACTCAATTTTAATTACTATGAGTTTACCATTCATTAGTGATGGCTTTTATAAAGCGTTGCCCTCAACTCATGCCAGAGTGCAGCATCTATTCAGACGCCTGCTGGTACCTGGTGATCTACAGGTGGTGCTTTCCCTTAATGTTATTTCCAGATTGGTTCTGGTTGAAACAAAGAACATGCCGCTCGTGTCGGAAATTAAATAGGCCGATAGGCCATTGAAATAAAATGAAAATAATAATGATTTCATGTTTATTGTTTCGTGTATTGGCTCTGTATTCTCCGCCACTTGGAATATGAGCACAGCTTCAATCAGTTGCCTTACGAACAGGAACCTCGGCTGTGGAGACGCACTGTCCGATATTATAAGAATAAGCAAAACATATGAATCTCAATTGTATTTCTTGAACAACATTCATTTGAAAACATATTACCTTTCTTTCACACGTAGGAAATGGCCCAAAAAATGATCTCTTTAAACGTGGTTCCTACTCGCCGTCCTTCACACCTCCATGAATCTCACAGATTCAGCTGTGTCACAAATCTCCCATCAGCCACGAAGAGTGACATCATGGAGGAATATCTGTCCACAGATGATGTATGTGACAACGCAGAACCGAGATGATGCCGGAGAGGAATGCTTTGGAGTGCATGTTCATCCGTTCAGTAAGATACAAGGGTGGAAAATAAAAAGTCTGATTGGACTGAATGGGACTCAATGACGTCTTGTCTTTGCTCTGAAATAATGTCTCAGCATGAGGGAGATTAAACCCTGTTAAAGAGCATATTCTCTTGGGAAACACAGACTTTGCAGTCGATGGGGGCATGGTGTGCTCTCCAAAAAAATTCAATTTAACAAAAATAACCTTGAATACTTGTCTTGAGTCCAACTGAAAATAAATACAGAAGGTCTTACCTGGAAGTCTCTGTAGCTGTTGTAGTGAACTGTACAGCAGAGCCAGAGGAGGTCAAAGGTTAGCAACTGTCAAGACGGCTTGACAGTTGCTTGTTAGTTGATGGTGCAAATTTACAGGTCAAAGTCCTACAAACTTGCACTCAAAGTAAAAAAGTGATTTACTTAGCCCCAAAAGAGTGAAACCCCCAACTTCAAATTATTGAATTATTGAATTGAATTCTATCCATTATTAAATGAATGGATAGAATTTCCCGTTTTAAATGGTGTTGTGACCAAAATAACGTTTCCGTACAATAAAACTGCATTGTCAATGAAGTTTCGAAGGAAACTTCTCACGGATAACATTTGTTTTTGACGTACCACAAATACATTTCTAATTATAATCCATGGAAGTCCACATAGGTGGGTGGGTGGTCAAGACAAGACCTTTACCCAGGAAACCGCTGTTCAAGTCTATGATATTTAGAATTTGAATTGAAACTAAGTGCTAATACTTTTTAGATGCTTGCTATTACCGTATGAATGTAAGACCTTGAATTATTAGAATGCTATTGTGGATTTGGGTTTCCAGAGGCTTTCAGTTTTGTGTGCATGATGTGCAAGTTGCAAATGCCAGAAGCAATGCTTGAATTGGAACATAAAAGGTAATGGTACTCTTAACCGTAGCAACAGCACAGCATGGGGCTTTCATCTCTAACATTATTAAAAACGGTTTGATTGGTGTACATTCCCTTTTTATTTATTCATGTAGTTCGTTTTTTTTGTATTATTACTGTTATTTTGAGCAGGTTATGGCTAATGCAATGGCTCCCAGACTGTGGGGCGCAGAGCCATTGTAGCAGACATCAAACTCAGGTGTAACTAATAACAGGCAACCTAGCAGAGACATAAGGCAGTCAAGGAAGAGGAAGGAAGGGGCAATCAGGCCGGCAATCAACAGCTAAAACACTAAGGGCCCGACAGCAACATTACGCAATGGGAGGGAAGTGTAAGGTTGTCCCGTTTGGTGAGGATTCTTTCTTCCTGGCATATGTTGGTGGCGTTAAGGCAGGAGCAAAGGAGTCGGGAGGATGGAGCAACTGTTGCCATGACAAAACCATCAAAGAATGACCAAGCTGGTGTCTGCGTCCGTACATGGGTATTAGCAGCTTTGGAGCTTGAGAAGCTGGCCATCTGGTTTGTTTTTGTTGACCAAATTAATCAAATGTTTGACTTTTCTTCTCAGAAAAATGACGGCATCGATCAGTTGGTCAAACACTTTGTTTACGCTTTCCTAATGAGACTTGGACTTTGGTCCAGTTCCAGAGAACTGGACCAAAGTACTGAAAAGTGACAGTACCGTAGTCAGTGAGCAGGTCAGTAATGCACTGCGAGCCAATGAAGTGATCTCAGGGCTGGAGTAATAAGTTGGGCTTTTTTTCTGTATGCTTGAAGGCTCTGTTAGGATAAACTTGATTCTCCATAAAAGCAGAAGTAGCGGGATGATGTAGAATATAGAATTGCCATGGAATTTCACACAGAATGCTAATATTACGTTGCAAAAAGCTGTCATACTTTCGGAAAACAAGGTTGATTTTTTCAAGCACCGCATTTTGCGGAATGGACCAACACTCATGAGGTGTAGAAATCAACAACATGGAGTCTCTGTAGTCCGAATCCAGACGGCAAACAAATTCACTCTCTCCATTCTTACCTTTCACAATAAAAGTTACATTTATACAATGTAATTGTTCCCAGAGGGAACTCAAAATCCAGTCATTCCATTTCAAGGAAACTCAATGAAATAGCTTACAGTAGTGTAGACTATCCAGACAGACTGCCAGATCCTGATCCTGGTAGTTGGTCCTCTGTCTGCATTAATCTATTCAAAAGTTTTCATGACCAAGTATTGCAGCTCTCGCAAATTTGCACAGCTTTTTAGTATCAATGTGAAAATACTGGTATTATTTCGCCTTTAGGCGTATGAATGGGTGAACAAAGCGTCTAATGTGACACTGACTGATTGTGGTTTGTTGTCATGGTTAAAAGAAGCCAATCTTTGCCTGATCTTAAAGAGTCACTGCTCCATGTTTATTAATCCTGGTTACCCGTGTGACGAGTGGTGACAACATGCTTTTTCTCACACCCTGTGCAGCTGCGATGTAGCGTTGCACTATAACACCAGACTGCATCACAGCTTGATGTGCTCACAAGTACAATTGAGGCCCACCTGACCACACCCAGCTTATTATGCTAAGTGTGGGTCAAAGGTTCAAGATACTCCCAGCCTCTTAGCATATGCATATTGGAAGACACATCTGCCAAGCCCTCTCGCAATCACCCCTAGGAATAGCACTAAAAATAAACTTCAGACTAAAAAACCCACCTACCTCAGAGAGTTAAGAACCTTCCTGCGCCGACTGTCAGTGCGGTGAAGGATTAATCCTAGAGACGCGGAGGTGTTGCTGTTCTGTCACACTCTCGGCCGCACTGTAGAACATTTGTTAATGTGGTGTCGTTTTCTGACGAGCACTGTGTTGAGTTTTAGAAAGGGGTAGAAATTCAGAAAATAGCATTTTGGTATGTGTAGATGTCACGTGTGGTGTTAAATATTTCATATCCAAAAGGTAAAGGAAAATGTACCAATGGGGCATTGACTGAGTACATCAAGTAAACTTCAAATGATCCCTATAATCCCATATGTTTACAGTGCCTGTAGTAGTTTGGCAGTCTGCACAAAGCGTGCAGGATTGCACATGCAAAGAGGATGTTGAGGGCCCTCTGTGGGCTTGTTTTGTGATGCAATGCCTTCTTAGTATGTGTTGCTTGGTTCACCATAGTTTCACATATACATCATAGAAACCACACATCAAAGGGCTTCTTTAAACTGGAACTGGAACTTTATAGGAGTACATTCATGCTGACTGTATAATATTACAGAAACTCCAAATGCTATTGCCACCTTCTCACTTTAGCTAATATCGCTAAAACCCGAAACCAGCGAGGTGTAGCAGTTTCAAGTTTCAAAGATATTAGCCTCATCATTTTCCTCGTGGTGGTGTCAGTCTTTAGTGGACTAATGTGCAAGCTTGGTCTCACTCCCCGGCTGAGACCACAAACCCAGAACCTTTCCTCAGGGGGCTGCTCTTCATGTCCCGTGTGATACCAAAAGTTGAGTGAATTTGTTATTTTTTTACTAATGACGTTGTGTCATACCCGTAGCTTACGTTTCTCTACATGACTTATTTTAAGGCAAACCATGTTTTGTTTTTTTCTAGATCCTAGTTTCTTTTATTGCTTAAAACCTTAACGCCACCGTTCCACAGCGTTAACCAAGTGTTCAGCGTTAAGCGTGACGTTTCATAACATTAACCGCGTGTTACCTGTCAATCGTGACGTTTCACAACATTAGCAACATGTTACAAGATGTTGTTAACGTTTCACAACATGTTGCAACGTTAACGCCGTGTTCCAACATGAACCGTAACCACTTCACTACGTTAACCGTTTGCTACATGTCAACCACGACGTGCTACAGCGCTAACGTGACCACTTTACGACGTTGACCTCGCGTTACGTGTCAACCGCGGCGCTTCACAATGCTAACCACGCTTCACAATGTTAACCACGTGTTACGTTAACCACGCTTCACAACGTTAACCACGTGTTACGTTAACCACGCTTCACAACGTTAACCACGTGTTATGTTAACCACGCCTCACAACGTTAACCACGCTTCACAATGTTAACCACGCCTCACAACGTTAACCACGTGTTACGTTAACCACGCCTCACAACGTTAACCACGTGTTACGTTAACCACGCCTCACAACGTTAACCACGTGTTACGTTAACCACGCTTCACAACGTTAACCACGCCTCACAACGTTAACCACGCCTCACAACGTTAACCACGCTTCACAACGTTAACCACGTGTTAGTTAACACGCTTCACGTTAACCACGCCTCACAACGTTAACCACGCCTCACAACGTTAACCACGCTTCACAACGTTAACCACGTACGTTAACCACGCCTCACCCCACACTTAACCGCCTCACAACGTTAACCACGCCTCACAACGTTAACCACGCCTCACAACGTTAACCACGCCTCACAACCTTAACCACGCCTACAACGTAACCCGCTACTAACCACGCCTCACAACGTTAACCACCACAACAACCCCCACACAACCACCCACACACCACCCACAACACCACACGTTAACCGCTCACACGACCACGCTTCACAACGTTAACCACGTGTTACGTTAACCACGCTTCACAACGTTAACCACGCCTCACAACGTTAACCACGCCTCACAACGTTAACCACGCCTCACAACCTTAACCACGCCTCACAACCTTAACCACGCCTCACAACCTTAACCACGCCTCACAACGTTAACCACGCTTCACAACGTTAACCACGCCTCACAACCTTAACCACGCCTCACAACGTTAACCACGCTTCACAACGTTAACCACTTGTTACGTTAACCGCGACCACTTCCCGACGTTAATCTTGTGTTACATGTCAACGGCGTCATTTCACAACTATAACCACGTTAACCACGTGCAACAACGTTAACAGTGGCCATTCAGCCTTAAGAGACGAGGCAACAGGCACAGCAGTGACGCTGGGGGCTTCTGCCCAAGTGGCAAAATATGACGAATGGGGATGAGATCACATTGAATGTGCTCAGTCTTGTAAGAATGTACATTCAAGTAGAGTAGAGTAGAGTAGTTTCACGGTGGCTTCATTTTCAGGAGGTTGTTTTCGAGCAGTGTCATTACACTTTTCTGAAATGCTGATGACAGATGAGAGAGTTGTATTCTAGACTGGCTGACTCATTGTACCAGAATGAATACACAAAATACACTTTTGGTGATTATTGGTTACATAATCACCAATCTGTGAGCTTCCATTCATTCCAGGATTTGTGTGTGTGTGTGCGTGTGTGTGTGTGTGTGTGTGTGTGTGTGTGTGTGTGTGTGTGTGGGATGAAGTGCTGTGATTTACTTCTTTACATCTTTCTGTCATTCTCTAAGCCAGCACAATTCAGCAGTGTGTACTGTGGGCCAGAATAGTTCAGGCCCACTGGGAAATACCGGGCCTACACACTCAGCTGTCTCAGCATGGTGTGGGGGGGGATCCCTGGGGGCCTGCTGAAGGTGTCCCCCATCACTTCCCCTAACAAGGGTCGAAGGGAAGGTCTCGGGTACACGGTAGCTCACTCTCGCCGCGACTTTCTTCGGTAGTTTTGACGTGACGAACATTCTCAGTCCCCCCCCCGCCCCTGCTCCGCCGCCCCTTGCCCCCCCACCCAGGTGTCCAGTCTGAAGGTGAACGTGTCACTGATGAGATTTATCACGCCCGGCTAACACTGCCAATGCTCTCCCTGTCTTTTTCTCCGTCTCTCCCTCTCCAGTCATTTGGAGGAGGTGGTGTTCGACTGCGGCTGTGAGATTCGATGGCTGCAGCTATGGCAACAGAGAGGAGAGGCGGGCCTTAGCAGCCAACAGTTGTACTGCGCCGACGGCGACACCAAGATACTGCTGCAAGATATGAACATCAGCAGTTGTGGTAAGTTTAAAGAGTGCACACACACACACACGCACACGCACACGCACACGCGCACACACATACACACACACACACACATACATATCTGGGAATTCTGACTGCTGATCATGATTTCAGTGTTAGAGCTGATTAAATGCTAGAGCTGCAGTTATTCTATTTTTTCTTGTTTTTTGAATAAATCACACCCAAAGCGAAAGCAAACCCAACAATGTGCCAACCCCACCCTGACTTTGGCTCTCAGCTCCGGGGCCCGTTGGTTCCCACAGGAGCCTTAAATCTTCAGAAATGACTCACAAATGATTCTCGGACAGAATTATATTTTCCCTCCTCCGTCTCTCAGACCTGCCAGACATCAGCGTCAGCCACAGCAACCTCACCGTCATCGAGGGCGACCGAGTGACGGCGATCTGCAACGGCTCCGGATCCCCGTTACCCGAGGTGGACTGGCCCGTGAACGGCTTGCACTCCATCAATGCGCAAGAGGTAGGGAGGACACACACACACACACACACACACACACACACACACACCAAGGCAAACACCCAGGCAGACGTTCTGTTGCATTTTACATGTGATACCAGCGAGCTGCTGGCAGTAATTGATGTCTGACGCGTCTGTCGGCATCAAACATTGACGCCCTTTCCAGCAGAAACAAACATCGCGCAGTAAGTGTCAAGGTCTTATTTAATGAATGAGCCTCAGCTTGTTAGAGTGTGAGAGGTCCTCGTGGGAGACGAAATGGCAGTTTTGTCCTCCAATACGTCCACGAATTCCTCTGTCTCGACTTCCATACAGCGCTATTGTTAGAAATATCTTTTTTGAATTTTGCTAATTCCTGCAAAGACCCTGTCTGTACTGAATATGAACCGGTCTAGGGGTGACCCCCACTTTCAAAGACCCTGATTCAACTGCCAGCCTTAGTCATCACAGTGGCGGAAAAATGTGCTTGTGAAGTTAAGGATCATTCCATTCTTGGTATATGGGAGGGTGCGAAAATGTCTAATTTTACATTGAATTGTGTGGTTTCTCCCAATAAATCACGATGTACAGTCGCACCCGATACGTTTTCAGCCCATTCTGTCCTCTCAAAACCGCCGTCCCCTCCAGGCCAGAGTCTACGACAACAACACCATCCACTCCATCAACATCACGCTGGTCAACGTGAGCCGAGAGGACAACAACTTCCAGCTGACCTGCACCGCCACCAACATCGTGGGCATGACCAACGCCTCGGTCCAGCTCACTGTTCACTGTGAGTACACACACACACACACACACACACACACACACACACACACACACACACACACACACACACACGCACACGAGTGCTCTTCTATTGTCTTTGCTGTAACGTCTTGCATTTAACGGTGACTCTAGGAAAACACTTATTAGTGTTATCATAGAGCTCAACAAGCCCATCCGTCATCATTACGGCGCATAAACATGTGACCTACAGAGTGTGTGTGTGTGTGTGTGTGTGTGTGTGTGTGTGTGTGTGTGTGTGTGTGTGTGTGTGTGTGCGTGCGTGCCAGACCTCGGTGTGTATGTTCATGTGACCTACAAAAGGAGCTTGTTTGCCTGAATGGGTCTGATTAATTATCCTGTCACATGGCAAATTAAAAAGGCCACAACAAGCCTCGCGCCTATAGCACATCGTAAAGGAAAACGCATGCGCCAGCCAGTTGGGTCATTACAGTTAATGATAGCCTGATTATTCATTCAACCTTTTCAATGGCATTTTTTTTTTTTTATCATATTACATGGCACGTTCTTATATTCGAAGTCATTGTATACTGTTTGTTATTTGTCAGCACTCATTAGCTCGACTTCAATGGCTTGACGTCGCTGTTACATTTGGCCATACATGAGCACTTTCTGCCAACTTGACAGAAATAATTCTTAATTGCGCTTGCAAAAAAAAAAAAACAACAACGTGTGAGCTAATTTTTCAATACTTTCTGACTGCCCTACTTTCTGTGTGGCTCTCAATGCCAATAAGCCCATTATTTCCTTTATTTATAATCAAACAAGAGTATATAGTCTATTTGTTGGGGACTATTTTCAGCGACGGATTAATCCACATTAAGTGCTCTAATGATTATTTTTGGCAGCAGGACGGCGTATGCAGGATTGAGTCAGAATAAACTACAGTGTGTGTGTGTGTGTGTGTGTATGTGTGTGTGTGTGTGTGTGTGTGTGTGTGTGTGCTCATGGTGATGAAGACATGTCACCTCATACAACTGTGGTGAATGCACAATATTAGTAGATACATTCCCTGATTGGTTTGGCCTGCACATGGGATCTGATCAGAATAAGAAAGTATAAAATATTGCCAACCTTATGCTTAAATGTAGCAATAATACGCTCCATACTATTCCGAAAGTACAAATTACACACATGGAGCATGTTGAAAGTTTCAATGAGAAGGTTCACAGTTGCTCTCATTCTCAAAGCTTTAGGGTGATATATTCACAGAAATGGAATATAGTATTAATAAGTGTTGTTTTCTTTAGTATATAATTGCTTTGCAATAAGAATCGTTGTGTTTCCGTTACCTTAGAACGAGCCGTTGAATATCTACACACACGCGTCCTCCTAAAGCTTGGCACGCGGGGAGAAGTTTCAGTTGGTTGCAATCTGCCACCTCACCACCCAGATGGCGCCAGATCCTACACGCTGGCCCTTTTAAAGCGCTTCTTCGGTCCACTCTGCAGTTATTAATTTTCTCCATAGCTTTCTAAATGCAGTGTTACATGTTGCTGCGCTAATCGTAGATAAAGCTGAGTGAGTGATCCGGTGGCTTTTATAAAAATAGCATCAACCAAATAACAGTACCGGTACCTGTTGGTTACTCCAGCAACAGCATTGACATCCACGTCAGCCAAACTTCCATACGCCCTGTTTTGGATTTAATCCCCTCGGAAACATTGTGAGTAACAATCACACTCCGAGCCGACGAGCTTTCTGCGTAACGTGATGAATTGCGGATTAATTCCACTCGTATGTGGCACATAAGAGCAGCAGTGGAATCACCGCGTCATCACAAGGGCTCCTGTGATTGTTACACAACGATGGCAGGCACCCGGCGAGCCTGTGCATGGTAATGTAACACACTCACGGCTGCACAGATCTGTTCTCAGGGCGAGCTCCACCCGCGCATCATGCATATATCTCGCTACACCCAGAGGCTTGAATTTAAAAAACACGGGGCCACTGAGGGGAAAAAAATCTACTTTGAGTTGCTCTGTACTGGAAACTTGTTTGTTTTTTGCAGGTAAGCAATATGAGCCAAAATTGTGCCCACTGCCTTCATGAGCTCACTACATTTGGTTATTGAACTATTTGAAGCTCCGGTAGTTTTAATGGCAGGACCGGCATGACAGATGAGTCAGACCACAACGTATTCATCACATTACGGCCTTGCATCTCTTGTGTGCATCTGGACACAGTTGGATTGCTTATTGATTCATGAGGCGTGCCGTGGGTGTACGTGTAATGATATAGCAACAGGGATGCAGTCAATGGGGATGAGAGATGGGCTATGAGGCATAAATACAATATGTATGCTGGCCGCCGGTAAAACACTAAATGAAAAGAAGAAGAAGAAGAAGAAGAAGAAGAAGAAGAAGCAGCCTACGATCAGCAGGACGACTGACTGTTTGTGTTTTTTTTATTTCAACCATTTAACTTGACATCTTCTTCCTTTTGGCTTTAAATCCCAAAATGCAGCTACATTGACTCAGTTTCAGTTTTCTATGTGACTATCGTCTCATGTCGACCCCAAAAAAACACATGAACTTTCTAGTAAACAAACACAACATGTGCCTCGTTCACGCCAATGGTTTGAAATGGTATTCACTTCCTGGTTCCTCAGTAGCCGTGGTCTTGGCATATCCCCCCCCAAAAAATTTTACAAATTGTAGGTTGGACACATACAGAAAGAAGTAGGTGATATTTATGGAGGTCTTTCCCGTGACAGAGTTTCCGTTTGTGCCAAAAGAGGGACGCTATGCCTTGAATCGGCAAAGGTTTCTGGTCTCTCTCCACATAATTACGTTGCCCCGTGTTTGCACACATTCCCTCGCTATTGCATATTGTCTCCGTCTGCCATCTGTTAATGACATTTCCCAGCTCGTCGTTTGGCTGATTTCGTGTCTTGCTGACAGCAGTTTACATTTTTCATTTTTTTTCATTTGACATTCCCCCCTCCCCAAAAAGCTGTCTACTGCCACTTTAGGCTAACACACAGCTGTTGGTGCGCATTGGATTCGGTGATCCGAGCTGTCGACGGAACGCCGTCTTGATGTTTTCTCGTAGAGTTGCTCTCCCTCGCGACCCATTTGTTTCAAAAGAATATCCCTCATCGGCATCGCCTCGGTCTAACCCTTTGCTGGGCCGTTCGTCCTTGTTGTTCTCTGTTGTCGTCTTTGTCCCCGTCTTGTCCTGATCGTATTTGAGCTCGAAGGGCCCTCACAGCTGACCTCCCGCGCCACGTCCTCACTGCCTCTATACGAGTGCCGTTTATCAGCCCACTCAGTTCTCCTCAGACATCAAGCACACTGCTAGCTGCCGTGGTTACATCCCATTCATCCACATCTCGGGCTTGCAGCCAATGTTGTCCTGCTCATCAATTCGCCCGAGAACAACGAGCCGTTCTGGAGGAAGTCGCTCCAGCAGAGGTGGAGTCCCTTCTGACTGGAAATAATGGAGAATAATTGCAGCGACGCTTTTCCAACGGAATATAATCATGTGTTCACTTTAAGGAAAAAGGCCAGGTCGCATGCAGTCCAAAAAAAATGACAAATGTCTAGTGACAAATTACTAATGTCATTGCAATGACTCTGATGTCATGTTCCAAACATGCCAAATACATGCTGTCAACAGAGTTGAGTGGCAGAGTGATTTGCTTTCATAAAACATCGTTTTGCACAACCAAATGTGCCAAACATGGATTACAAACGTTAAGCACAGTCAGAGTGATATTAAAGGGTTCGTGTGCATAAATGTGCCATCAAAGCTGTTTTTGTCATTATCAGTACAAAGCTCCCATGTGTGCAAATTTAGAAAAAAAATGTCACCACACGCTGCGACCCATCTGCGACTATGGTTTGAAACCAACATATGGACTGCACCAATTTTCATGGAAAGGGTCTCGTTGTTTCACGAACAATCATTCTTTGTTTAAAGGCTTTTTTTTTCTCTGAGTGTCTGCAAAAGGTTCCCCGACATGAGAAGCCGTGAGATGCCTGAACACTTCCTGTTTAGTCTTTCTCCCGTCGCATAAAGGGACGACAACTGCTATTCGTGTTGCAACCCGGTGTTGTTGAAGAGATTAACCTTGGACCTTGAGATGATGAGATATTGGCTCGTGCCGATTGGTGATCAGAGCATACATCAATGATTGTTTTTTTCTTATGCCAATGTTAAGGCGCTTTAAAAAACTTACTTTAAATCTTTGCTCTGCGCTCCATAAGAGTAGTTGAAATTGTTTTTTTTTTTGTTTTTTTTTTACATTCGATCACATTCGATTACAAGCAGGAGAACATTTTTACCACAGCGAATAACCAGTTTTTGAAAGGGTAAACGTCAACAAAAGAGGATTAAAGCAGAATGTTTCGTTACATAAAAGCATTTTTGGGGAATTTTCTCCCCCTGGTGATCAATTCAACTATCGGCAACTTCAAGTAGACATGATCGGACGTTTTGAAGATAGAAACGATTGTTCAACCCTCATATCATACCAGATATGTACATAAACCTTCGACACTGATAGCGAGATTTCAATTCATTTTACTCTGGCTCTTCAAAAGTTGGCTTTGGGGGAAGTATTTGAGGACCCCTGACCTTTCCTTTAGCGCCATCAATTCCCACACGAAATATCACAATCCAATTGCCAACACATTATGAAACAGAATCGCATTCATGTTCCACAGTTGATACAACCTTCCCATATTTCATACCTCATGACCTTTCCTCAAGCGCCACCCTCAGCACAAACTTCAATCTTTTTCCACTTATGGTATTGTGTGTTCACATTTGAGAGGCTCACGCACATAAAGCCTTTGCAAAGGATGAAAAACAGAACCGTATTGGCTCTCGGCGGAGTCGAATTTAGTTGTTCGTGCAACCTCGAGGCGTTTCAACTTGATCTCTAACTCATGAACGCACAAAGGAGGCAGGGAGAGGGGTCTAACAGAAAGTACGTGCAGAGGACACACGGTCGCTGTGTGCAGGGAGTGCCAGCTACACGGCTGAAACACGACAGTAGGTACAGTTGTGTTGGCGACTGAATGCAGATTGGAAAAACACTCCAGTGGTGAAATTCCCGTAATAACCCGATGCAAAACTTTGCTTTGCGTCCAATCAGACCTCCCCAATACCGGGCTCTTTTGGCGCATTCGTGCACAACACACTTTTTTTCCATCAAAGACAATCGCATCGTGGCGTGCAGTTATCACTGCAGCCTCTAGGTGCTGCTAGCGTGGCTTTAGTCTTGCTAATTCCTTTTACTGGACGATTATTAACGCCCAAGGGTGCTTTTCACCCAGAACCCTTTTTACTCTCTGATGCAGCTACTGTATGTCAGACATATACTCGACAAATTGTTCTGAGCATCTGGAGCTTGTGTGAAACTCATCCCAGCAACTGTGTGTGTGTGTGTGTGTGTGTGTGCGTGTGCGTGTGTACATACACTCGAGAGGATGAATTCCATTTGTGGTGGAACGTCTAATAACCGCGATCGTCTTTCTCTGGTGCCGGTTTTCAATTTCTCACCGTGGGCCGCGGAAAGACGATGACACTGTTCTGCAGCAGGCCGCAAAAATTGTGTTTGCATTCACAAACCGCTTTGTCTGTAAACAGAGAGAAACACGAGAGCTGGAACACACACACACACACTCCCAATCGATTGGCACAGATTGTGACGAGACAGGCATATTATAAAGGATAATCAAGGTCTCCCATTTTTTTTTGTCCTCATCCATTTCCTCCCCTTTCCTTTCATGTGCTGCCACAATACATCCAGTGTAATGGCCGACAATATAAGCTTCACTTGTGGTGCAGGTGCACTGAAATACTTTTACGTGGCCCTCTGCTTCAATTACAAAGTGGAGTGCTCATCTGCTCCGCTCTGCTCTCCTCAGTTCCTCCCTCCATCGTGGCGCTGAAGGAGCCCGAACGCCGCCATGACACCTGCATAGAGTTCACCGTTCGAGGGTCGCCCCACCCGATGCTGCAGTGGTTCTACAGAGACAAGGTGCGTGTGTTTCATCCGTCAGTGTGCAACCAAGTCACGATCCAATCACTCTAATGCGCGGCGTATATTTCCTAAATTATGTTACGTCTCATGTTTCTGAGCAATCATTCGTTTACCTGAAAAGAGAATGAAAATATTCACATGAAATGGAGAAACAAAAGGCGTGTGAGATTTTTTTTAAATGGAACCGCACAATTGAGTTGAAATATTTCTGTAATCACAGCACATTCATTCACGAGGGGTATTTATTGATAATCATGTCTTATGTTTTGTATGGGGAAAAGAAATCTGAAAAATAATCAGCAATATTAGCTGTCAAATAAGTGGGTGACAGTTGAGTAGAGGGTACAATATTTACTCTGAAATGAAGTGGATTAGAAGTTGTGCGGACACGATCCTTCGATCAACCAACCGCCCAGACCAGCGGGCGCGGGGTCGCGGGGTCGCGGTGCTGCTGATCAGCGGTGGACGGATTAAATAAACAACAAATCTGTGCTGGAATTGGCAGGATGAGAGCGAATAAACATTAGCTGTTAGCTTAGCATTTAGCAACCAGTGGGCAGCATGGTCCTCCTTGGCTAAAGTATTAGGCGAAGGTACATTTTAATGTACTCCTGATGTGTTCAAATGTAATGTCGCATATTTTGGTTCTCGGTGAGGAACTTGAATAAATTCAATCGTTTGAAATGGATGTTTTCACGGCAATATAAAATGGACAGCATAGTGGCCAGACAGAATGAAGCGGCTCAGTGGCCAAAATCGAAGCTGCAGGCACCAGCATCTGGTGTCGGGCTTCACAAAGCCGAGCAAAGGACTGACAGAAAAAAAGAGTTTGGGAACCACCGGTCTAAGATGACACTTGAAAATTACACTTGAAAATGTGTTTAGTCGGTAAATGACATTACACAATAGAACTTTACTCGCGGCCTCATGACATTCATTTGTTCTGTCACTCCCCTTTCAGGAAATAACCCACACTGAGTATGTGCGTCAAGATATGGAGATTTATCAGGACTACATAGAGGGCTGCCTGACCTTTAAGAACCCAACGCACCACAACAACGGCAACTACACCCTGATGGCCAGCAACTACCTGGGAGTGGCCACCAGTAGTGTGTACGGGCACTTCCTCGACAAGCCCTTTGACGGTGAGTTGGGGCCGTGAGGGCCACGGTGAGTTTGTGTCGCATCACGCGGCAAACGGAGATCTACCTGCACTTGTTCCTCTCAACTGCAACCATCCAAACAGAATCATACATCATACCTTTAGTGATAACTGGTAATGCTACAGTCTGGAAGCTGGCGCTTTGCTTTCCTTGTCATTCTTTAGATATCTGTTATATGCTTACATGCAGCTACTGTAAAAAGTTTCAGTCTGTTGGAATACGGAACCATTAAGCGTCATCTCGCATAGCACTTCCCCACCTCATTTTCGCCCCAAGTTCAAGGTCGCCAGCTATCTCCACAAACACACAATCGACTGATCGGAGTATGCCTATGTGCTGCTGAGATGTGCCACATGATTTGGGAATAAACGAAGCCCACACAAAACGTAGCGTGAAGCCTTCATACTGCACCGCTCTCTGCTCACTTTGAGGAAGCGATCGCGGAGCTACTTGTGGCGCTGCTCGTGGACGACAGTAAGCGCAGGTTCCAGGTACAGTCGAAAGGCCTGTGCTGGTCATACGTCAATTGGTGATCGCTCAAGCAGACGCGTCATCGCAACAAGGACAACTACAACGGACCCAGAGGCTGGCTTTTGGCCGTAATGCAGATACGGAGCACAGGCAAACAGAGTAGGAGGTAAAAAAAAAAGAATAAAAAGTGTTTGTAGAAAATGAAATGACCAGGATGCACACGGTGTGGTGGCAAGAAGAATCACCAAGAAACCTACATATCCATAAATACAGTTCAGTACAGACAAAGATGGGCCAATCCACGCACGGAGCATTATGAACCTGAAAATGGTCCTTATTTTCTAAGACTGTCACAAGAGCCTTCAGAAGACGGGACCATTTTCTCTCTCCTCATTGGTTTAGCCCCCGCGGTCGACACGTTGGGGCCGCGGTGTCAGCCTCTCATCACCGGCAGCACCCCGACGCGGTGACGCGAAGCTTATATTTAGTTGAAGTGTAAACGAGGACGCAGAGAACTAAGTTATATTTAGACCAGAGGCGACGGTCTCGTTAGCGGTGTTATTTCTGCTGCTTTGCTCGTTTCACACCGTACACCCAATGCTCGTTCTCTAATCTCGACATTTGCTCCGCTTAAACTATTTCCATCTCTCAGTTATGCTTTCCTCACGTACACTCAGATACCATACTTGTCCTCGTCTGTGCAGCGAAGTCTCACAGCGCCTTTTCTATCTTCTCTTTCATCTTCCACAGACACAGCCACAGACTATGATTATGGTAAGTGCTGTTTTTTTTTTTAGTATCATCGTTTAGATTTTCAGGGTTGTCAAGAAGGAGTCAGCTCCTCAACGTGACATCCTCTACACATGCACATTTTTTTTATTTGATACAATTAGCTTGTTATCGTTGATATGATATTATTCCTTCAAAGAACATGACCCCGTGACCCGAAGAAATCCCACAGATTGACAGGTCTTGAAGGCATGAATTGGAGTATGAATGTATCGTCCGCTCTATTTTAAATATAGGTTCTTCTATTAAATCTAATGCGATCCAATACGGCAGCTCAGCCATACGTGCTACACCACTTCCACCGCTGCAAACCCTTTTAATAAACTCAATACTTCTCTTGTCAGTCAAAACTGAACATTGTTATATTTGCAGATGCAGAACGCATGGCTGAGCTGTTATATTATTGGATTGCATTAGATTTGACAGATGTACCTAATAAAGTTTCCACCAGATTCACAAAGAATGGACCGCTGATGTCACCATACACGCGCAAAATCGCCAATGATTATTGCAGCTGAGTGCAATTAGCTAATTTTGTATTTATTTTACATTTTTACATTATTTCTCATGTTTTTTAGCTTTGTAGAACAGACTCATTTCATTTTTCTTCTGTCATCCTGCCTGTATACACACCTGTATACACACCTGTATACACACGGCTGGTGTGGTGCCGTCGCAAGACAGTCTCCAGTTGATTATTTAAATCTCGTATTTTCAAAAATGACATGTAGCGCAGCTTTATTCATTTACTCGTCATGACGCAACTGTTGCAACTGAAGGCCCTCAGGTCCCCAACTGAAGGCCCTCAGGTCCCCAACTGAAGGCCCTCAGGTCCCCAACTGAAGACCCTCAGGTCCCCAACTGAAGTCCCTCAGGTCCCCAACTGAAGGCCCTCAGATCCCCAGCTGAAGGCCCTCAGGTACCCAGCTGAAGACCCTCAGGTTCCCAGCTGAAGGCCCTCAGGTACCCAGCTGAAGGCCCTCAGGTCCCTAACTGAAGGCCCTCAGGTCCCCAGCTGAAGGCCCTCAGGTCCCCACCAACCCCCTGAAGACGTTCATAGTTTCATTGTCACTGCGTGTGGCGTTCAGCTTGGATCTGAATGGGAATTGGACGTTATTTTGCAATGGGGCTTTTGCGCTTAATGTCTGCATATTACCTAATTAATATTAAATATGAAATGTTTGGCAGCGAAGGTAGGGCTGCGTTCCACCCTTTGCAGGCGCTTTGAGAGAACTATACGGTTTATTTTTGTCTCATTCGTGCAGGTTTAGCAGCTGCAAAAGATGCGCAATCCTTTTTCCAACTTGACCCTGAGTATTTAATATTGTTTATATTCTAAAAGGGACAACTTTTTATAATGAATTGTTTTTGTACATTATAAATGTAAAAAAACTTTTTTTTGGAGGCTAATACTGTTATAGATACTTGAGAATAATCCAGTATATCAAGGGACATGTTTTTCATGAACATAAATAAATACCTATCTTATCACGCTATGTCTGAGTAAATATCTTTTACAGTTGAATAATACACTTATGGTAATGGGCACGCTTTATTTTAAAGATTTATATTTTCCAAGAAATGTGATCTTAACAAAAGATAGGATTTATTGTAGGACTGCACAGAGGATATTGTGTTCAGCGTCTGCCTATAACAACATAATTGCATGACTTTCATCTCTAAGTTATGTGTCTTTTACCTCCTTTTGTCTGCAGCTCTCTGTTCGTTATCGATTTTTCTTTTTGTTTGTTGTTGTCTGTGATGACTTCTCTGCTCAGTTTCCCTGCAGAAGCAGCAGGCCTGTAAACTGTTGTGATTTTCCAAAACCCAGACTGTATCTTCTTGCGTTTATCCCACCAGTCACCCCGACCGCAGAGACTCACAAACCCGAGGAAGATCATTTTGGGGTGAGTGACTGAAATGTTAAACATGCCGAGTGTTTGTGTTCCTTCGATTGGTCCCGACCGCGCGCTCGGAGCAACAAAAGCCCATATTGGAAAGAAATCTCCTAATCACAGGCCTGTATTGATGATTGTATTAAACAAGGTGAAGCTTTTTAAACGAGCGTTATCACACGTTCATCTGACGTGAAAACAATCGGATAAAATGGCGGCGCTGGTGGGGTCGAGGCCCCCGCCAGCGGTGCGTTTTCAGAAGAGTCAAATGAAAGTCTTCGTGAACTTATATTAGAAGAAAGGACCAGTTTAGCTCACACTTCAGTACAATATCACATTGCATTGCTTCGTGTCTTAAGGTCGGGATGACCCCGAATAGAGGAACATTTCCCCATTTCGATGGGAGTCGACTGACAAGCTCAAAGTCCAATCGGAAAAATAGTGGTTATGAATCAAAGGATCGTTTCATTCTGGCTGAATGGGGGGTGCTGAATGTTTGATTTTTACATATAATTGCTAGGTTTCTCCCTATAAATCATGAAATATGACCTATTTCTGAATAAATATATATCAAATGCTACTTTTAATAAAAGTTTGTGCTTTCAATCAATCTCCTTACTGAGGGTGAGTAAATCGCCTTATAGATATATAGATAATGTTACACCATCTAAATTTGGGGGACCATCGCAGCAGCATTTTGGCGATAACAACATGACAACATAACAACAACATGAGGCGACTGTATCAAACTCAAAGAATACATTTATTAACCAGAGCACTCGTCGTAAGAACATAGCGCTATCAGAGCGCTAGATATGTTTTGGATTCATGAAAGTCTCTCTAAAGTTAGCTGGGGGAGGTTCATTGAAACAAGTGTTTCAAACTCGCATTTGTCTCCCGCCGATTCCCGTCTATTTCCAACAATGAAAGAGCAGCTTGAGAAACCGTGTCTCTTCCCTTTTAGTACTAACGACAGATGGCGAAGCCATTGTCACATGTATCTCTTTTAACGTTTTTACTATTCCCATTTTTCTTTTTTTTTTACATTATTATAAATATATACAGCTTAAACAAATCTTAAAATGTCGCTCAGGAAGTGAAGAGTGTTGAAAGCGGACGGCGCTACTTTAATCCAGCCTTTCCTCCTCCGCCGTTCGCCCGCTGCCGTTTGCTATCTGCAGAAATCCCCTGGTGGCCGCTGAGCCTGAGAGGCAGTTAGAAATGTAATTGAGTTTCTTTTTTTCTCCTGTAATTGACTGGGAAAAGATAACTGTTGAAGCCGAAGGCTTTGAAGGAGCGTAGTGGGTTAGCGTATGTGTGTGGGTGCCTTTTATTTTACCTTTTACATAATTCTGTGTTTAGAAAAATATGAATACCTGCATGCATCTTTAGATTCAAGGGTGTGACGGTGACAGATACCGTCAAGGCCAAAGGTCCCGCTAGCGACCCTCTAGAGGCCGCTGTGCTTCATTCAAGCTTATAACATGAAAGCAGCTCACCAGTGATGGGGCTACACATGTCAAACTGGAGGAAAGCACAGTCGTGGATTAATTCAATTTAGAAACAGTCATCCCCTCGTGAATGTGAAGAAGAAGAAGAAGTTCTTCATTAATCCCTCTTGGGGTTTCCGTTCTCTTGTTACATACAAATATAGGCCCAACATACACAAACAGGACCCATTGACGTGCACTAGTGTTGTGGAGAGATGGCAGAGAAGGATGGGGCTGCCGAGGTCAGGCCGCTCCGTATGGTCCGCGCTGGACTTCAACCGGCAAGCCAAGTCCCTACAGACTGAGCTGTAGACACCCACGTGTGCTCTGGAAATGTAATACGGTTCTGCTCAGACCCACGGGGTTCTGCTCAGACCCACAGGGTTCTGCTCAGACCCAAGGGGTTCTGCTCAGACTCTGCTCAGACCCACAGGGTTCTGCTCAGACCCAAGGGGTTCTGCTCAGACTCATTGGGTTCTGCTCAGACCCACGGGGTTCAGAGTGACATGTTGACCTCATGGTGTCTGAAGTGAAATGTGGGGAACTAAATTGTTAGAAATAGTTTTTAATTTTGATCCAATGGGAAATTTAGAATGATGGTGCCACCAGAGGAAACATTGTTTTTGCGGGGGGCGGGGGTGGAGGGAGAGCAACCGCCTTCAAAAAAGGACTATGTTATTTGTGGAAAAGAACATTATGACGTCCGCCAGGGAAGTTGACATTGTATTGCTCTGTTTTGTCAAAATTATTTTAAATGTAGCAGCACTTTACTTTGTATTCATGTTGTCAGTGTCGTGGAGTCTCTTTTTTTAAAGACCGACATGGAGGCTGCTGTGTTGACATGAAGCCCCACTTTCTGCGTGCATGTAAGGTTAGCCCACGTAATTTTGACAAAACAGAGCAATATAATGTCAACTTACCTCCATGTCCTCCTCACCGTAACCTCCTGTTAGGTGCCAAGAGCAAGTCAAACCCACCAATAGAAACTCTTGGCTCATTCAGCAGCGTATGCCCCGCCCACTACGTCCAAACTCAACTCGTAGCTTTTCGTTTTGAGAGCGAGGTTTTTTTTTTTTGACAGTGAAGGTTTTGAGAGCAAAGGTTTTTTTTCTGAGAGCAAAAGTTTTTGATTTACAGCCAAAAATTCTAGTTTCATAAGCAAAACTAACTCTCGGTTTATATATTTTTACTTACAAACGAGAAATATGCTCTCAAAATTATTTTTTTTGTTTGCGTAATAGAGACACAAATCTACCTTCATAAATATGCACCGTGAAAGAGTTAAAGTTGTAAAACAAAACAACGCGACCTGTCAATCAAATTGTGGCCCCGCCCTAAAGCATCCCCTGCTTTATGGTCTATTTGACTCTAAATGGACCATGATTTACTAAATGAACATCATGCTGTATTGAAGAAGACTTGAAACTAGAGATTGAGACCATAGAGTAATTATATATATATATATATATATATATATTAGCTGCTGTTCCCCTTTAATGCCTATTGAGGTCCTCACTGTGCAAAAAGTCCTTGCTTTATTCCTCTGTATGTTTGTAACTGTCCTAACACTAGTGTCTCTTTGTTCCCCCCGGTCTGTAGGTCTCCATCGCAGTAGGCCTGGCAGGGTTTGCCTGTGTCATGCTGGTGGTCCTCTTCCTCCTCATCAACAAATACGGACGACGCTCTAAGTTTGGCATGAAAGGTAAGAAGTACCTCTCAATCTAGTTATTCTGTCTTCAAGAAGATGTCTTTAATCAGACTCGCAGGGTGTGTTATTTCCTCTTGAATGCCACTTCAAGGTGTGACTCGGTGACGGAAAGTCTGAAACCGTCTCGCCTTGTCAATATCTTTGTAGTATTCAGACTTCGTCTATTGGACTCAATGGAAGGATGAAGGAGTTCGGAGTGACAGAAAGGAGAGATTGCAAAAAAAATAATTAAGAGCAGGAAAGACGGGAGGATGTGGAGCACGAAGCAAGTAAGGATGGAAGAGGAGGTTTTCTCTCTTAGCGATGCAAATATGGAAAGCACATTTTGTCTTCACTCAAATAGAAATTCTAACTCAACTCAAGACTGAAATCTTAAGGATTGAACCAAACATTCAGCAAGTCACGGCTCGAAAATGGGAACGCACAGTTGACTTTCATTCACTTTTATAGAGGGGATGCCCACTGAAAGAGGCTTAAGTGACCAATCGCCACAAATAGTCAAGAATA
Organism: Ophiodon elongatus; assembly: GCA_016806645.1. Taxonomy (NCBI): domain Eukaryota; kingdom Metazoa; phylum Chordata; class Actinopteri; order Perciformes; family Hexagrammidae; genus Ophiodon; species Ophiodon elongatus. Next base: position 238,226 of record JACSYO010000795.1, read on the forward strand.
CAACAATAAAAGAAACCTGCATTTCACAGAAATGGAAAACAACAATCTATAATATGAGAGGTTTTGACTTGTGTAAAATACACCATTTGAAAGTTAGAAAGAAAGCTCTTAAGGCTCCGAGAAAGACGACTTGGATTTGTTTTCTTATGTTAATCAACTGAATAGAGCCTTTTATGAATCCAGTAGCGGCCAAGGTCTCAAATGCAAAGACAAAAAAATGAAGTGCAGATTTAGATGCACATCATAGTGAAACGAGATGACTCTTACGAATAATGTTCTTCCTCAGTTACCTGAAGGCATCAGCAGAGGGAATATTTGCATGGCATCTTGCCGTCTCCAGGTTGTTTTTTTTTCATGCAGTGTTCTGTTGTTGCCTAAAACAGACATCTGTGCAATCCTGAACATAACCAAGTATTTTTGTTGCCTAACCCTAACTAGTTTGTTTCCTGTGACGACGGAAGTTTATTTTGAAAATACTGTACAAATAAGAAATATAAGAGAATTGTAAATATGGAAATTTTTTTCAAAATATACTTTAATGCCACGCTCTCTCTTGCTCTTAATTCAATTAAATTCTAAATTCAATGTTGCTTTATTGCCATTAAAGATTCAACAAGTAATTTTTTATTTAAAATTTTAGATAATTTGGGATGAGATTCTTCTTCCATTGAATGTTTTACATTTTAGGAGGACGTACATCTCTCTCTCTCTCTCCCTCTCTCTCTCTCACACACACACACACACACACACACACACACACACACACACACACACACACACACACACACACACACACACACCCCATGTCTTAAGGGCACACACACACAGAAACACCATATCAACCATCTGTTGATTACTTCCATCTGTTCATTTAGTGCCGCCTTACAGCCAGCCCACATTACTGCCTGTAGGGTGAGTGTGCACTTCCACACATGCACTTGCACACACACGCACGCGCGCGCGCACACACACACACACACACACACACACAGATGAAGTGTGCTGATACGGAGTCTCTGACGACCCAAGATGGATGCTTTTATAAAAAGACGGAGCCGAGATGATTCTATTACGTCTCCAGAAGTCCTCCTCCTCGTACCCTCCGCTCCTCTGTTCGAGGAGGAAATGACATCTTTGTTTTCTCCTCAGAAGGAATATTGTCATCTTTATCCTGCTGTAATCTGCTTTTTAGATCCATAAGTCTCTTAATGTCCAGAGAGGACTGAGTGATGTCTATCATGTCTGCCTGCCAGCGCCCGCCTCTCTTTTTCTCTCCATCTCCGTCCCTTTTGAAACTTTATGGACACGATGGTATCTGCCTTCTGGAACTGCAGTGGAAGCGTGTCGCCCATGAGGCTTTACTGGTTCAGCTGCACTTGGACTCTTTCAGAAGAGTGACTGAGCAAGCGCCTGTATGCAAAATATGAACACGTGAAAGCGCCGTTGCCCGTAACAATTTCTCCTCCTCTTCTTGACTGCATTGTTGAAATCTGTGGGGCTCCTCTTTTTCACAAGCAATCAAACTCCTGCATCACATTCGGGATTGTTGCTGTGACAACTGAAAGTCTCCTCTCTGAGTCATTTGGCCCAGCCCAGGCTCTAAAGGGTTTTAATCATCTGTTTTCAGATTTAATAAATCGCTGTGTGGTCATTGCTCTGCCGACAATCCAACACGCTCCACTCCCAACTCGTCAGATACCGACGCACCAAGGCACTTCTTAATGTCTGTATGAGAAGCGTTGGACTTCAACCCATCCGCGTCAGTATTAGTCGGTCAAAGCAACCGACATAGTATAATGAGTGAGAAAGTCTGCTTCGGACGGAGGTCGGGATGGATGGTTGGGTCTGACAAACATGGACTTTCACACAGGAGACCACTGCTCATGTCCCGTGAGAAAGTCAACATTGACTTACTTTAACTTTCTTTTGTTCTGTGACTTACATATTTAACTAAGTTATGCAACAAGCGTATTTATTTTACTCAACAAATGTAATATTTTAACCCAAAACCGCTACTGTTCCCTAATCCTAACCGAGTAGTTTTGTCACCAAAACCTAACCAAGTACTCCTAAAAACCAAGTAGACCTTCATCGGAAGTTTATTTTGAAAAGACACTGTGTGCATGTACTAAGGGGAAATCATACATTTTCGGTGAATGCAGATTTTATTTTGAAAAGACAATGCATGTAAATGGTAAATGAACTGTACTTGTACAGCGCTTTTCTAGTCTCCCGACCACTCAAAGCTCTTTAACACTACATGACATCATTCACCCATTCACACACTGATGGGAGGGGCTAAGGTCCCACCTGCCCATCAGGAGTAGCTACTATTCACACAACATTCACACACCGTAGGCAGAGCTACGGGAGACATTTGGGGTTAAGTGTCTTGCCCATTTTCTTGATGGGGGTTGCATAAGCTTGGGTTACATATTCAGGTATCTTCTCCCCGAGATGGAGATGTTTTCGATTCCCATCGCCAGGCCGTGGAAGGTTGGAAACGGTATTACCATTTTATGTCCTGTGGCAACCACGTGAGCTGCTGGCCTGAGGCTAAACTGACTAGTCAAGGATATATCCACGGGCGAGCTGTGAAACACCACTGGAAGAAACATTAGAATACACTGAGGAGTCCCATCATTACAAAGGAAAGTCTCATCCTTACCGACCTTGATTCTTTGACTAACTCCTCTAATTGGCTGTGTTTCTAATTAGGTCATGAGACTTCAGAGTGATTTAGCAGCTTCTGTAAAGCTTTAGGAGGAGCGTCAGGTAGCCTGATCTGTTGGCTGCTAACAAAGGCAACAACTCACATATGCAGAAAAAGCTATAATTGAGAGGTCAGGGTAGTATGCAAACATTATCACACATTATCATTTTACTGTGCGAGCTGTGAGCTTTACATAACCCTTTCAGCAGACCTCTATGGACCAAGGGGGTTCGGATGTGGCTTGTACTTGGATTCTTTCCAATGGCCATCAGGGGGCGACTCCTCCATTTGCAAAAATAAGTCTGATTGTATAGAAGTCTATGAGAAAATGACTCTACTTCTCTCTTGATTTATTCCCTCAGTAAACATTGTAAACATGAGTTTATGGTCTCAATCTCTAGTTTCAAGTCTTCTTCAATACAGCATGAAGTTAATTTATTAAATTATCGTCCATTTAGAGTCAACTAGACCATAAAGGAGGGTATGCTTTAGGGCGGGGCTACAAGGTGATTGACAGGTTGCTACCAGAGCCGTATACAGCATCTCAACCACGGCGTCACTCCTTTATAGTCCAAATATGTCCACTTCCGTGCAATCCATTTTCAAACCGTAGTCCACAAACCCATGTATGACGTTAAGAGGAGAACGTCCACTTCTTATATACCAGGGACTTATATAATAGGGAATTATCCATTAAAGTGTAGAAAGAGAAAGTGGTGGAACATAAAAGAGAAAGTAGAGGAGGAGGCATTCTTCACTTTGTTATTTCTGACTCTCTTTCTCTTTCCATCTTTCTCTCTGTCCCAGATCGCTACCATCTGCTCTGGTGTTTTATTAAAAACCAAACAGCCTCCTCGGGGCCTGCTTTACTTATTCACACACAAACACTGACTAACACTGGCTCAGGCTGTATCTCTGGGATCGCTCTCTGGCTTCTGTGTCCGACAGCTCAGAGGTTTGCAGAGATTTAGGACTTAGGTTTGGGTTTTTCTATTTGTTTACATGATTCACTTCCCTGACTTTTATGTAACTTCATTTTTATATTTCCAGAATTGAGTACCATCAATAACAAATGTCAATAACATATATAACATACTTCTCCGTGAATCGCCACCTTAACGTGGTGGAGGACTTTGAGTGGCTCAGTGATCCTGGGAGCTATGTTGTCTGGGGCATCAGCCCCTGGTAGGGTCTCCCAAGACAAACAGGTCGCAGGGGAGAGTCCAGACTAAGAGCGGTTCAAAAACCCCGATGAACAGCAGCCCACGGATTACAGCCACCTCGCCCGGACCAGGGAAACCGGGGCACCCTCCCGGAGCCAGACCCGGGAGGGGAACTCGTAGGCGAGCGTCTGGTGGCCGGGCCTTCGCCCATGGGGGAAGAAACATCATGGAGCAGCCACCCTGTGGACCCACCACCTGCAGGGATAAGCATCGGGGTCGGGTGCTATGTGGACCGGGCGGCAGGCCGGGCAGAGGGCCTGGGCGAGCTGATCGCCGGCAGCTTAGACTAGCTCTAGGGACGTGGAATGTCACCTCGCTAGTGGGGAAAGAGCCGGAGCTGGTGCGGGAGGTGGAGCGGTACCAGCTAGAAATAGTTGGCCTCACCTCCACGCACAGCACTGGCTCTGGAACCAAGCTCCTGGAGAAAGGTTGGACTTTGTCCTTTTCTGGAGTTGCCCAGGGTGAGAGGCGCCGGACGGGAGTGGGGATACTCACGAGCCCCCAGCTGAGCGCCGCCATGTTGGAGTTCTACCCGGGGAGCGAAAGAGTCGCCTCCCTGCGCCTGCGGGTTGCGGGGAGTAAGGCTCTGACTGTTGTTTGTGCCTATGCATCGAACAGCAGTTCGGAGTATCCGGCCTTCTTGGAGTCGGTGGGAGGGGTCCTGGAAAGGGCGCCTCCTGCTGACTCCATAGTTCTGGGAGACTTCAACGCTCACGTGGGCAATGACAGAGAAACCTGGCGGGGGGTGATTGGGAGGAACGGCTTGCCTGATCTGAACCCGAGTGGTGTCTCGCTGTTGGACTTCTGTGCTAGCCACGGTTTGTCCATAACAAACACCATGTTCGAACATAGGGTGGTTCATAAGTGTACCTGGTACCAGAACACCTTAGGCTGTAGATCAATGATCGACTTTGTAATCGTTTCATCTGATCTGCGGCCGTATGTCTTGGACACTCGGGTGAAGAGAGGAGCAGAGCTGTCAACTGATCACCACCTGGTGGTGAGTTGAATTAGATGGCGGGGGAATCGGCTGGAAAGACCCGGCAACCCAAACGTGTAGTGAGGGTGAACTGGGAACATCTGGCTAAGGATCCTGTCCGGGAGGTCTTCAACTCCCACCTCCGGAAGAACTTCTCACACATCCCAAGGGAGGCTGGGGACATGGAATCCGAGTGGACCATGTTCAAAGCCTCTATTGTGGACGCGGTCGCTAGGAGCTGTGGTCGGAAGGTCACCGGTGCCTGTCGTGGCGGTAACCCGAGAACCCGGTGGGGGACACCGGGGGTGAGGAAGCCGTCAAACTGAAGAAGGAGGCCTTTCGGGCCTGGTTGGCTCAGGGGTCTCCTGAAGCAGCTGAGAGGTACCGGCAGGCCAGAAGGGCTGCAGCTGCGGTGGTCGCGGACGCTAAAACTCAGGCATGGGAGGAGTTCGGGGAGGCAATGGAGAAGGACTTTCGGTTGGCCTCAAGGAAGTTCTGGCAAACCATCCGACGGCTCAGGAAGGGAAAGCTGGGCTTACCCCAGGCTGTGCTCAGCACGGGGGAACTGCTGACCCGGACGGGGGACATCGTCGGGCGTTGGAAAGAGCACTTTGAGGAACTCCTAAACCCAGCCCGGAGGAGGCAGCGCCTGAAGACTCGGGGGGGGGGGGGTCGCATCCATATCCTCGGCAGAGGCCACTAAGGTAGTCAATAAGCTCCTTGGTGGCAAGGCGTCGGGGGTGGATGAGATCCGCCCTGAGATGCTGAAGGCGCTGGACGTTGTTGGGCTGTCTTGGCTGGCACGCCTTTTTAATGTTGCATGGGGGTCGGGAACAGTGTCCATGGACTGGCAGACCGGGGTGGTGGTTCCCATTTTCAAAAAGGGGGACCGGAGAGTGTGCTCGAATTATCGGGGTATCACACTACTCAGCCTCCCGGGGAAAGTGTATGCCAGGGTGCTGGAAAGGAGGCTCCGACCGATTGTCGAACCTCGGATTCAAGAGGAGCAGTGCGGATTCCGCCCCGGTCGTGGAACAGTGGACCAGCTCTTTACCCTCGCAAGACTACTGGAGGGGCTCTGGGAGTTTGCCCAACCAGTCTACATGTGTTTTGTGGACTTGGAGAAAGTTGTGGGGGGTGCTGCGGGAGTATGGGGTGCCGGGCCCGTTACAACGGGCCATCCAGTCTCTGTACGACTGCAGTAGGAGCTGTGTTCGTATTCTCGGCAATAAGTCAGACACGTTCCCGGTGGGTGTTGGCCTCCGCCAGGGCTGCCCTTTATCACCGGTCCTGTTCGTGACTTTCATGGACAGGATATCTAGGCGTAGCCGGGGGGAGGAGAACGTCGGGTTCGGGGGTCTCGGGATCGCCTCTCTGCTGTTCGCAGATGATGTGGTCCTGTTAGCCTCTTCGGACCATGACCTCCAGCATTCACTGGGGCGATTTGCAGCCGAGTGTGACGCGGGAGGGATGAGGGTAAGCACATCCAAATCCGAGGCCATGGTGCTCTGCCGGAAACCGGTGGATTGCTCCCTCCGGGTGGGGATGCAGTGCCTGCTGCAAGCGAAGGAGTTCAAGTATCTCGGGGTCTTGTTCACGAGTGAGGGTAAGATGGAGCGGGAGATCGACTGACGGATCGGTGCGGCTGCAGCAGTAAAACAGACACTGCACCGGACCGTCTTGGTGAAGAGGGAGCTGAGCCGGAAGGCAAAGCTCTCAATTTACTGGGTGGTCTACGTTCCGACCCTCACCTATGGTCATGAACTCTGGGTCGTGAGCGAAAGAACGAGGTCTCGGATACAAGCGGTCGAAATTAGTTTTTTCTCTGTAGGGTGGCCGGGCTCAGCCTTAGAGATAGGGTAAGGAGCTCGAACATCAGGAGGGAACTTGGAGTTGAGGCGCTACTCCTTCATATCGAAAGGAGTCAGCTGAGGTGGTTCGGGCATCTGATCAGGATGCCTCCTGGACGCCTCCCGTTAGAGGTTTTCCAGGCACGCCCAACTGGTGGGAGGCCCCGGGGAAGACCCAGGACACGCTGGAGGGATTATATCTCCCAGCTGGCCTGGGAACGCCTCGGGATCCCCCAGAACGAGCTGGAACGTGTTGCGGGTGAGAGGGAAGCCTGGGTCGGCCTGCTAGGTCTGCTGCCACCGCGACCCGACCCCGGATAAGCGGAGGAAAATGGATGGATGGATGGAATAACATAGAGTCTCCATATGCCTGCATTCATTCTAGAAGGTGGGATGATAGTGTAATGCAATATGGTATTACCTGAAGTATACAGCTTTTGGACAATAATAGAGTTCTAAAGCATGGAGGCATACGCTACATGATACATACATTTTAGTAGGATTCATGGTTTCAGCCCTGTCTTTTAAAAATGATAATGATAGTCATATTCAACTAAGTTGCGTTTGCGAATGCTTTTTATAGGAACCACAATGCCAACCCAGACTACATTTTTTAACAACAGAAAAGTCAATATTTAGAGTGTATATTATTCTTATTATTATGCAGGTGTGCACGCTTGCAGCATACTAAGTAATGATTTATTGAGAAAGTGTATATATGAAGGTATATACATACCATTTATAGGCTGTGTTTCATTATTTCCGCCAGGAGATTATGTATCAGGTTGAGTATATGTGTGTGTATCTCTCTCCGTCCATCTGTCCACTGCAAATCTTGCATACAGTTGGACCTATCAGTATAATATTTAACATGGTGGCATTGATTCACACTTTTTATTGACAACATATTTTTAGATTAAAAATCGTTCTTCTATTTGCGTGCTGAAGTAAGACAATTACATGCATGAATGTTGAACTGATCGCCGACTGCAATGGAGCTTCTCCTCTTATGTCGGGAGGAGCTAACAGAGCCAACAGCTAACAGAGCTAATACAGCGAACATTGCTAACAGCTAACAGGGCTAATAAAGCTTACAGGGCTAAAACAGCTTACAGAGTTAACTTTAATAATACAACTAACAGCTAACAGGGCTAATGCTGCTAAACGAGCTAACAGCTCATAGCAGGACTGACAGTTTCTGTGCAGAGGAAGCTTTCAACAGGCAACATGAAGCATCACACAGTGAACTGTTGCGAGTGTTTCAATCAAACATTACAGCAGTTGCAGACACACTAGATGGCAATCTGGACTCTACTGAGTGCACTTTTCTAGTTAATAAAATCATTCATAATTGATTTTAATCTATTTAGGGCAATTATTGATGAATTAGGAAGATTAAACCAAACAAACACCAGCTTTTAATGGTAATACCTAAACAGGCTTTGGCCTATGTCTGATGACAAGAAAATTAGTATAACAGGCACACATACTCAGCTCTCCATCACTTACTGAATGTTGACTTAATTACATGGCTCATGTGTGTGGTTTAATCGGTGAACTGAGCATTTCAACATTAATCCACCCGACTGACTCTTGTCCAATAAGCTGACGTGATGCGGGTACATAGTAACACATAGTCGACTATCACTGTGCATTCATGTGACTAGCTCATGCATCGGAACACTGAGACACTGATGAGTTAATGGGCTGTGACATGATTCCAGTGGGGCACACCATGCGTACAGTCAAGTGTGGCTGTAACAGAAGGTAGCCTCCTCACAGAGATGTCACAACATATTAAACTGTTACAGACTGAGTTATTAGTTTATTTGTGTAAAAATATATTTGCTTTGTGATCTATACATTTGGCTGTGCAAATGCTCAGACGGCTAATAATGATAATGATGCAATATCTTTACATTTAAGCTGCTGTGTGGCGCTTCGGCTTCTGAAATTCTAATTAAGGGAGTGAAATCGATACTTAACAAGAGAGAAAAAAGAAACAGAAATGAAAAGAGGACAAGAAAGTGCTCCCCTTACATGAGTCACACTAGATGAATGAAGGTATTTATCCCTCACACGTCCCCTTAAGGAAGACTGCACGCTTACTGTTCATTACCATTTAAATAGGACCATCAAACATATACATAATTACACTCTTAGCTTCTCTCCTTCTCCAGTGTAGATTTAAATATCGCTTTGTTACACTACGACAGTGTGGCGCCCTCACACAGCACACACACACACATGCGGTATCTCCCCAGACAGGGCGCTCATTGGTTAACGCTCCCAGTGGTTGAAAGCCGATGGGAAAAAGGAACTGGCTCATTACAATTAGAATAAAGAGTTATCATCCTTTCCTCATGACTGGCTCACGAGAACATTAGCAGAGTTCAGAGAGAATCGCTTTGTGTTATTTCCGGCACGTGCCACAGCCTTATAGAAATCCCGCGGGGATTTTGTCCGTTTGATATACGCTTCTGGCTAATAACTTGTGTGTAAATGAAAGGCAACAAACGCGGGATGTGACAGAAGGATTTCTTGGCTTGGATCTACAGTGGAAAACCTCCTGGGATTGACGCCCGCTTCGGAATAAATAACACCGTTTTGTTGCATGAAATGTGGGCTGTGGGACCGGCCTGTACGCATGTATGCCAGTTAACAGTTTATATAGTTAAGGGGCTACCTTTCACTTGAGTAATTGTACTCCGTTAGTATCGTCCCCAGACGTTGTTATGCCTCCGAGCCGGCGACGTGATGTTTACGGGTTGTCAGTACGTACGTTCGTCCCATGCGCCTGATGCGCGATATCTCAGGAAGGCCTTGAGGGAATTTATTCATATTTTGCACAAATGTCCACTTGGACTCAATGATAAACTGATTAAAATTTGGTGGTCAAAGGTCATTGGGACGTCACAAAACACGTTTTTGGCCATAACGCAAGAATTCATATTCTGATGATTTCAGCAATTGCTAAATGGGATAAAATTACGAAGTGAAGACATTTTAGATGTAAACTGCAAATTAACTGTGTGGAGGAGGCATACAACAGTAAGGTGGTAATCCTATGGAAAGCATTTATTTTGTTTGATTTGTAAACTTGGCTTTAAATTGGGTGTATTTTGGTTTTTATATGGAGGCACTTATAATAGATACAATAATGGTTTTCCGCAGAAGAATTAGTATAAGAAGTAAAAATACAGCCAAACTGTACCAAACAATACATTGATAACTTTGCCTTTCTTTGAGCCTTACCAGGTTTTTACCAGGGCTAGAGCAGTGGTTCTCGACTCGGGGGTCAGGGCCCCCTAAAGCTGTTATAAGAGAAACCTGAGGGGTCACAAGATGATAGTCAGGACAAGAAACAAGAAGACAATACTCTTTCACTTTTTCTGACGTTGAAGTCCGCTATGAAGGGTCGGAAGCCCAGAAGGTTCAAAATGGAAATGATTAATTCTCTGGAGAGCAGGAATGTGTACAAATAAAAGTATATTTTATCACACACTACATTTTGATTTGTCTTGTGTCAAAGAGAAAACTTTGGCCTGACGTTGGTGCTAGAGGAGAAGGTCTGGTGGTCATTGAAACAATTACAAGTGGTATTCATCCTCTGTGGATCAAGAATGTCAATAGAAATTGAAATGGGAAATTAGTCACTTGCAGCTTCGAGTTGACCAAAGTGCTGGATGGACAGACCCAAAGTTATCTGGCAGATCAACGTCACTACCCATAGTCAATAAAAATACATCGCCACAAAACAACTTCCTAAGTCTCTATTAGGGTAATTTCAATGAACAGTATATCTTTTTAACTTGGGGCTGCACGGTGGTGTAGTGGCTAGCACTATCACCTCACAGCAAGAGGGGTCTGGGTTGGTCTCCCGGTCTGGGCGGTCCTTCTGTGTGGAGTTTGCATGTTCTCCCCGTGGCAGTGTGGGTTCCCTCCAAGTTCTCCGGCTTCCTCCCACAGTCCAAAGACATGCAGCTCAGGTTAATTGGACTCTAAATTCCCCGTAGGTGTGAATGTGGGCGTGAATGGTTGTCTGTCTCTATATGTCTGCCCTGCGATGAACTGGCGACCTGTCCAGGGTGTACCCTGCCTTCGCCCGATGTCAGCTGGGATCGGCTCCAGCGTCCCGCGACCCTAAAAAGGATAAGCGGTTCGGATGATGGATGGATGGAGTATATCTTTTAATGCAGATTGATTTTTTATGACATCTGTGATCACTCTTCGAAAGATTTGCAATGTATTAAACACTGCACTTACATTTGTTGCCTTTTTTAATTGATGCTAACTTGGAGGTTTGCACTTAAAACCCAAATATCTGTTTTTTGCTCCCCCCAAGCGGCACTATCAAAGAGGACTCAGTATCTTTGTTTCTTTCTCTAAATGGCATCTCTGCTTATTTTCTCCGCATACAAACGCTTATGCCCTTAGAATTATTTGAAAGAATCTATAATCCCATAAAAGACGATCCAGGAGCTTTGAAATCATTACTATTGTATAAAATAAACCCTCCTGGTTTGATTTCTTAATTGAGATAGGAGTTAATCCATTTTTCACGGCCCATGCTTAATGCAAATGCTGTCAATGTTCTATTTAAATATGCTTCTTAAGTTGCTGAAAACCGACGAGTGGTTTGAGATTTTCCATGGCAGCACACTCCTTTAGACTGACAGTGATATGGCGGCGCTGGGGATTGGCTGGAGGCGAACAGGACTGCTTTACGGTGGACAGATCTGTTCCTCGCAGGACCCTGGAATGAATTCAACTAACAGAAACGTACAGAACAGGCCTCCAAAACAGTGACATATTAGCATAAATAAATGTAAGAACATCTCTCGGCTCGTGCTACAGCAGGTGCTTGTTGGAGTGGGAAACTGTTTACAGCATCACTCCGTTTTGCTCTATTAGAACCTAAATTTGTGAACAATCTGCGTAAGAAGTGAAAAATGTTTTGGTGTGAAGGGATTTGATTGCTCCCACTCGTTTGTAAGAACTGTTATTGTGAAAAAGAAAAAAGGAAAAAAGCAACTGTCACTTCTGTTGACACTCCCGGTAATTAAATACAGTGTGAGGAATACTTTTTTTACTGAACTGTCAATGGATCAGTGATATAATCACATAGCATTACAGTACATCTCTCGTTTGTACAAAATATTCAAATTCAAAGTCAATTTGAAATCAACCACCAAGTTGATGTAGAAGCACAGTACATTTCACATTGAATCATTTAGTTAATAAAATTAGATCACAACAGTAACACAAAAGTAGCAATGCCCATCAGATTATAATGTATAATGTGTCTTATGTTTTGTGCTAGTCGAAGTCAAACCTCCTCACTATACAGATTGGATCTGTGCTTTTCTTGCTATGACAAGGGAAACATGTCTACTGGGACAAAGGATGTTTGAAATATTGACCTGATGATGAACCATGAACCAAATTTCATGGCAAACACCCATATTTATTATATTTACAAGCTGGATACTGATCATTATTCATGGTCCCCCCATGACATTTAGGCAGTATCAGGCAACATTTCCTCTGAGTCCTTTATGAAGATGAAGTGCAGCCTTAGAGTCATAAATTCGGTCAAGGAATTCCCTTCATAGTTGATTCTGGCTCCAAGTACTTGGTTGTGTTTTTTTGCAACATATCTTAATACAACATTTTGAATGATATCTTTCAAAACGATGACATCTGGTTTGTTATTTTTTTACATCTGGTTTGTTATTTTTTGTGCGTTTTTCTACTTATGTCTGGCAATAAGAACGATCAGTGGTAAAAAGAAATCGAGCTTTTGGGTTAAAATATATACGGAAGTGGCATTACTGACGTACAGAGGTTACGTAAGAAATAAGTCAATGTTTGGTTTTAAATAACTACAGAAGTGGCGTTACTTAAGTACAGAAGTAAAATGACAAATAAGTCAACGATGACTTCCGGTTTCCCACAGGACACGGACAGCGGTCTCCTTTGTGAAAGTCATGTGTTTTCAGACCGAATCATCCACCCAGACCTCCTCCCAATGCGGACTTTGTCCCTCTTTATACTATGTGACCTGTCCTGGCTCACAATTAGGGGCATTACATACAAATGTATATTGCGGGTTAAATACAAATTAATGTGCATTGTTTTTTTTGTAGGTATAACTTTGAACAGTGTTTGAAAACAGCCTTTTTTTATTAGTTTGTTTCCATTTCCCTGTACTGGTAATCATTCTCACTCCCTTTGCTCTTTAGACCCCTTCTTTGACTATATGCAATTTTGTTACATGCGGTCTAATTTCGTAAAACCATAGTACGCAACTGTGTTGCATCACTAGCAATGATCTTTTTTATCCATTTTAGAATCATCCACCAATGCTTTTGAAATTGGGAAATTATTTATTGGCAGGCACAAGCCCCGGTGACATGCACACATACGTCTAATTCGCTCAGGTCTAAAATGTCAGTGTGTGCTTTTCTGAGTTTGGTGTCAGCTGCAGTGTGTATGCTGGTCTGGCTGTTGCAGTCCACAGAGGAGATGTTTACTTTGCTTTGCTAGGCTCGACAGTGAATGTAGGATGACTCATAACAAACCCCACTGCTTTTTTTCCCTGTCACTCACCCAGCTCTCACTTTCTCTCTGTTCCCTGCATCTCAGTAAACCAAATAGAAAAAGCAATGAGGGATAGGACGAGGACTGGGCAATATATCAATACAGTTATATGAGACTAGATATTGTCTTTGATTTAGGATATTGTACTATCGTAAAGTGGCATAGGTGTGGTCTTTTCCTCTTTTTAAAGACTGTATTACAGTGAAGTGATGTCATTATCTGAACTTACCAGACTCTTTTAGCTGTTCCATTATTTGCCTTCACCCACTTTAGTCATTACATCCTCTTTACTGATGATTCATTATTAAAAATATTGTTAAAATATTTTGTGAAACCGCAATAGTCAACACTGCAGCGTCGTCGCAAAATCGATAGAGGTTTTTGGTATAAGCTGTGTTGAAGAATGAGCTGAATCTGAAGGTGAGGGTCTTGATACCATTCTCTGTACAGTCCATGTACAGTTTACTTCCATACATCCAATGTACAGTATTCTTAGATATTAGGGTAATTATTGTAGATTAAATTCTCTTTTCCAGGTCCAAACTTCAGTAATGATCAGTTTTCTACCTTTTCTGGGAACTCAGGAACTTCACCTGCAATTTGACTTGAGAAACCAGAGTCACATCTGTCCTCACATCGGAGCTCTTATCAAATCTTTGCACGACCCAATGAACAGAAAATCATTTATGATAACTCAAAGTAATATTTATTTAACAATTCCAGTACTCTAAGTTACTGTGTGGAACTTTTAACTGCTTAAAAAAAATGAATTAATTTGGAGTTATCCGTCACTGAAATGAGGTTGTCAGAGAGTCATAATGTCAGTCTGGGTAACTATTCGCTTCATTGGCTGGCTCTACTTCCTGATTTTCTATTCTGACTGTAGGCTCAGCCTTCTCATCTGTATTCAGAAAGCATTCAGGGAAACTACCCGTACTTTAAAATGAATCCATGATGTGACACCAGCATCTGCACTAACACACATTGCCTTCCGATAGTGGTGGAATATTGCTGTCTATACCACAAATACCAGATGCTTAAGACGCTCAAGGGAGACCTTAAAACAATTAAAGCATTCACCGAGTCGAAATAACCCCATGCATGAGAGAGAGAGGTGAGAAATGAGGACACCAAGGACAAGAATGTGGAAGTTCAAAAGATGTGTTTCAATTAGGTTGTAGCTCAGACCAGAACTTGGATCTCTGACTTTAGAACTACCATCATCATCTTTGGAATTAAAGCTGCATGAGAAAATAAGGCTTTGGTGAATAAAGCATCTGTTTTATCACTCAGAGGTCAGGATCACTGGTTAAAAGAAGCAATGGCGATTGTTGGTGGGAAACAGAAACCTATCAGCAGCCTCTCCATCAAACTCTCACGCATCGCTGAGCCTTCCAACCACCTTTCTGGGAGGAGGTTGTGGTGGTTGGAAGGTTGTGTCCAACAGAGCCCTAATTCATGAAGTGATTGCCAGGGGTTCTTGACAGTTAAAAGTAGGCATTTAACCCCATTATTGGCGCTAAAATGCTACAAATAGCATTCTCCAACGTATTCGCCATCTGGCCCCCTATGTCAAACCGAACTCCAGGAAGCGTATCATTCAAGCCTTCATATTTACCCGTCTTGACTTCTGGAATGCCCTTTTTTACTTGCGTTAGCCAAACTGCCTTAGCCCATCTTCAGCTTGTACAAAATGCAGCAGCTAGGCTCTTAACTACGAAGGACCGTGTATGTCACATCACTTACAGGAAAAGGGATCTCTCCTCAGTTGCTTTCCATTCCACCGTTAAAGGATTTTTTGGAGGGGGAGTTTTTCCCTTATCCAATTCGATGGTCCAAGGACTTTGTTGTACAGATTGTGAAGCCCTCTGAGGCAAATTGGTGATATCGGGCTATACAAATAAAATGTCATTGAATCACTCCTACTACAGCTTCACTGCCCTGGCTGCCAGTGAGGTTCAGGATTGGTTTTAGGATTCTTTTAATCACAAATCAGGTACTCCAAGGCCAAGCTCCTGCCTTAGCTCCGAGCAACACCAATCGTCCACTTAGGTCGCCCAACCAAAACCTGTTGGCTATTTTGGTGCCAAACACAAAACCAAAGGTTCTTTTGCTGTCCTAGCACCCAGACTTTGTACCTTTTTATAAATTTGCTCCATTTTCAAGTTCAAGGGTTGATCTGTGGGGGTTGCCGTATGCTTTTTTTGTTCGGAAGTGCGTTGCGTTTGTATTAATCTATGATTATCATTTTTCTCTTGAAACGCTATGCACTTGGAATTTTTTTCTTTACTGATGCTACTGTTAAGCACATTGTAATTGGTAATGAAAGTGCTATATGGATAAAGTTTACTTCTTGACTTATGAAGAAATGGTGTGCTTTTCTTGTGATGACAGTGTTTTTCATTGTCAGCCGTGCACTAACTCATTCAGGGTAGGTAATTATGCAGTATGTACTGGTCATAAACAGTTCACTGCATAATCAACAACAGCCTGTTGCATCAAATCTGAAACACAATACAAACTCAAGTTCATTGTATTGGTTGATACTCTGATCTTATTCCCCACGGCCTTTCGACAACACTCCAACTACAGTCTACTGCAGTGTTATCCACAGATAAGGCAATGCTCTATTATATGTACTATGAGTTAATGAAAGCAGCAGAATATGCATGTCTTTTCTTTCGGTCTCTCTACCCCAGACCTACAGATCAATATTTCAAATTGTCGACTTGTGATTACAGAACTATTACCCGTGCCGTGCTGAAAAATTAAAACTCTCACTCATCAGGCATTCACTGCACTTCCTCTCATTACTGGCCTGGCCTGGAGGGAGAGAGAGGGATGGGGAGTGGGGTGGTGGTGGTGGTGGTGGTGGAGAGAAACGATGCAAGGAGGGGGAAGAAGAGAGAGTGCATTGAATGAGAAAGGCGAGGCCATGCGATATCTGGTAGGATTTTAGGAACAGCAAGATTTCCTGGCAAAGTCTCCTTGAGCTACACAGCAAAGGCCCTGCGGCACTGGTTCACTCCCATAGAGTCTCTCCTCTAAAGGTTCAGCTACAGTCTTGTGGAGGGTGAAGGTCAATTGAAATGGAGGGATAATAACTACTGTGGAAAAAAGGGTATTTTGCCTTTGTTTGCTGTGTCAGCACCGTTAGCTGAAAGCCTAGACAACTGTTGAAAGCCAATAGATCATAGCTCATTGCTCTGAATTTTGCATACGGCTCCTTAAAAATGCATTGACTTGGTTTCACACGGTGCACAAACAGTGGTCTCCTTGGTGAAAGTCCTGTGTTTGCGTGATGCGTCTGTCGTCACCTTCTGTGAGAACCAGACGATCGTGCCGCATATTTGTACAGAGACCGGATGAAACTCCATATGTATAAATCTATGTATGCAAATATATTTGCATAAACTAACCATAATTAAATGTTGTAGTGACGATGTTGCTAAAAAGGAGGGGGAGTTGAAAACTTGTGGCAATTGTTACAGTGTGTTCAGTGTAAATAATCTTCTGCCTTGCTTTTGCACAGCACCATCTCCCATGGATTCAAATTAAACCTTTAAACCACAGATACAATCAATACACATATAACGCTTTCAAGTGTCTTGAAGGGCACAAACTAAGATGTTGAAATTCTTGCGTACACCCGACATTTAATTATGCCATGTTCTCTCATTTTATCCGAGTCCATGAACCAGTCTGTTCTATATACATGCTCAAAAACCGAGTAAGAGAGGAACGATACTGAATGATCTACTTTTCACTCCATAAAAGACACACAATGGGCCCCAAATGCAGACCCTCTGATCTCCCAGGGATTTACATAGTAATTTTAGTTGGTTTAAGATATTAATTTGTACCAATTCCACACAAAGTAACGCCTCTGATACCAAAGTCAGTTAAGATCAAAATGAAAGCTTTCACTTGTTTTTGGCATTTCGATCTTATGCCAACCTGAACTGCAGAAAGCTAGACAGAATAGATATAAATAATGTTTTCAAGATGGAATTTTGGAAAGTGGAACTATATTTCCTCACTGTAGTGGCAACACACTGTTTGATCCGTGAATGATGGTATTACTTTTAAACATTTCAGTTAGTTAACTAACTCATATGTAAAATGTATTTACAAGTGAATACAGCACTGAACAGATCCTGCAGCAAACACTTGAGGGAGTGATGACAGCAAACATCCCCCCCCCTCACTGACCCCCCACCAAACTAAGGTAGGAGCCTGCAGGTGGAAGCAGGGTTGGTGGTGGGGCTGAATAAAGCAGCAGCAGTGAGGGGTTGTGGAGATGCTTGCTGAGTGATCAAGCAGCTGCAGCATTGGCAAAACACAGGGAGAACTGGGTATTTCTCACAGCTTGAATAGACCCCCGTCTTGTTGGATGGTTGATGCAGAGAGTCTTGTGTGAATGTATCAGCGCAGACTGAACAGGCTTTGCTTCCCAGAAGTTGATTTCCTCCGAACTGAACAACAATATAGTTGGTTTTCATTGTATTCCAAGGAGTGATTTCAGATCTGATAAACCCTGGACCAAATTGTCTGTTGGTCTCCTCCAAAGGGCTGTATCCTGATCCGACACCCCCATGGTTAGGGTGTTTGACACTAAACTACTGGTGAGGGTTTGGAAAAAAAGACTGGTGTCATGGCAAAAAGAAACCAATGTTGTTCCCAAGACTCACAAAGTTTTGTGACTCCGGAACAACTTCATGCTACTTCCACCGTTACTCCTGACGGACAAGAGTGTAAAAACACGACTCACAGACACAAAAGTTCACTGGGCAGATCAGGCGGCCAGTGGCCGACAAAAGGTAAGCAGTCAAATCTGGCAAATAGGTCCAAAGGTGCATAAGCAACTGGGAAATAATCCCTAAATTCGGAACTGGCCACTCTGATGTCTAACCCATGAGATTTATCTCTTCTTTTAGTCTGGCATTGATTGCCACGACTGGCAACAATGACTATAAAGATGAAGATTATGTCACAAATATGTTGTGCTAATGTATATTTAAAATGCATTTAAACAGATGTACAGAATAGCAACATCCTCTGAACAAAATATAATTTTTAACTACCCTTTAGAATGGCAGACTCCCAAAAACAAGGTTATGGTTTGGTAAGGTTAATGGAAACAGTGTCGTTTGGGTAGCAATAAGTGCCTTGCTAAAGTCAACAGGTTGCTCTGAATCCTCAAATCGGTACACGGTGCTACAACAACCTGGTTACGTCGCCATGAAACGGAGCGAGGGAATGAATCAGATGGAAAGCTTTTATCCCTCATTCACTTCACCATCATTCACATCATTCACATCATTCAGGAAGGGAAGATGGAGATGAAAGGTAGGGTTGGAGGTAAAAGTGGTGATTGTTCCAGTCTGTTCAGCGTAAATCCTCCTCTGTGTGAGGTTGTGTGTGAGTGTGCCTTGCTTCTCCATAGTGCTCCGGCAAAAAAAAGTAATGCGACGTCATACGACAATGCAACGGCAAATCAAATACACCTACCATTTACCTTGCAATTTTCAAAGGAAAGGATGAAACCATTGATGCCGTGGTAAATTGAGCTTCCCCTCAGTATTACAATACCCTGTAAAATGTTTCGGGGTCTGATGCGCATTTGTACTCATAGAGCTTCAAGTTTTTCATCTAAATGTAGCACACATTTGAACAGAAAATAGTCCAGGAAAATGTGAACGAGTGCCTGTTTCCATCTCCCACTTGTTTTCTCTGTTAATGGTTGATGGAGAGTTGGTGGAGCCGATTCTCCATTAAAAACTTAAACGATGGAAAACCAATGTTGAAGAAATCATGTCACTATGGAATTTCTGTCAGTTTCATGTATTAATGTGAGGGAGGATACAGTCTCCTCATCGCTCCGCACATATCTGATGTTTTGGACGTCTTAAGGTCTTTACAAACCAATAAAATGCAAAATATTCCCCTGTGAATATTTCTTATCAAAACTACTCGTACCGTCAGCGAATTTATTTTTGCCAACAGTTTGAACTTTTTTAATAAACGGTTTGAATAGATTCTTTCAGGCAGACAACCACCTACCAGGACCTTATTGCAACGTGTCCTCATATGACGGTTTGTATGGTATCTTACGAAAAGTTACTCCTCTTTTCTTGTGCGTTTTTAAAACCAAAAGGTTCAGTTTAGGAAAAGATCGTTGTTTGGGTTAAAATAACAACAGAAGTACCAAAACTAATAACCAACCAAAACGTGACGAAAACACCAACGTTGACTTCCTGTTTCACTTTTGGAACGAACGCCGGTCTCCTGGCTGAAAGATCTGTTGGACCAATCCACCTCCTGTCCCGCCCGCCCTGTGTTTACTTGACCGGTCTTGATACTTCATCATTCATGATTTCATGGATAACGAGTTATGGGTGAGATGAGACCGGCCGGCTTAGTGGCACAGAGCAGCTTCTGCCAGACGGAGGTGAATTGTTCTACAGCTTAAGCTACTGGCAGCTATTTTATTGAGTTTCCTTTTTGACAAATACTCGGAGTGAAATTTAGTGCCCTCTGGTAAAAAGCTATGCAGTCTGGGGCTTTTATTGTAAAAAAAATAAAATACAGATGGATGGAAAAGTCATTGACTGGTACCTGAAGCAACACGCTCACACCAACACGACCGCTTGCATTTTGTAATCTCCGAGCTGTTTCCAGTAACAGTCGGTCAGTGAGGGAGTGTGTCGGCCAGCCACCGCCCAGTCAGTGTAATTGTTTCTTGTTTGTTGGTTTTTCTCTTGTCTGTCTACATGGCACCGCTTTGCCGTCAGCCTCTGTGACATCCTCCTCCTGCCTCCAACACACACCCCTCACTCCCCCCAAAGCCCCCCGAGCAGCAAACCAATTACGAGAGAGAGAGAGAGAGAGAGAGAGAGAGAGAGAGAGAGAGAGAGAGAAGGGTTGGGGGCAGCGGGGCTAGCCGGCTGCTCAAGGCTCTCAGATGAGAATGCTCTGCCTGCCTCTATCGTTTAGCATCACAGAGATAGAGCAGCGCGCGGAGGAGACGGGTAGCGTATGGGAGCGAGACGAGAAATAGCTTGAGTGCGGACGGGGACAGGGGAGAGTGGAGCAAGCGAGGTAGATTCAGAGAAGGGGGATTAGAGAGAGAGAGAGAGAGAGAGAGAGAGAGAGATAGTGGGCACTGAGGCAAAAAGGGTGAGAGAGGCTGCGAGTCTGCTGGGAGCTCAGGCCTCCTTCGCTCCGGGGACACTGGGAGGTGTTAAAGGTGAAGTAATTATCAGCCATCATTTAGCATCACCGTGCAGATCCCCGCACTGGATAAATGATGTGCTATCAATTTACACACTAGCGCGTCCCCCCGCGTATGTACGTGTGTGTATTCTTAGACTGCAATCTTGGAGGGAGCCCGTTTTAAAGTTTAGACCTTCAGATGGAGGACATGTTTTTTTGATGTGAAGTAATTCCAGCTGGTGCCCCAACAAGGACGTTTCTAATAGACCCGGATACAGCGTCGGAGGCTCCTGTTCATTCCTACAAAACTGCATTGGAAAAAACGTAACTTGAGTAAAAATGTAAAAAATATAATAATAATTTCCGCCTAGCAAAACGCTCTTAGTGAAATTAAGTTCCCTCTGGTAAACAGGGGCGCAGTGTACGTGCCTAAGGCTTTTATTGTGAAAAGTAAGGACGGAAGGAGTGAGGCGTGTTATTCATGTATTATCCTGTAATATCTAAGTATAGGTGCATGTCCGATTTCATTGGCAACGGTGGTTGATTAACAATGAAGACAACAACTCCCATGAGCCCACGCTACTTCTTGACGTCATCAAAGTCCTTCTTTTGTCATTGTTTTGTTTGCCTAGCGGCATAAATTACATACTGTGAGTTAAAGCTGCATGTTGTTAACTTTCTCCTTATCAAAATCAACAGCTGCTAGCTCCACATGTTTCAGTACTTTAAGCCCCGGTGATTGAATGTTTTGAAACCTTTTTTTTTGGTTTTACACCGTTGCCATCTTGATTTTACACAGTTGCCATCTTGGTTTCACACCGTCGCCATTTTGTTTTTAGACTGTCGCCATCTTGGTTTCACACCGTTGCCATCTTGGTTTTTGTGCATCCCGCCAGTATAAGCCGTCGCTGGAGTCATTATGTTTTTGGGTTGTTTGTCCGTCTGGTCCAATTTTTGTGAACGTGATATCTTAAGAATGTCTCGAGGAAACTTAATAAAATTTGGCACAAACATCCAGCTGGGGTGAAAGATCAGGAATAGGGTGGCTACAGTAAAAGTTCACTGTAACCTCACACAGACCGTTTTGGCCAACTCAAACATTTAATTTGCTGCGTGTGACAATTTCACAAACTTTTTCAATAGGATACAATTATAAAGTGATGGCATTTTGGAGATTTGCACATATGTTAACTGCAACTTTACTGGTTCGCGGAGGCATGCAACCATGAGGAGGTCATTTTGGATCAGGAAGTGACAGGAGAGGGTGTACAACCGAACGCTGATCAAGACATTTTTTTGTCGACCAAAGCGTCACAATTTACTTTCATGAAGTGAAAACACACTGTGAAAGGGTTCAAGTTCTACGAGAGCACAGAAAGCACCCCGACCGGACCACTCCGTTGTAGCGACCTGTTAATCACAAAGTAGCCCCGCCCTAAATCATACTCTGCTTTACATCATGCTGTATATAAGAAGACTCGAAACTAGAGATTGAGACCATAAACTCAATAAACTATGCTAATCTTTAGATAATAAAGACAATGGAGCGTACAAGCACACATGTTTGTGTTTGGTGTGTGACATGTTACTGTATCATAGATGCTAAAGACCCAGATGCCTCACACCAGGGTGGAGAACACACACACACACACACACACACACACACACACACACACAGTGAATGTTGCTGTGTGACGGATGCTTGCACTCAGTCCTCTGCCTGATTTACATCATTCCAGTGCATGTGAGGGAGCGAACAGGGAGGGCCTGTTAGTTTGTCCGTCTGTGTGGTTGTGCCAGGCAGGTGTGAAGGAGCGTTTGCAAAGTGTCTGTCAGCGGGATGATTTACAGCTTTTGTGAGAAGAAGGTTTGAAGGGATGACGGGAGCGAGATGGAGGACAGAACTCACAGTAATCATAGAGCCTTGAAAGGAAAGCGTCATTTATATCGACTGCGTTGGTGCCGCCACCACTCGTACATTGTGCCATAGAGACGTATGGTTTCACTTAATGTGCCAAACCGCAATAATAAATAGGGGAGAATACAAAACCTATTTACCTTTTCTCCACGCTCGACGACTCACTCGCCCATTTGCGGCTTTCCACATATACCAGAACACGTTCCGATTCCAGGTGATGAAACGAATGAAGTTTCTTGTATTACCACCCTTTGCAACCACTTTACAGATTATCATTTTCTTCTCGTTGTCTGACTTTTTAAACCAGAACCATGTCCATAAAATGGAAGTAGCACCAGCCTTTTTTATTAATTTTTTTGACCAACTCCTTTTCAATATGTGCAGAGCTTTCAGACATTTCTTTGTTTCTGAACAAAGCAGCATGTGATCCACCACTCTGTACCCCCTCAAGCTTCAGTCGCGGACGTATCAGGGGCGGCGTGTCAGTTTCTGCTCGTTGCAGACATAAAGTCTTTTCAAAATAAACGTCCCTGTTCACAGGAAGCATACAGTGTCCACCCATTACACACATAGTCTCTTTTCAAAATAAACTTCCAACGTAGGTTTAATACTTATTTAGGTTTAAGAAAATAACGTGATTTGGGTTAAAAGAAGTATGTTTAAAATGATTAATTCATTAATTATAAAATATTTTTTTTATTGATTTAAGGGGGGCTGTTTGCTGAGACAACTAACATCTGAGACTCAGGAGACCACAGTTCGTATCCCGTGTGAAACCAAGTCAACGTTGACTTATTTTACCGTAAATAGGTGGACTTGTACTTGTAGAGCGCCTTTCTAGTCTTCCGACCACTCAAAGTGCTTTTAAACTACATGTCATTCACCCATTCACACCCATTCATACACTGATGGCAGGGGCTGCCATGCAAGGTGCCACCATCCATCACAGCCCTCAGGAGCAATTTAGGGTTAAGTGTCTTGCCCAAGGACACATCGCCCCCAGTAGTTATATTGCGTAACTGATGTACATAAGAAATGTCCGTTACGTAACAAGCGTACTTATTTTATGTATCAAACGTATTTATTTTAACCCAAACATTATCCGTTTCTAAACATACTCAAGTTGTCTTTTTTTTTTTTTTTTACGTATGTAAACCTTAAAAACTAAGTAAGCCTACGTCAGAAGTTTATTTTTTGAAGAAACAAAATGACACGCTGTCCCTGAAACGTCCAAAAAGGACTCTAGAGTCGCCATAGTTTGAAGTGGAGGGCTACTGACCAAGCTTAATTTTTTTGGACATATTGGGAGTGGTAATGTGACGGTAACGCCCTTGCACCTTGGTCATTCAGACAGAAAATCACCAAAGTCCTTGCAAAAATCTGTCAGTTTATAGTTTTGTTTTTGTTAAGTACGATCTATTACTTTGAGCAACACTGTCGACAACAAATTATGACTTATTAGTGTTCTTAGGTGTTCTGCATTTAGAGTAATGTCAAGCTTCAGTTATCTCGAGAAACAATTTGTTTTTTTAAATCATTCATCACCCCCTCCATTTCTTTCCTTTTTTGCCATCCTCCATTACTTTGTCCCAACTTTGTCCCAAATGCTCTTTGATGGTACATTTGTCAGCCAAACTTTGCAGTGAAATGCATGTGTGCCCCGATTTGCCCCCTGGAATACCCAGAACGAAGCGTCATATGCTCCCAAATTCCCATAGCATTAACAAAAACGGTCCCTTATTTGGGTAAGCATGCTGATGTGAGGACATTTAGTTTGGTTGAGGGAGACTTCCAGAGGAATATCTCGTACGCTCCAGTGCTCAGGACTGGCAGAGCGACGCTAACGGCTGATCAGGTGATTTATGGAGGTAATGAAGTCTGTCTGACTGTTCGGTGAGCCCGTGAGAAGCAGGTATCAATACTGGGGGCCTATTAGATTGATGTGAGTAATAAAGTGTGATTGAAAGACTGGCGCCAATTGGGCACTAAGGAAAACAGAGGGGGTGGTCGTGTTGTAAACTACGGCATAAATCACCGTGACCTAAGGACATTTCTTTTCTTTTTTTTTATCTACAAGTGGATTCCCTGGTAGTTCCAATAAGCCATTAGGGTCTCTGTGTTCCAGTAAAATTGCAAGTAATTGGGCACAGATGCTCTTGAAGAGTTCAATTTTGCATCACTGCAGCATGGTTGCATTCTCTGAGAGGATTGTGTCATTTACATTCAAACACATCAGCAATTGCATTATTTGGAGGGTTTGTGGTTTTTGTATCAACAGTATTTATACCCTGTTGTTGCATACAATTATCCATATGCTCATGGATATTGTAGTTTGGCTTCTCTGCTAATGCAACAGTGCTGTTGCATTATTATGACCACTATGTAAGGAGGAAATAGATGTTAGAAAATGTGACTGGTTGAAGCAACAGTTCACAACCATGACTATGAATATGTTCTCAGTCTGTACTGTGTTTACACAAGCAAAAGTCTTTAAATGCATCCAATTTCGGGTGCCAGGCAAACGGCGTGTTCTGAATCTGAAATCTGGAAAGGGGGGGTTAATGGATCTGAGGTGGGACATAACATTTTTACCTTTTTCATTAAACTGCAAAGCCTAGGCTCCATGGCCTTATTGGTGTTTGCACCATTGATTCCAATTATAACTATCACTGTTCAGACACTACATGTGGACTACAATTTGAATTAGTTTTTAACAATATAGATGTACTGTTATTTATGTGACTTTACAGAAAAAGATTCCCAACATGCAGCTCTGACTGTAAACTAGGAAGACAGCAGGTACCAGTCAGTACTCCCAGTTCCTCAGTGAGTCTGCCCATTGGTCCACAAACATCATTCAAGCTCTGACCTTTGTGCTCCATGAAAACTGTCTCCCTCACATCTTCCTACCCTTCTCCATCCCCCTCATGTCTCTCCTTCACTCACTCCGTGTCCTCTCTTATCCATTATCAGCTGACCGTTCAGCCCACATGTCAGCTTGTCTGACACGTGGCCCTAAATATTAACATAGGTTGTGCCCTAACTGACAAAAGGTCAGAGTCAGTTCCCCCGCAGCGGCCAAAATGTCCATCAATACTCCCGAGTTCTTTTCAAGTGTCCTTCAGCATGCGTCCAAATCCACGACCTGCTCGCTGAGAGTCCCCGTGGATGAAAGAGCTGCTGCAAACATGAGCTGGAACGATGCACATACTGAAGGAAACATTGCAAGAATATGCAAGTCAGCATATTTGATGTCAAACATACATTCATTAGTAATAACAAACACTGGTACACCTAAAACATCCAAGTTAACATTTAGTTCCTTTTAATTGTGGTAGTTTGAGCAGTTGTGAACACAGTAATTGTACTCTGGTCCGGATCAAAACTACCGATCCAAGGCTGCTTGTTAGAGATGAGTGGGAGAAGAATGACTTAGCCTCTGCAACATATAACAATTCCCAATATGTTGAGCTGTTCCGTTCCGTAAATGACTGTGACTTTTATTATAATTGTGAGTTTTGTCCTGAACTTGTTTGTTCTGGTTTGTAACCAGTTTCACAACCTCAAAAGGGCTGCAAGTAGGACTTTTAGACTCTGGTCATATCAAAAAGGGGTTATGCAAAATATATCTGCGCATTTCTGTGCAATAGGTAGTTAATGACGTTATCGTAACATGATGAAGTCCCCTCTAAGAACTCCTTCCAGTAAAGAAAACATGATGAAGTGTCCTATAGTATGTCCTTCCAGTGGAGAAAACATGAAGTGCCCTATAGTATGTCCTTCCACTGAAGAAAACATGATGAAGTGCCCTATAGTATGTCCTTCTACTGAAGAAGACATGATGAAGTGCCCTATAGTATGTCCTTCCACTGAAGAAAACATGATGAAGTGCCCTATAGTATGTCCTTCCACTGAAGAAAACATGATGAAGTGCCCTATAGTATGTCCTTCCAGTGGAGAAAACATGATGAAGTGCCCTATAGTATGTCCTTCCAGTGGAGAAAACATGATGAAGTGCCCTATAGTATGTCCTTCCAGTGGAGAAAACATGAAGTGCCCTATAGTATGCCTTTTCAGTGGAGAAAAGCTACCTTCTCTGGTACTCTGCCTGCTGGTGACCCATCGTGTGCAGCCGTTGACCTTTTTATATTGTCTACCCCTGCCCCGGCTGTGGCTCAGTAGAAAGTGGGCCGTCCTTTAATCTGATCCGGCTACTCCAGTCCATGTCGGTGTGTCCTTTTGGGCAAGACACTTCACCCCAAAAATTGCTCCTGTAAGCTGTGCCCACAGTGTGTGATCAGGTGCGGATGTTCGTTAGTCCTGATGGGCAGGTCTCTCAGAGGTCAGTGCTGTCAAGATACTAGTTGTTCGACGACGTTTGCCAACATCAGCACCGATTTATCACTGAAATGCTGTCGTTGTGAATGCTGACCGAGCCCTTGTTATTTTTGTATTCAAGTTAAGAGGGGGACTCTCTTTGCATCTAATTGTAGTCACAGGCATAAAGTCTGTAATTTAATCAGTGCCCATAAACCTGAGAGGTGCTCTCTTTTCATGTGTCGCATTCCTGCTGAGATCCAACCTCACAGTTAGTCATGCTGCCACCTTCCCTCCTTTCATTCCAGTTTTTTTATATCCCTTTATCCACGCTCTCATCGGTTGATGTCTTTCATTTCCTTTCTTCCTCTCTCATCATGTTCTCCTGTCCCCCGTTTCCATCAAACCCAGCCCCTACTCTACCCCAGCACCACCTCACAGCCCCAAAACGCCTCCTTGTTTCCTGTCAGCTGTGAAGGTTGACTGTGTCAGTTGTATTAACTGCAGGCCGCCGTGTTCGGTTCCACCAGAGAATACTGACGAGAACACATCAGTGGCTCTCAACGGGCGTGTCGACACACAACAGCAGACTCCCTGGTCCCCCAGGGGGGGAGGCCCCGTACATATATACAGCACACAGTCTATAGAGTCCAACAATGATGAAAATATGATTTCCATGGGGAGAATTTGATCACTGCAGCAGAACACAGATTACAGCCAGGGAGAAAATTGAAAAGGGGATAGAAAGATATATATCTCACCAAGGAGAGGAACAGGAAGCTAATGAGGACAGGTGTACAGAAAAAAAAGGAAGGATCAAGGTCAATGTATTGCTGTTGGATTACAATACGTGTGAATGGATTCCGATAGATTCTGAATAAAATCAGAAAGTAAAACCAAACATGAATATTCAGCGCAGAGAGTGCAATGAGTGTGATTCGGCTGGTCCCTTGTTTAGGAGGGAGGGGAACCAACGTAGCAAACGCTGAAACCAACGGACTGATACTGCGCCCTATCCCCTTGCAAATGTGTTATGTCTTTGTTATGAATTTACGTGAAATATGAATCAAAACCAATATCACAGCTTCTCCGTACCACATTTTACTCACCTCTTCTTCCCTGGGCCGTTTGGCTGGTTTCTTTGTACACCGCCCATTCCTCGATGTGACTTTTCTATCATCATCGACAATAATTGTAGACAACACAACCCTCATGATGATGTTTACAAAATAGCATATTTACAAAATACCATAGAGGAGAATTAAAAGAGAAATATAAATGACCGTGAGTACACAACTTAAAATCAAATTAGTGCCAACTGACAAAAACAAAAAGATCTTGAAGTTGATACGAGAAAGAAATAAATAAACGAATCTGAAATTCACATTTTTCGTGCCCTCTCCTACTAATGTCGAGCAGCACGTGCCAATTTCTGCTCGTTACGTGCATACGGCCTTTTCAAAATAAACCTCTGCCTTCACAGCAAACAAATTAGTTAGGTTTGGACGACAAAAACAACTGAGTTAGGTTTTCGAAAAAGATCATGGTTTGTGTTGAAATAACTACAGAAGTGGCGTAGCGTATAAGGAAGTCACATGACCAATGAGTCAACATTGACTCATGGGTCACACGGACAGTGTTCTCATGGGTGAAAGTCCGGTGCTTTTGGATCAAACTTGACCTCCTCCCTATACAAAGTTCGTCACTCTGTATACTTCCTGGTTCACGATTACGTGGGTTACATAACCCACCAATTGGTTTTGTGTACTGAATTACAGTGCATTACTTTTCATAGGTATGTAGGTGTGTGAGAACTGCCCGAGCAGAGTGGACAGTTGAGGTTTATGAGAAACGTCACGGTGTACACGGTGTTTGCTTCCTTCATAACGGCACCAACCAGACCAATGAACCCAATCGAGGGAATACATGCTTTGTGGACCTGGTCTTATTGCCTTGGACCAGTCTCCACCCTGCTCTTTACTAAGTCAATATGTTCCCAGAGCACTTGCTGTGGGGCTTCCAGAGCAAAGACACACAGCTCAGGTGGATTTGAGTCTCAGAGTCTCTCGGTGCGACAGTGAGGGTGTTTGTGTGTGTGAGCTGAGACGGACTGGCAGCTTGTCCATGCTGTTGACCTGCTTCCTGTGGTCTCCTGTGAGCTCGGCCCCCAGCGGACGGCACTATGTGGACTACAAAGCAGACTTCCTGCTATACTGCGTACAACTCTACCTCGAAGTGCTGCTCCTGACCTGCTGGCGTGTACTAGAGAAGAGAAGAAGAAGAAAAAGGAAAATCCACATTTCAACTGAGGCTCCGAAATATATCTTCTAGTTTGTGCAATATATATATATACATTATATAATATACATTAATATGTATTTTTTATATATTTGTTTTATATTCTGTTTTTTTTCTAAAGGAAAATTATAAGCCAAATTGACAAATTCATAAATTACTCAAATTCATCTTACACAGCTACATTATTCATATAATGACATACAGAGACAAAAATACAGTCAAATAATAAGATTCATTATTAACTACACTCAATCACTCAATATTCACAAAACATATACACAGAGGTGGTTTCAGCAGTTGTGGTGAGCAGCACAGTGAAGTCAGGGGTTCTGGGAGAAAACTAATGTGTGGACACGTCTAACAAATAACAACACAGTAATGAACTGTATTCTGTCATAATAATTATAGACAACAACCTTTTTTTAAATAATAATTAACAAGCAATGTCACATTCTTTAATGCACTGACTTCACATCCACTTTAATTGAGACTGACTGTAGAGTTGTTGATACGAGCCTCAAGAGAAATCAGAGTCGTCCTCAAACGGGACAAGTTGTCCCTTCTTGGACATCTTGTATCTGATCTATCCACCGACATGCTACTGCAGTGTGTCTAACAGCAGATCGTGCCATTGATTGGCTGTAAAACGCTGTGTTTCGTAAAGAATACGAACCCATGGGTTCTCTCCTCTCCTCCCGTCCTCTAAACCACCGCTCTACTACTAAAGCTCCTCTTTTGCCTTTAAACCGCCTCCTCTATCTCGGAACCTCACCCGCTGCATCTCAAACCACTGATGTTACCATTAAAGCTTTTCCTCCACCTGGCAAAGCTCTGTATCCACCCCAAAAAGTTCCTCCAGAGTCTCCACATCTAAACTTCCATCAGTCCATTTCAAGAAAAAGTTCCGATATTCATCGTTTTTTTGCCATCCTTCCTGTCGATAAGAAAACACTTAACTCACACGGCTTCATTGCTGGGACCTGGTGGTGCGGCACTCCGACTGATAAGGATGATGGCCAAAACTATAAATATTATACTTCCTTTCCTTTTTCTACTTCTAAGCCTCCCGTATCTCGAACTTCTGTCCTCTGCCCCGATCTCCTGCCTTACTGTGATATGTAACCATGGACTGTATATAAGAAGTCAACGTCAGAAAGTCGCCCATTAGTTTGTGGACTACAGTTTTGAAGCCTCAAGTTTAGCATTTCGGTCGCCGCCATCAAACCAGAAGGGTTGTTGGGTGGGGCAAAGTACAACTGATAAGCTAGATAAGACATATATTTTTTTAAATCCAAATGATACAATTAACTTTCATGTTCTGAAGAGCCACAGTGAAAGGGTTAAAGTTCTAAGAAGAAAACACAGACATCTCCCCGACCGGACAATAGAGATTGAGACCATGAACTTATGTTTACAATGTTTACTGAGGTCATAAAGTAAGGTAATCTTCTCTTAGTCTTTTTATACGATCGGACTACTTTTTCGAAACAGAGGAGTCACCCCCTGATGGCCATTAGAAATAATGCAAGTTGAAAGCACATCAGCATCGGCTTCACTTTTCAGAATCAGAGGTTGCCGTCTGGTATAAGAACCTTTTTTCTGCCCTTACTCCATACTTTTGTGTTAGATTTGTTCTTAGCCTTTTCAAACTTTCTGTAATCCCTCTCTGTCAAACCAACATAACTGAGCAAAGAACTGGCCCCTGTGATCAGTAGTGCAAAGTGAAGCACTGTTACAAAGTAGGAGCACAGAACTCTCTGGAGCCCACTCACATCAGAATGCGTGACATGAGCCGACTCCCCGTTCGGTGTCGTCTACAGAAAAAGAGTTTGGAGCTCATGAAATATGATGTTTTCCAGAGTATCTAGAAGTTGGCCAGAAACTACTTTTTTTGGGAGTGTTGCAGTTCTATCGGAGTCTATATTTGATGTATTTTTCAGCTGCAGTGAAATGGTGGCCTGTTTAAAGTAGCCAGTAGCAAGAATGCAGGTCATAATTGAATGGATGGTCAGGTGTAGGTCTTTCTTCATCTTTACATCATTGAGTCATGGTAAATGGACCTGTACTTGTACAGCACTTTTCTAGTCTTCCAACCACTCAAAGCTCTTTAACATTACATGTCATCATTCACCCATTCATACACTGATGGCAGGGGCTGCCATGCAAGGTGCCACCTGCCCATCAGGAGTCTAACTAACATTCATACTCGTTCACACACCGTAGGCACAGCTTGCGGGAGCAATTCGGGGTGAAGTGTCTTGCCCAAGGACACATCGACATGGACTAGCGGAGCCAGGGATCGAACCGCTGATCTTCTGATTGAAGGGCGGTCCCGCTCTACCGCCGAGCCCCACAATTTAATCTATTTACTGTCACGGAGTGTCTTAATCTACGCTCTAATACATTTGCAAAGAATGGAATGGAAAATTTGAGATCTCCATGGCTGAATTAGTCTGAATGACAAGATGGTATTCATCATCTTTGCTTCATTCTGATTAAAAAATGTATTATCACACACCAATATCTGGTGGGAGCAAAATATGATGATGATTCGTTGACTGGCTGATTAAATTCCTAACTACCCAGCAGCCTTGCTGACTCACTGACTGAATAATTTAATGCATTAGCGATAGCATGATTCAGTGACTGGGTGACAGTCTGGCTGCGTAGATGATTGGCTGACCAGTTCATTAACGAGCTGCTTGGATGCTGGTTTGCTGACTGATAAAGTTGCAACTGATTGACTGTCAGTCCTAAACTAATATCTCTTCTTCCCTCCGCATCCCATTCCTTCTCTTCATCGTCCCTCCATCCCTCATCTTCAATCACAAACCAGGATTTCGATTAAGAAATCAACGTAAATCTCATAGAAATACTAAACACTGCAGTACGGAAAAATATGATAGTATAATTTATGTTCAGGCAACAAAGCTACTTGGTTAGGTGTAAGAAAGAGAAGATCCCGGTTTGGGTTTGAATAATGTGTGTAGAGGAATGTCATTTTGAATAACTGAAATTCTTGATTTTGGTTATATACCATAACTTATATACCATAACTTACGTAGTCTACACGATTTAACAAAGTCAACATTGACTTTTGGTTTTACACCGAACATAAACACCGACCTCCTGTTTTCTTACCCATCCATCCACTTACCCCGACCTCCCTCCTATGGGGACTTTGACTAAAATATATTTTTGTTGAACCTGGGAATTTGTCATAGTTTCCTTGCCACAACCATGTAATACTTTTTTTTTGTTAGACCAGGCACCAAAGAAATTGTTCTAGAATGATGAATATTAAGTGTTAAGTGTGTGACTTTTGTCTTTTCAGGACCGGTAGCAGTGATAAGCGGTGAGGAAGACTCCGCCAGCCCCCTTCATCATGTGAACCATGGGATTATCAGTCCCTGTACGCTGGATGCCGGGCACGACGCCGTGGTGATTGGAATGACCAGGATCCCCGTCATAGAGAACCCGCAGTACTTCAGACACGGGCACAACTGTAACAAACCAGCCACCTGTAAGTACAGACATGTGGACGGTAACATTTTTGTGGATCTTTATCAGTTTTCACTAATTTCATGCCTCCTCTCCGGCAATAGCTGTGGCCAGAGGCATTATGTTTTTGGGTTGTCCATCTGTCCAGTCCATCCTCATGAATGCGATATCTCAGCAACGAATGTCCACTTGGACTTTGTGTCGGCTGGTTGGCATTCAAACTCTGGCGGTGACCAAACAAGAAGACCAAAGCCTTTTGAAAAGATGGGTCTCGATCCGCTTCCAACCGTGTGATTCAGCTGTGGTACAAACGAAAATTCGACCCACTGCAAAATTGAGAGAGTACGTATGTGACTTTGATATGATTTCAAATGTAAAACTAGTTTTAATAAACTCACGTGAGCTATCTACGAAATGTTGGAACTACCATTGAGGCGATTTGCTCAGGTAGAGAAAGTGAAACAAGATAAATTGGTGGAGAGTTGTGTTTGCGCCCGACTTTGTTTTATCTGGGCAGTCAAAAGTAGTGATCCCCCATCATACGACACAAGACGGCAACATTATTTATGTCATAACCAGTGTTACCGATGTTTCGTAATGCCACCGACCGCCATAAACACACACAAAAACCAAAACCCAGTTACTTAATGGGCCAGTGTTGGCGCCATCTGGCGGTGAAGTTGCATATTGCAACCAACTGAAACTTCTCCCATGTGCCAAGCGTTTATAGGAGAACTGCGGTGGCCGTCGCAAAAACGTGACGGACACTATCGAGAGCCGGCGTTTGGTTTGTCCACTCTGGGCTCCTGTAGAAACGGGTCAACCGCATCCAAGAATTTCTGCCAATAGATCACCCTAAATGCTGCACAACGTACTAACTGAGGTCACTGCTGAGAGTTGGTAAGTTGATGACATCACTGAAAAGAAGTCAGACAGGTAAAAACAAACCCTTCCCCGTTATCAACCGTCTGTTGCAATGACGAACTTTTACCGACATTTCTGGTGCGCTCACTTTCAATGTGTCGCACATGATGAGGAGAAGCACTCGGGCTGGTTTAGAACCCGTCTGCTCTGTGCTCTGTCTGACAGGGACTTTTCTTATCCAAGCTTTTTCTATATCTGCGAAAAGGCACATTTACAGCAGTAATATGAGCACCTTGTCGTTGTAAAACAAAACAACAACAACAAACAAAAAAAGATAGAAATGATTATTTTGTTGTTAACATTCAACAACATCATTTCCCATAAGTCTTAGCCACGATAGTTCTGTAAAATCCTCATGGGAGCTGATGTTGGCTACCCTCCCTCTCTCTCTCTCTCTCTCGCTCTCTCTCTCGCTCTCTCTCTCTCTCTCATTCCAGTAGTCTCTCCACCCTCTCTGTGTCTCTATTAAACACAGATAGTATTCTGCCACAGTGGTGCAGCAAATCGCTTTTTGCCTTTACAGCCACATAAATCTAAAGCGAATCCCCTGGGAGAGAGAGACACACACACACACGCACGCGCACGCACGCACGCACGCACGCACACACACACACACACACACACACACACCACTGATGTTGTTGCCAATGGCGATTCTGATCCATCATAAGAGTCACCTTGTGTGATTATCACCAGCTGTATATTTCCACTGGTGATGTCTGTGTGTGTGTGTGTGTGTGTGTGTGTGTGTGTGTGTGTGTGTGTGTGTGTGTGTGCGTGTGTCTGTTTGTGTGTGTCTTAACTGCGTTTCTTCCACCATGTGTCTGTGATCATAAACCCATTATCATCTTCAAAAACTCACTATTTCACACACACACACACACACACACACACACACACACACACACAATATACTTTAACATTCTGATGTTAGTTTAATATTTCTCACAACAGGTCACTTTTCATGCTTGGACACAAAATGCATTCAATGACCACATCTATCAAAATCCATGAATTGTTTTCTCACTCAAACCCAACCACCAACCAAACCTCTGTGCAGTTCCACTGCATTTGACACGTGTTTCCATAGCATTGAAAAAACGCTTCAATTTACATTTACAAAGAAATGACTGAATACGACTTTAAGACTTAACCTCCGATCTCGTGGTTCATTGGCCCTAAATTGATACTAACAAAAAGATGAAGTGACATGAGTGACCTTGTGGCACAGATTCAGTATGCTAATTATTTAGCTATTATGCTAGCAGAAGTGCTAAAATGACAAAAAAATCAAATAAAAACATCCTGGTGACGATGGAGCCTTCAGTTCTAATGAAGCGTGTTATGTATTTCTTATGCTGCACTAAAGCATCGCTTAAAAATATACACTCTATAACGTTTTGGAGGTGAAACAACTGTGCTACTGAAGAGTGGGATCCAGCGATGGCACATTTCCTTTGTTAAATAAAGTCAACACACTCATTACACTGCAATAGCCATCTGCCTTTATGCTGCCGTACCAAGTTTTTAAATCATCTGCATCCTAATTTGTTTTCCACAGGAGCCTCTAATCTCGTTTCGTAATGCCCAAAAATGCCAATATAGCCCTTTTCAGAGATTTGGGAAAAAGCTTCACATTCAATTGGACCCTCTGCTGCCCCCCGTTGCTACTCCATCAAGCTGTCAGAGCTCCCATGGAGCCCACACTGTCACAAACGGCACTCTTTAGAAGAAATACCATCGTGATGACAGAAAGAAAAGCTGACAGTAGGGTCTACAATATGCATTTGATGTATAAATACAGGATGTCAAACTGATTCAGCAGCAACAACGGGTCAAAACAGATAAAGATAAAAAGCTAAAGCTCGCAGATCACCGTGTTAAAGTGAACCACCACGTCAACCGGCGATGGAGGCAGAAGAAAGCATCACCCTGAGGTGTCGGCGCCACGTTTCTTCTATGACCACGTGACTGAGATGTTCTCATGATGCATTAAAGACGCCACTCCGAGGAAAGTGTTGTTAAAATGATTGAGAGGTCGTTTGCTGGTGCAGTTTGCTCCGCTGTCCTCTATAGCGGCTATATGTATGCCTCTGGATGATGCGAGTCCCAGAGCTCATTACAGTCTCGCTAATTGCGACCCAGTGGCGGAACGGTCAAGTCATTCAGCGAACCCTCGCTGCGTGCGCGTGGGTGTTTGTGTCGAGTGTACAGTCCAACGCGTGTTATTTTGTGTGTGTTTGGTGCTTGTACATGGTTTTATGTGTATTTTGTGTGTCCCCCCACACACACGCACACACTGTGTTGAAGCTATTCAGCCATGCACACAAGCACTGCCAGCGAGAACGCAGTAAAAGTAGAGCGAGCTCGGGCCGGGGAAGACTTTGACAGTCCGTTAAAAGTTCGAGGTCAAAGCGCTGAATCTTTATGCGAGAGCTGCGAGCAGTTTCAGGCTCAGTTTAATGCCGCCTGTGATGAGCACATTACCGCATCCAGGGAGTGAGACGCCCTCGCCCCTCCCCCAGTCTGGCTCACAGGATTAAAAGGCCTTTGCAAACCAAGTCCGTACTTGCTCATTGCGTTTAACTACAGACTCTTCGTCTGTCATGAAGGTTCTTGGAACAGGTTCTTCATCGGTGTTTGACCACTCAGCGCCACCACAAATGCCAACATCATCATCCAAAATGGCAACTGATAAGCGGAATCACTTCGTCCATTCATCTCCCGGCACAAAGCACTTCAGGACAAAAAAAATACAGAGATGCAGAATTTAAAGACTGATGAAGATTGTGGGCAGGTCTCTTTCTTTGGTCGCAAAAAAGATAGCTTTTTGCAAAAGTCCTTCATTCATTGCACCCATGTAATTTATTCAATTTTGTCTAGTATTGTGACCATTTGCAACCAATGGAGCAATAAAACACAACAGACTCAGTGTGCAAGGTTTCTCTGTGTAACTATCTCTATTGGGTGACGAATTAAAAACACGCATAGAAAAGAAATTGGACTCGGTGTGCTAAGGCCTCTCAACACAAGATATCCATCCATCCATTATCTGTAACCGATTATCCCATTCAGGGTCGCGAAGGCAGGGTACACATGGGACCGATCACAGGGCTGACAAATAGAGGCAGACAAACATTCACGCCTTCGGGCAATTTCAATTTACAGTCCTCAATTAACCTAAGCCGCATGTCTTTGGACTGTGGGAGGAAGCCGCAGAGCCCGCAGAAGACCCACAATTACAAGGGGGAGGAAATGTAAACGCCACAAAAAAGGGGCCGGCCAAACCAGGCCCCTCTAGCTGTGAAGGGCAGCACTAAGCACCGCACCACACTGTCGCTCTTCACACAGATATACATCATATTTGCTGTTTTGATTAGGGGATTTTGTCCCTCCAGCAACAAGGCTAAAGGGTTGTGCCATTAAATTAGTCATTCGTGGTCTCCAGAGGATACATCCTAATGATTATGATGACCCCACCTGGCCCTTCATCAAGTACCACCATAAGGCAACAATCAAAGTTGTACACCAGACATATGAACATGTAATCATGAGATTGCCATTAGGATTACTGAGTATGTCTGTGTTCACCATGAACCCTCTCCATTGTGCATGATCTTTTTTCTCAAGCACCACCCCATGACAACATTTTCAATTCAATTTGTTTTGTACAGGCCAATATCACGAACAATGAATTTGCCTCAGAGGGCTGTGCAACATACGACATCCTCTGTCCTTGGACCCCCAAAAAAATTAAACACTACTCTGGGACCAACTGTTGCAGTTTGAGCCGGTCCATTGTGAAGGGTCCAGTACACTACATAGCTAAAAGTATGTGGACTCACAAGAGCTGCTGTTCATGGTTTGGGCTTGGCGTCATGTGCCATGTGCCATGTCCACAGGATCGATACTGACCTCTGCGCGGACGCAAAACCACGGCAACCGCACATGTGTTAACATCCAGTACTATAAACAAGAACTGGGCATTTGTTTTCCAGTCCATCTGTGATGTTTGGATTACATCTAGCCCTGAAAGGGTTGCTTCAGTATTTTTCAACCTGCAGAACGCTGCAGATGGCGGCTGCGAAACGGTGCAACTCCTTTCTTTTTTTTCACGATACAATCAAAGCAATGTGTTGATTTCAGAGTTTTTCATCCCTGTAAGTTGACCAACCAAAAAAAAAACTATACAGCTGAACTCATTATCTCAACATTTCCATAGCATTTCTTTCTCTGGAAGACGTTCATGGATGTAGTTAGCGAGCCATTTCTGAAGATGATCATTTTTAGTCCCACCTCCAAAGCTCTATTTCGTTGTTCACGTCTGCAACTGGGCTGAAATAGTCTTCAACGAGCTCAACACCGAACACATTTGAATTACTGAACAAATCGTAGATGATGTCAGTGATTCAGAGGTGTGAAAAGCCTTCCCTTGGAAATGCCCTTGGTTTTGCAATGACATGTTCAACAATCACACACGAGTGCAAGGCTTGGGCATCCATAACCGTGAATGAAGTTTATGTTATATTTTTTTTATATATATATATTTATTTATATT
The DNA here is from genome assembly GCA_016806645.1 of Ophiodon elongatus. NCBI lineage: Eukaryota > Metazoa > Chordata > Actinopteri > Perciformes > Hexagrammidae > Ophiodon > Ophiodon elongatus. Next base: position 276,325 of record JACSYO010000795.1, read on the forward strand.
TTTGTCTCTGAAGGCCACAAAGAAAACAACATTGTTTGGAATGTTTGCATAAATCAAAGCCGGAAGCTTCATTCCGTTTTGCCAGAATCTATGTTCACATAATATAACACACGTCTCTCTGGGGGTTCAGGAACAGTTGGCCAACTCTCTGAAGACCAAGAGTCACAATCCCTCAGTGAAAGTGAATTCAAAAACCAAACATTAAAGTTTTAGTCGCAAGACATGCACCAAAGTAACACCGGAGGATAAATGTTACACCATTTAGGCATTCACGGTCACACTTTTTCATCAGAAATTATTCATAGGGAGTTCTGAGGGCTGTGAAGCCTGAATGCCAGGGGTGACAGCACCTCCCAGGGCAATTATTCCATTACATAAGCCAAGTTGTTTAGTACAGTAATTAACCCTCTCCCCTGTCCTTTTCCCCGTCCTCAGTCCATCCTGCAGAATAATTATCTCCACCAGGAGATTATGTATTCTGTTGTGTGTGTGTGTGTGCGCATCTCTGTATGTGTGCATAACCATCACTTAGCAAATGACCACAATCAAGCCTGTCTTCTGATAGGAGGAGAGCTCGTTAGCTGTTAGGCTGCAGAGTCCTGCGGTGTGTTTGGCTAACAGAGCAGCTAACTGAACTATATAGGAAGCGGTTAACCACCAGATCTTTTTCTACACCGTCTCCTAAAAATGATGTTCCCATACAAACAAACTGCCTTGTGAATTATGTTTCAACGGTGATTTATTTCATGTCATGGTTTGCGTTTGACGATTCACAAATAAGTTTCAAACGAGTCCATGGAAGTCTGTTTAAGGAGTCAAAAAACAAAAGACTTTCACCCAGGAGACTGCTGTTGGTGTCCTGTGTGAACACAAGATATAACCAAGTAGTTTTGTTTTGCGTTTTGTCTCAATTTCACAGTCATTTGAAGCCAATGTTAACCACGTGTTTCAAACTGTTTTATACTGTGAACGTAATCACGGGAAAGAATACGTTTCCCTCAAAGCGTATTTGAGAGTTTAGTTGTATGGGAATGTAATTCTGTAGGAGACAATGCTGATCTATTGACGTGAGACATGCGAGTGAAAAATGCCTCTGATGTGCTTGCATTCTAGATGGGGGAGAGGGGGAGAGGGAGGGCGGGGGGGGTCATGGGTAGTCTTCATTCAATCATACATTACAGCAGGCGTCATTACAGACACACCTGGCGGATATCTGCACTCAACTGAGTGCACTTTTTCTAGTTTGCAATGTTTACATGCTCAGGGATCTTACTCCAAATGCAACAAGGACTAGCTGGTTCATATCTTAAAAAAAGAAAAAGAAAGACAAATGTCCCAAATGAGCTGTCCCTCAAGGCCCCAGACTCATAGAAAATGCTCCTGCTGTTGTCCTGCAGGGACCTGAGCTGAATACAGTTTGTTGTTCATCTTGAGACCTGCACTAATTAATACATATTTTTGATGTTATCATATGGCAGCGTATCAGAAATATGTGTCACCCAAAGCACAGTACTAACCTCATTAAGAAATATTAACAGTGTTTTGGATTAGTTTGGGCCTCTCAGGACTACTGGAGGCTTGTTTTTCTGATTCCACTCAGCAGCCGAAACATAAAAAGCAGAATTTCGAACAATTCCGACTCAGAAGACTGGTGTTCATCCAAACTAAAATTAATTTCTATCGGTGGAACCTTCTCAAGTAGAACACACTGTGTGGAATTCTCTAATAGGATAGTACAGAACAATTATATCTGTCATGTCCTTCCCATGCAGGACTAGAACTGAAATGTGACATGAAGAGTAGTCAGTTAGACAACGCCAGTCCTGTAGTCCTGTAGTCCAGACACTTTGGTGACTCTGGAGGTAACCTTAAAGGTGCGTTCACACCAAACGCGGCGCAAATTTTCGCGTCGCGTCATTTGCTTGAGTTCGCTCGAGTTTGCGCGATTTCGCGCCGTGCGATTCGCCGCCTGGCGAAAATTCGCTTTTTCGCAACCATTTCGCATCTGTGCGTTGACTTTGTATGTAATCTGGTATGTAATCGAAAAACACGTTTGGTGTGAACGCACCTTAAGGCTCAACTTCCAATCAGTAGATCAAGATTCGATCCCCGGCTCCTCCAGTCCATGTCGATGTGTCCTTGATCAAGACCCCAAATTGCCCCCGAAGGCTGTGGCTACAGTGTGTGAATGTTGGTGTGAACTGAGAGTTCCTCATGATGGATGGTGGCACCTCACATGGCAGCCCCTGCCATCAGTGTATGAATGGGTGAATGACATGTCGTGTTAAAGGGCTTTGAGTGGTCTGAGGACTAGAAAAGTCCATTTACCATTATTCTGACTTAAAAAAAATGAATGATAGTTGAAATACTTGTCTTTTCACCAGATCATTGATTCAGTTATAAATGATTCCTCTTCTTTGTTGTATTTGATAAACATTATTATTGCTACAAGTCAAGTTGATTCATTCATACGCCACAACTTACACATGGGGGCAAAAAAGGTAGCGGTGGATGGACATAGATGCAGAGAGACACGGAGGGACAATGCACAGTGAATTTTAATAAAACAAAACAAACAAAATAATATCTGAACAGGGAGTGTCCAAAAAGGAGTAACAAAAAATCCAAAGGAAACCACTACAGGATCGAGTAATCAAGAAAAAACTGATTACCCCACAAAACAGAGCCCAGACCATTGATGTTAGCAGACCAACCAGCAGTGAGACAACACACAGGGTTTAAATACACTGGGAGGTGCAGGTGATTCAACACAAGAAGATTCAATCACGGCAGACAACCACACAGGAAAACATACAAAGGCAGGAAGTGAAGCGAACACAGGACACAAGAGGCAGGGAAATTCAAAATAAAACAGGAAACCAACTGAATGAAACCCAAGACCGTGACAATGCAGCCCAAAATCTTGACGTGGATTACATTTCCTTTTGACGTATCACAAATGTTGGAAGTCGATGGTCGGTGGATGGGTCAAAAATCAAAAAGGGTTTGAATAATAATCAAGTCATTTAATTGTTTCCTAAACATAACCAATTACTTTTGCTGTGTTTTTTTTATTGTTATTATTTTGTAGTCATTTCAAGTCAAACCATGATGTTTTTCACGAAACCTAACCAAGTAGTTTTGTTGCCCAAACCTGACCTAAATTAATTTTAGTTAAAATACTTGATTCATTTATAAATTATTGCCATTTCTCTTCTTTCTAGTAATTGATAAACATCATTATTGCTACAAGTCAAGTCGATTTTATCCATATAGCCCAATATCACAAATAAAAAACAAGTAGATGTGAAAAGTAGCTCACCTCTTTTAGTTTGAGTGTTCACAAGACACATTGAACCACTTCACTGTGCTCCCGGCGAACGGCCCGCAGCATGCCCGGGACAACGCAACAAAGGCTTTGGTGAAACAGTAACGGAAACCATCAATCAGACATGAAGGTCAGATTTACTCCAACAAGCTCCACCCTGACACCCGTCACCTTCAGGTGTCAGCAACGCAGTCAACCAGAGAATGGAACTCTTAAAAAAAAGAAAAGAATAACACACTTTTGAAAAGGCTTTTCACAGATGCAACAAAGCCACAATTACCCAGAGAGCATCAGTCAACGATGCAGACGTGTTCTTTTGTCTCCACGAAGCTGTCAGGTGCGTTTGTG
>JACSYO010000795.1:282500-625986 GCA_016806645.1 Ophiodon elongatus
TAGTGGAACCCAGTGTTGCATTATGACAATAACTTATCCTTCCTTATAATAAGTGTGCTTGTTAACTGAGTGAGTTAAGAACGTATGTTATATAACAAAACCAAGTTCAAATAGGTCAACGTTGACTTGGTTTCTCACGGGACACGAATACAGGTCTCCTGATTCGATGTCCTTGACGGAGGCAGCTCCCTCGGTCAAGAGTTCTGCAGACGTTTGGGTAAAGTCTAGATTTCCTTAAACAATGCACCGAAACCAAAAGGAGGCTCAGTTTATCGGACTCATCATAATTATGTTAGCGAACATTTTCTTTGATGACGGTGTATAAGAGTAGTCCACCTCCGTGATGTACTGCAGACCTCCACTACAACACTCCCATCTGAGCCGGCATCAGTTCTTCAGTCCGAGGCTCAGCGTCGTTATCCCAATTAGGGGGGATAATTACTGACATTAAATAGTGACAAACCCATTTTAGTGCTGATTCACTTAAGTCATCTTACTTTGGGTTTTGGAGACTACAAATGAAGCCTGAATTACAAAACGCAGGTGGGGAAGTTTGAAAGTACTTAAACGTGACATAGATATGAAAGTAATAACCGGGCCTGAAAACCATCAGTCTAGTTTATGACGTTAACACTCTCAGTAAAGCTGCCATGTGGATATTATGGCAGGGATATTGGATTATTAACATGACATATGTCGAAGACAGAGAATCTGTTGTCAGCACCGCAGCAGTTATTAATGGAAACATGGCCGCAACATTGACCTGCAGCAGACAGGTGTTGGTTTTAGTGAGGATATTGGGGGATTACAGCTGCAGCCTTTTTAATCCCGCAGGATTTGTTGCCCTTTGCAGCATTATGCTATTTTTTGCCATCCATACAACCAGTAGGCCCAATCTGAGACACACACACACAGCCCAATATCCTAAGAATTATGTACATATTAGACAAATTTGTACCTCACAATTGAACTCCAGTGTGAATGTTCCGTGTCAGTGCAGGAACTTGTGAACCTGGGTTACAAGCCTTTCCCTGACTTAAGCCTTCAAGATGTTCAATGTTGCCATGTGCAGATATCGTAGAGTGTTGTTTAGTGTGTGAAAACGTGTGGCAGAAATCCACGGATTTGCAAAATCTTCGCATATCAAAGTTTTTTTTTTGGACGATAGCACTGCTATGTAGCTTTAAATCATTAGAGGATATCTTTCTGGAATTTTGATCCCTGCAGGTTGAGCCTAAAGACAGTACCCATACAGTGTCAGCTAGTGATATTGAAAAACAAACTCCTCGATCTCAATATGAAGCCATATTATGGGGGAAACAAATTAATTTGTAAGATAAACTTGCAAATTAAGATGGAATAGATGCAGAGACTTGATAGAATAGCATTTATTTAAAGTGGGCTACATTTCAGTGAGCATTGATGTTCGCTTGTTTTTCAACAGCATTTTTGCAACAGTACATTCTTACATTTATGGGGATCAACAAGATCATCAGGGCATATTTCTTGGCAAAAAGTGTGCAAAAGAAAGTTGGATTGGTTAAGCAAACACCTGACTTTCACCCCGCGTTATTTTACGGTACTTGCGTACCTAGCTAACGCCAACGACGTAACAAACATACTTATTTTGTGCCACAAACATACCAAACCACGACCTTTTTCCTAAACCTAACCAAGTACTTTTGTTGCATAAGTAAACCTAAAGTTTATTTTGAAAAGACGCTGTATGCATGTATTGATCAGACACTGTACACTTTCTGTGAACACAGAACTTTATTTTGAAAAGAGACCATTCATACAAGGAGCCAAAACAGACCTGACACGTCCAAAACGGACACTAGAGGGGAACCTAGAGCGTCATAGTTTGAAGCGTAGGGCCACTGACTGGCGTATTGAGCGTATCCACAGGTGAGATACCACCACAGTAATGGCTTCCTGTTTGCTTTAGCTTACAACCTGGATTAGTCTATATAGAGTTCCCATTATAGTGAGATCCAATCTGAAATGTGTCTCCCTGTATTTGTTTGACAAGAAGGTTCAGGAAGCCATCTCCTTATCAGTTAAATTAATTAAAACCACAGTACCCTCATAAATATGAAGAACACTTGTATGCGTTGATATTCATGCAAATCATTTCCTTAGTATGTTTATGCATGACAGATTAATTAGTATTTCTAATAATTGTGTCACAGGTTATTTTCTTTTTTAAGGACCAATGAAGGGCAGGCCAATCCCATCTCTAATTCAATCAGTAATTACTACCAGCTATAATATGTCCTTGCTGCCGAGCATTATTGGAAAGCAGAGTTCTTCCACCTCCTCTGCAGTTATCACGGCGTGTAGACTGCAGTAAACGCCCAAATTGAAGGTACCGTAGCTTAGCAATGATCATAATTGACCCCCTTTCTGACTGGAACCAGACTGAACGTACCTCGGTAGGTAGCTATTACCCAGTCGAAGTGCAGGGAAATGTTTCTAAAACAGCTGTCGTGTACGTCTTTTCTTCCGGTTTGAAAACCCAAAGGAGATCTAATGACAGAAAGCAAAGTGTGCATGCAGTCAGCTGCAGGAAGGCCTTATCTTGGTGTGCCAGGGAAGCATCGTCAGAGGGTTACTTAAGGACTGATCCGGTCGCCTGCCAGGCCCGTTGACAAACCAAGAACACATGTGACACACATTAGTGGGGTGACGGTGTAAAGCTGTAGATGACGGACAAAATGCGGAAACATGGGTGTTTGTGGGAGATGGGAGTTGTGGTTTCTCGTAACATTGGGTTACACACACACACACACACACACACACACACACACACACACACGCTCACACACACACACACACACACACACACACACACACACACACACACACACACACACACACACACACACACACACACCTGATAACAAGCTGTGCCAGGTCTGTGTATGGCTCTTGTCCCACCAACAGTCGACATGTTTTCTTTTACTCATGACAATGGCGTTTCTCTAACTTAAACCCAGTAGTTTTTGTACTTAAAACCCACAGTAACTAAACCTTAACCACAAAGGTTACAGAACAGGAGACAATAATATGAATACTTTTTGTAATGGTCATTTGTAGCATTGCACTGACAAACTGTTGATAAGGGGCACCAGATAAGAAAATGCTGTATATGTGTGACTTTGTGTGGATATTGATGGCCAGAAAACAAAATATACTGAAAATAAAGTGTAAAGATCTGGAACCATCTGTGAAAACATGACTGAACTAAATTTAAACGTGAATTTAGATTTCACTGTAGGGGTGTTTTAATGCTACTCCAACATTCACATGGAAGTAAAACAATGCAGTTTAATGAACAGGTTCACAATGTCACAAGTTAAAATAAAATAAAAAATTAAGTGATGTCATGATTCTGGCTATTTATAATGAAGAGATCCCTCCCAGACACACTTCAGGTTCAGGTTCAGGTTCCATGTAAGTGCTTGGGGACACAATCCACATTAAAGAATTTGTCTGAGGATTAACTGTCTAGTTAGATAAAAATGAGTATCTTCTCAAGTAACTCTCTTTTTAGGCAAGGCAAAGCAAGTTTATTTGTATAGCACATTTCAACAACAAGGCAATTCAAAATGCTTCACATAAAACCATTAAAAGCATAAAAACATAATGCAAAAGAAAAGAAGATTTAAAAACAATTAAGAACATTCATTTAAACATTAAAAAACTCAGAAGACCTGCAGCTTTCAGGGACTTTGTTCCAGATATGTGGAGCAGAAAAACTGAACGCTGCTTCTCCATGTTTAGTTCTGACTCTTGGAACAGAAAGTAGACCAGTCCCAGACGACCTCAGGGGTCGGGATGGTTCATAAGGTAGCAGCATATCAGAAATGTATTTAGGCCCTAAACCATTCTGTGCTTTATAAACCAACAGCAGGATTTTAAAGTCAATTCTTTGTTGGACAGGAAGCCAGTGCAAAGACCTCAGAACTGGAGTGATGTGATCCACTTTCTTGGTCTTAGTGAGGACTCGAGCTCCAGCTTTCTGATTGACTTTTTACAGAGACCTGTAAACACACCGTTACAGTAGTCCAGTCTATTGAAGATAAAAGCGTGGTTCCAAAAAAGGTTTTCCAAATCCTGTTGAGACATAAGTCCTCTAATCCTTGCTATATTCTTCAGGTGATAGTAGGCTGATTTTGTAATTGTCTTGATTGGGCTGTTCAGGTTGAGGTCTGAATCCATAACTACACCTAGGTTTCTGGCTTGGTTTGTGGTTTTTAACATCAGTGATTGAAGCTGAGCGCTGACTTTCAATCGTTCATCCTTGCTACTAAAAACTATTACTTCTGTTTTATCTTTATTTAATTGAAGGAAATTCTGGTACATCCAGTTGTTGACTTGTTCAATGCATTTACTCAGCCCTTGTATGGGATTATAGTCCCCTGGTGATATAGTTATGTAGATTTGTGTGTCGTCTGCATAATTATGATAACACACTTTGTTGTTTTCCATAATCTGAGCCAGTGGAAGCATGTAGATGTTGAACAGAAGAGGCCCCAATATTGAACCTTGGGGAACACCACATGTCACCCTAGTCAGCTCTGATGTGTAATTAGCTACAGACACAAAGTATTCTCGGTCCTTCAAGTAGGATTCAAACCAGTTAAGTGCTGCGCCAGAGAGTCCTACCCAGACCTTTAGTCTGTCTAGGAGTATGTCATGGTCGACCGTGTCGAATGCAGCACTGAGATCCAGTAATACTAAGACTGAGATTCTGCCACTGTTTGTGTTTAAGTTGATGTCGTTGAAAACCTTAACAAGAGCAGTTTCAGTACTGTGGTATATATATGTATATATATATATATACATATATATACCACAGTACTGTGGTGCTGTCGAAAGCCGGACTGGAAGACATCAAAACAGTTATTTACGGCTAAGAAGTTGTTCAGCTGTTGAAAAAACACTTTTTCAATTATTACTATTATTAATTATTACTTAAAAATGGGAGGTTTGATATTGGCCTATACTTTTTCATTATTGCGGGGTCTAAACTAGCCTTCTTTAGGAGTGGTTTTATAACTGCAGTTTTTAGGGCTTGTGGGAAAACACCTGAGAGAAGGGAGGTGTTTACAATTTGTAGAAGATCAGTGGCCATGCAGTGTGAAATATTTTTGAAAAAGTGTGTCGGTAGAATAGTACGAATCCCCACTTTGTGTTACTATTGTCCACTTCAGCTCAAGAGGGAATCACTGTCCAGAGAGGCACAATGAGGGAATGTAGGGCTAACAAAGGCTGTAACCTTGGACTGATGAAGCCTCGTATGAGCTCCAGCTAAATGTTGGAATACATTCCTCCAGAAAAACAGGACTGTGGATTGTTGCAGTGGAAACAAGAATCACCACAATCAAATAACCTGTGGATTATAGATGTCATGTAGTTTCTCCACCTAGAAAAAAGTATGTATGCTCTTAGAAGGATTAACTGACAGGTTCTATAAGTTATGGCAGCCATTTTTATCTTTTGTAAACAAAATAAAACAACAGCATGAAGATAGAGTTAGACGGTTTCCTGTTCAAGCTCCATTATGCCTAACATTTGGATAGCTGTTTTATTATTATTTATTTATTCTTTACCCATTGTTTAATGTGTGTACTTCACTTTCTTTTATCTTGTTTATTTCTATTGTTACCACCAAAATTGTAATAATTTGTAATATTCTCTGAAAGGGTACTTTGTTCTTTTTGTGGTCTGTGGATGCAATATTTTTGTTATATTTAAAGTCTATAATTAATGTAAAAAAAAAAAAAATAAATAATCAGACTGATTCCCCCCACCCCATCAATTACATTGAAAGTGCATTAGGAAGGGATATTTTAATGGCCAGTATGAACAGGAGGACAACCATTACCATTCACATTACAATGGATCCTATCCCAGATAGCATAATAACATGTGTAGACATGTATGTCTGTGCTCACACATATTTGTTTGTTCCGCGGTACCGGAGGATAGCAAGTAAATGGATTGTGTACCTGCAGCACGCATACACACAAACACAGCAAGCGGACATAATGTTAAAAAAATATTCTATGTAATGAAGTGTGAGGTTGTGCGTCAGCGGTAATTATTGGTTGTTGACAAAGAGGACTGATTGGTTGCTTTGATTGCACGTAAAGAAGGGAGGCGCAGCGATGACGGGATTTTGTATGAAAGGTGCGTCGGTGCGATAAGAGCGTGGTTATGAATCACGCAGTGGACGGCTGAACTCACGTGTGTCTCGACACTATTCTGTGTATACGTCTCCCTCCACCACACACTCACAAAGCTGGAGGCAGACGGAATGCAGTCGGCCCACGTTTCTGAGCAGCAGATGTTATCCATCCCGCTAAAGACACGTTTTTAATTTGGCTTTGTTGTGATCATGAAAACATTAGATGACGGTATCACTCTGTGTTGACCACAAAGACAGCGAGAACACATTTTATTTTTTATAACAGAGGGAGAGAGAGAGAGAGAGAGAGATTTTATTAAATTATTTTTTTACTGAATCAAATTTTTTTTTTAGCATTTTCTTCATTTGAATACTAACGTCTACTAATTAATATGAATCAAATTGACACATTGTGTGTAAAATGACATCACTTCTTCAGAGGTACTCACGTATTTAGGAAAAGATCGTTGTTTGGGTCAAAATAACCACGGAAGTGCCGTAACTAATTACCAAAGTCAGACAAAAACACCAACGTTGACTTCTCGTGTCACATGGGGCCATTTGTTGGACCAATCCACTTCCTGTCCCGCCCGCCCTGCGTGTACTTTACTAGTTCTTATACTTCCTCGTGGCAAAATCCATTCACTTTTTTTGTTGGTCTTACACCAGTATCATTTTCTTTTTGAGATGGAAAACCTGTGGACATACGGGCAAAAAAACAAAAAAATACTTAATAAAACTTTAGTTTTCTTTCATAAAAAAGTCATTAACGTGTAGAGTACCAATTGCATAGCACTTGAGCAGTAGTAGCCTAATTTATCCTGAAAAAAGCCCATCAGAATAGTGACTAAGCCATTAGCCCATAAATAACAGGAGCGAAACGCTGCCAAGGGTTCAAAAGGTCACGCCGCCACTTATTTCTGAGCCTTTTTCTCAAATAAATAACTGTAAAAATGTTTTCATATTGTTCACACCTCCTTACAGGGGATCCGTCTGCATCTTTCTCTTTTGGCCACAGATCCATTGGCTCTTTTATAATCATCTCCAAAGGCCTTCTCAAATGTGTCCATTACAACTGAGCCACAGTTTGGTTCTATACAGTGGCGCTGTGTCCGCATTACCAAAATAAAAGTACATTATACCCCGCTCAGTGCATGATTATTATATGAACAGAAGAACTCTGAGAGGGAAAGAGAAGATAGGTGATGGAGGTAAACGAAAAGGGTTACCATGGCAGCAGGACTGCTATTAAAGCCATTAACAGCAATCTGAGCTTTTCAACCCATTATTGCCGTTCGCTGAGGAAGAATACCCAGCTGCCGTTTGTCCTTGTTTGTCTGTGTCATGAATGGGGATGTTTTTTTATGAGTCGCATGCTTTCCTTTCTCTTCGCTCTGGCCCCCGAGAACCTTTTTTTTTTGGTGTGTGCTTTGAAAGGAAGTAGAGCACACTGTCGCGTTAAAGAGAACAATTAGGAAGGATAATGGAAGTAAAAAAAACTAATGGAGGGTGAGAATACAAGTGGAGTAAACACATTTGTGCGTAGTGTACCGCACTGTAAAAGTGCATAATGCTGTTGTTTCGGCTGTAATTTGAGCTCTACTTCTATTAATTAATGAATTAATAATTAATAATTAAGGACCGTAGCTCAACTCGGATTGGTCCAGCTGTCGGCCGCGTCCCACGCGTGCACCGATGAGGAACGGGGTCCGGTACCGGAAATAGAGCCGTGATCCACTTCATCTTCTTCATGATCTTCTTTATCTTACACTTTCAACTGCCACTGTTATGCAAGTTAGGTCCAAGTCTGAAGGAAGGTGCCATGTGTCGCCCATCACAGCTGGACGGATAAACAAAAGAGATATTTTAAAGATCCGCTCAAATTGAAGAAATTTATAAATTGATGAATTAAAAGAGATGCCGTAGCTACCGATGGCTGTTCTTCAGGCTGCTTTTGTTGTCCTCTTCCCTCTCTGTCTTTTTCATTTGACCCACAGTGAATTGCAGCCATTACTGTTGCCATGGTAAACCAGTATCACTTTTTACTCCAGATGTTGTTTGCTACTTCAAACCGCAAGTGAGAGAAGAGGAATATAACAACACGGAGGGAGGGATGTTTCCATCGCTACCGAAGTGCAACCCTTGATCTGGTCATGATCTGGTCCTGTAAACCACTGTAATCTCTCTCTGTCTGTCTGTCTGTCTGTCTGTCTGTCTGTCTCTCTCTCTCTCTCTCTCTAGACACTGAAGGACCCCACTCTCGCAGCCAGGAAGGATTTCCAGCGCGAGGCCGAGTTGCTGACCAACCTGCAGCACGACCACATAGTGAAGTTCTATGGGGTGTGTGTGGACGGAGACCCTCTCATCATGGTCTTTGAGTACATGAAGCACGGGGATCTCAATAAGTTCCTCAGGTGAGCTCGGCAGACCGGCAACACTTGGCGGTGTGAGTGACGGACAGTGGCAGCCAGAGGTTTCGGACTTTTGGGATTAGAGTTCTCAAGTAGTCATGAAAGGGATGGAAGTGAAACTAAGCAATTTAGTACTTCCTTTGTCCCGACACAAAATATTCCATTTCATTGGGGGAAACAACAATATTTGCTACGTATATCATGTGAGTATTAAGGAAATATTAAGGGTGTTAAGTGACGTGAAGGATATCAAATACACAAATTGTACTATTTAGTTATTATCCTCGGAACAAAATACTCCATACAACACATTGGTTTAATAAGGATTAGGCCTTAATGGGCGTTACCAATGGTTTTACACAATAACAACTATTTCCCAATTCATGCCAGTTACTTTTCCAATGCATTCTTCCTACCTCCCAGAGGCCAGTGGTTCCAGTTCGTTTTAGTCCACTATCAAAATCAACTCACCGTGTCACTTTGTTTTGGAGTTTGAATGGTTTTACAATGGTGGAGGGATCTGTGGGTCCCTCCTGGTGGTGCGTTCACGTGCTGAAGTGAAATTCTGATGACGGATTTGATTCAGCCGTCATGCAGCGTTGCATTCGTACATCGGGAGATCTGCGGTTCAATCCTCAGCTCCTCCAGTCCGCGTATCGAAGTGTCCTTGGGCAAGACACTGACTGGTGAATTAGTACAGAGGCCTGATTGGCAGTTGGCGCTTCGCATGGGTTATGAATGTGTGTGTGTTGTGTGTGTGTGTGTGTGTGTGTGTGTGTGTGAGTGAATTAATGAATGGGTGCTTTGAGTGGTCTGAAGACTAGAAAGGCGCCACACTAAATGGCTAGTTAATTTACCATTTCCCACGTCTCTCCGAACATATGGCAGGCAACAACCGCTGTACCTCTGTGCCACAAAACCATTTGTTTTTTCACAAAACCATTAAAATCGTGTTGACATGGTGGCACATGGACCTGGTGTGAAGGTTTGTGGGACCCAGTGTGAAGCCAGCTCTGTGGCCCCTGTGTACGGTTCTCTTCAGACCTGCTGGGAGTGTGTGGTTTATCTTGTGTAACTGAACTGGTAGATAGATAGTTATCTTCCTCTTGGCCCCGGGTTCCTTTTTGCACAAACTTCAGAAATACAAGTGAAATTAATTAGCACACAACATGCGTTCAAACTTCAGTAATTAACTTGGCATAAGAAAGGTCTCAAAACTAAATTGAACAAATCTTAGTATAAATACATAAATCAAACAATTTTGTACGTTTAATATTATTCAAACCTGTTCCTTAATAGTTCACATTCAAACAGGTAATGAAAACATGATCATGGGCTTCAAATCAACCAATACTTTAAATTCCTTGATCAAAGTAAAACATAATCCATGATAGAGGAAATTCAAAATGCATTTATTAAGAAAAGACAATAATTCAATTGTCTGATGAATACTACATCTATAAAAATAAAATCTGAGAAACAGAAATCAAATGTGCAATTGCATTCCGCATCAACTATGAAGACAGACAAAGAGCTTAGATGGAGCAGAAGCTTCTGACTCTCAGCACACAGTACATTGTAAAATGATACGGATGGAATGTAGCTATGAAATCAAAGCTCAGTTCATTAAACAGCCGAATGATTGACGTTGTTCTACGGCACCACATCCGCCGGTTCACCGTGACCTATACCTACACCTGGGGCTCCAGGGCCCGGCCGACCCGCGGAGCCCCAGCCTCACCTTTACATGCCTGAAAGAATCAACATTTTTAAACACACTTGCAGAGAGTCATCCCTCAGTTTCTTCTTCTTTTTTTTTTTTTCATAGCTGAGGGTAAAAATCTTTTTCCCAAAGCAGAAGAGCTGTGCAGCTCAACCATCTTTTGATGTGAACATCACGAAATACACAGATTGGAATATTTACAGCCCGCTGTCCCAATGCCAAGTAGTCGGGTCCTTTACTTAAGGCGTGATTTTGGTTTATTACAACGTTTCTTTTCTTTTTTTTTTGTAGCACTGACCTTTTGTTGTATTGGTTTAACATTACACTCAACAGAATAACTGCTGAGATTAGGCCACTAAAAAAAAATGATCGAATGGTTCAACAAACACGAGCGGTCACACAGTCCAACTGGAAACAAACCTCCGTTTACGGCCCCTCATCCTGCTTTAAAAGTGACATGATGTGCTCGTTGTCGCTGCGATGAGACAGTTTTTACTGTGTCATGAGGATTTATGAAGGACATTCCACGTGTGCATCGCTTTCGGTTTGACCTCCAAATAATAATCTGGAAAATGTTGGCTTGTTTCCAATTTACACAGGGGTTTACAATGTTATCCTAACAAATTAAATAAATAAATAAAAACATGAAAAAAATACAAAGTTTAACAAACTGGAGTTGTCCTGTGACTAAAATTAGTATTACCACAATGTCAAAAAAATATCCCTTACAAAAGAGTCCTTTTGTAATTTTTACTCAATCAAGTGTTTGTTGTTGTAATACAATTGTTTGCCACAAGAGGCTGAAGTGTACCACTACCCCATGTTCTAAATAAGAATAAAAACATTATTTTCTTTCTTCCAAGTGAGTTTTAATTTAGGTAACTTGTAAGCACACAATATGTGTACTTTGTGTTGCGAGGAGAAATCAAACCTCACCTGGAAGAAAATGTGAATACCTTTAGTTCTATTTAGAATATGGTGTAGTGGTGTATTCAGCCTATTGTGGCCAAACAGAGAATTACAACCACAAATGAAAAACATTATTGTCACAAAAATTAAAAAAACTAATCACCTGTTTTATTTCACCTTTTTCACAGATGGAAAAAATATGATTATCCTTTTTGTATTTTGTAACTGTTCTTAAGTCACACACAGGAAAGAAAACAACTTACATCCGACTTAGGGTTTACTTTTTTATTGTTGTAGGCTTTTGAGTAGTTAAACCTGTGACAATATGATCCAAATCATATATTGGTCATGTGATCATATATTTTCTATGTAAAACTGCAAAGTACAGTAACAGTACAGTAACTACTAACACAATTGTATATTACATGTAGTGAATAACTGCAATAATGTGTAGGCAGTATTTAAATTGTGCTGCTAGTGGCAGTGGAGCTAAAGTAAGCCATTTATATCCTAAACATAAATTCTTGAACCTGAAAACACAAATGGAAAACAAACTCAAGGTTTTTTCAACGGTTAGAGGTTCATCTTTAACAACGTAAAATATTTTCATACTTAATGTTTTGCCTCTACATTGTTAACGTACACACTCAATAGTTAAATGCAGTGGACTAAAAAGTACTATATGTCCCACCATGTAGTATCAAATGGAAATACCTAAGAACATATATTTGTACATGAATACAATAATTGAATGAATACTTTGTCACCATCCCCCGCTGTCTCAATACTGAGGTCTTTGAAATGCTGGCGCCGCGTTGCCTCACGAGTATTACATCTTTTCTTCCTCGGAGCGTCATACTCACCTGTCACCCGTCTGGAATTTCTGATTTGACTTTTTTATTTAAATGTCTTCATTTGCTCCGACCAGTGATCAAACTTTCCCTCGTTAGTACACGGAGTAGAAAAGGTCAGCGGAGGTTGACCTGAGTGTGGTCACAGAGCGCCGTGTGCCGGCTCGTGGACGCGGAGTGATGGATGGGCCCGTCTCCGGTTGACGCCTTCATTGTAACCTTGTCACCGGACTACCCCCCCCCCCTCCTCCACTGCTTCTAAAGCACTGTTCCTTCTTCCTCTACACCCTCACTTTCCTTCTCTTCAGGTAAAACCCCCTCGCGGACTCCTGCCAGGCCGTTTATGAAAAATGTTTCTTTTTGTGAACTGCCGACTGTTACGAGGTCATAAATATAAATGACAGACTCCGCTCCGCCATCAAGTGTTGTCACCGCGGTCGGCCTGCCTCGCTGCGAGAGCCTTGTTAGAGCCGCGGCGCGTACGAGTGCGACCCGCGGTGATTGATGAATGGCCGCGTCCGACGGAGTGACAGTGGGAACTGTTCCACCCGGAGCGTTATGTAGAACTCCGTCAGCCTTAAGTAAGGAATCGGGCGGAGCTGCTTCAGCCATCCATGGCGATTGATGGCCGAGACATAGAAAATAGACGGATGCTGGTGCATTGGTGTAACAAAAAGTGGGTTTTCAGAGAACTGGTGGAAGTTTGTTCCATTGCAAAGGTTCCGAACAGAACTTATTGATGGCAAATATCCACCAGATTTGCTTTGTATATTTATGTATATTCTTTTTTTACCCCGAAACTTTTTCTCTGATACCACTGTTTTAGTCAAACTATTCTCTCACACGTATACAAATCTAATGGGCACATTACGAATCAAACAACTATGTAAAATAGAAATAAAGGACTCTCTAAAGTATAACTAAAAAAAGTATGAATGCTGTAATAATGAATGCTGTTTTGTTCCATCACTGCACGCCGTCATTTCTTTTAATTCTTTTTTTTTTTATTAACTGCTGCTCTTGTGTTCCTGCCTGGCTCAATCTGCTCTGTGCAACACCCCCACATCCCCATCAGAAATACACTGTTTTTAGCCAGGCAGAGCCAAGAGATGCTTCTGAAACACACTTTACAACTGATAACTCAGATCGCGTGGACCCGGTAGTAGAGGTGAAATGCTGCCCCCTATTGGTTTGGAGCATGTGGCCAGGAAAAAGCGTTTACTTTTTGAATACTTAACTAAACCTTCAACCTTTCACTTCTCCTAAACTAAGTACTTGTAACCTGAACTTAACCACTCATGGGATGCAGGAAACAAGCCTCGTCTCTCGTGTCAACTTCCTGAACTTTGTTTACCCACCATGCACCACACACGCTCCTCCCCGTGATCGGTGTGAGGTAGGCGAATGCAGACCACTGTTGACTGTTAACCGTGAGCATCATGCCCCCCTAAACGTGCATGAGGCAGAAATTGTCAAGTAACACAGTTTCTGTGAGAAAAGAGTTTTGGTCCATAAGTGAGCAGCTGAGCATCCATCACGAGATATGCTATCGGTTAAAAGTTATTGAATGTAATGCAACATGGATTACTCTTCGTAATCAAGTGCCCCAACAGTGAATGCACTGGACTGAAATAATACTTTAAAAGCCATTACGACATATATAGAATGCATGAATGCGCAAACATGAGCTGTAAGTTCGGGAGTCATTACTAATACTTCTTCTGGGGTCCTTACCTCACTTATCTCCTGACGAGGAGGTCCCAAGCTGAGTCGGACTCTGCAGCCCCTCTCTACCTGCAGCTGCTCTGGATGAGAGCACAACCTAACCGCCCAAATTGTAAATTGCGGTTGGTAAGCTAATGAGCTGCATTATGTCTGCTGTGATTAGATGTTATTTGCTCCCAGGATGCTTTGCCCCGCAGAATAGAACATTGGTACTTAGTCCGCCGCCAGGAAGCAAAGTCTACCAGTGCTTATGTGTGACTCGCGTGTGTGTGTGTGTGTGTGTATGTGTGTGTGTGTGTGTGCGCGTGGGCATGCTTGTATGGGACAGCGTGTCAGTGAGTCTCTTTGTGCCTCGGATGCTAATTTCAACTCAGTAATTGTGTTTCCATTAAAGTGCTGGCATCAATTCTTCCAGGACATACTGCTAATTTAGCCAGCACCCGGTGCCCTCCAAACCACCATGATCTCACACGCAGGCATACACACACACACACACACACACACACACACACGCACACACACACACACACACACACACACACACACACACACACCACACACACACCACACACACACGCACACACACACACACGCACACACACACACACACACACACACACGGGCACACACACACGGGCACACACACACGGGCACACACACACACACACACACACACACACGGGCACACACACGGGCACACACACACGGGCACACACACACGGGCACACACACACGGGCACACACACGGGCACACAGGCACATACCAAGCTGCCACTTCATTGGCAGCACTTCCTCCAATAGAGACTTAAAAGTCAGTGAAGCTGAAAAGACACACACAAATACACACACACACAGGTTGACTATTGGGTACACTTTGTATTTAACTACACACAACTCACACTCTGTCCTTCCACAGCCTCTGAACCCCATCGCCTCCTCCCCTCCTCCTCACTAACGTATTGTTGGAACATAACGGTGACGCGGTGCGACATCGTGGACGCTGAGTCACAACTCACAAGTGTCACCGACTCCCTTTTTTCAGTGAATCATCATGTAGTGGACATTTTGTAAATGCATGCAAGACCACTGGATCCGGATATAAATAATAAACCGTTAACCAACAATAAGTTAACAGTTACAGTTAAACCGTTAAATATATATATTAACGAACAAAACTTCATTCAGGGAGACTTACTTACTTACTGGACAAGCGGCTGCATGAGTCCACGATAATGTACGCAACATCGTGGCTGCTCGCGCTCCCTGACGGGTGATCTGTGGACTCACATATTATAATAAAGACATCTTTGCCAGTGACATAACATAAAAAAAGGTTCGTTAAGGATAATTTATTTTTGGGTATTAGATAACTGTGACAAAAATACATGTATGTAGGTCTATTGAGCGGGATACTTTAGAGTGGAAAAAGTATAACCCACGACAGCAAATGTAACCTAGAATTGAATCAGCAAGCATTCATGGGATTAGTATTAATTTAGCAAATACGAGCAAAAATATAAATGCAGAATAATTGAGCATGGAGATTCATTGTGCCATGTGTGCCTTTGGGAAATATTCTTATCTAAAGGATTACTTGTGTTTTGTTTTTTGTTTTTTTCCATAGTGTTTTTTCCAGGACGCTAAGGCATTCAAATTCATGAATATGAAGGCTATTAAGACACACATTCCTGTAATCCTACATCACGACACTTAACACAAATTCTTGATCTATTTTAATCATTGTTGGTGGTCTTAGCTAGAAGCTGGAGGTTGCACTCGGGTTGAGCAGCTGTGTTGCCAGGTTAGTTCAAAAACAATATTATTAGCCAGAAAAGAATATAAATATTGAATGACAAACCAGGCCAACATTTTTGTCAACCCACTCGAGCAAATTTTTACCGACTTAATTCATCCTAAAGCCTCCCTATTGGGCATAAAAACGCCAAATCTTAAAGTCTTCTATCGAAGGTTAATTTATTTTCCGTACACGTGACGCTGGTCGGATGGTCCGTCCATCGATGCCTCGGCAAAGACTTGGCAGCTCTTTTTCATTAGTCCTTGCACATTTCAATGTATGATTTACGTTAAAGTAACAACTGAAATGTTACCACAACACAACAATATACAAAAAAAAAATATATATATCAATAAAATATGAATTTAATTGCAATTGCAGGAGGGGCGTAATTGATCAGGCGATTTAACTGCCTTTACACGTTTCAAGAAGTTAATTTTCATAATATACCAAAATTAACTTAAAACAATAGCTGCCTAAAGGAAGCAAATCAAATCGGTTGTATGTAGGCCAGCAGTCATGTGCAATATACACAGTTTAGAGTTATTGAGCTACAACGTGCAAAAGCAACAGTACGGGACTTCACAACAAAAAATGCCATGCTACATTGCACCGACTGATGTCAGGGTTGTCTCGCATATACAGTATGATGTTTGATTTTGAGATATTTCCTGAGCTCTTAACTCACTCTGTAACTTCCTCCCCAGAGCCCATGGGCCAGACGCCATGATCCTGGTGGATGGACTGCCTCTGCAGACCAATGGGGAGCTGGGTCTGTCCCAGATGCTTCACATAGCCAGTCAGATCGCATCTGGGATGATCTACTTGGCGTCTCAACACTTTGTGCACCGCGATCTGGCAACCAGGAACTGCCTGGTGGGGAACGGACTTCTGGTGAAAATAGGAGACTTTGGCATGTCCAGAGACATTTACAGCACAGATTATTACAGGGTAAGAACCGTTTGTTTCATGCAAACATAACTTTTGTTCTTTTCTCTCTGTGTATTTACCCCAAAGTGAAGAATGGATTGCGGTATACAGAATGTATGTCTCATTTACACAGGGTCAATTTCAGGAAATGGAATGAACTAAGCACACCCCTGCTCCCAGAAGATTAACCCATTCATCTTGGGATACTGTTTTCCCTCTGATGTCAGCCTTAGAATAAAATGTCAACTTTCACAAATATAGCCAAATTCATACCGTGGCCACTGATACAACTTTGATTGCGTTGGCTGAATGAATGTGCCCGTGTAAAACTACAGGAAAAAACAGTAATTTCAAATGTGTGTGATATTTGTGAACCTGGACGTCCAAAACCAACCCGTTCTAACCTCCAACCGTGCCGCTCAGCGTCTGACATCAAAGTAACCGAGGCACCCTTAAGCATCTGTATAAAAATATAAAGCATTTTCCCATCCAACTTCAATTTAAACCCATCCATGTCACCGTTATATGGTCAGAGCAACTGACAGGGTATAAAGAGTGACAAAAGTCCTGTACGGCAGATAGGAACTGAGGCCTGACCATCAAACAAACACAAACTTTCAACAGGGAGATCGCTGTTCATGTCTCATTGACAAGTTCCATACTTAAATAATGCCAGTTATGTAAAAAAAATATATATAATTTTAACTCACAAAAGTAGGATATTTCTTTGAACCCAAACCATGACCTTTTCCTAAGTCTAATTAAGTACTTTTGTGGACTGAACCAAACTAAGAGCTTTTGTTGCGCAAGTAAACCTGCATTGGAAGTTTATTTGACCTTTATCAGATGCCTTCTTCGTTATCCAATACATGTGATGTACTTTTGGTTTGGTGTAGTGGATAATTACATGTCATCACTCATGCAGACTCACCTTTGGAGGTTTTCATTGTGGTTTTGGACGACCTGAGTTTTGTTCTCAAAATGTCAGCAGTAGACAGATGGAGGATGGACAACCGATTGCATTCTACCAGTGTGCAATAGCTGCGGGAAAGGAGGCTGCTATAACTTGACTGGCCATCATATTATGAGTAACTTTGTAGCATCTCTTAAATGATTTAGCCTGCAGCTGTTTTTATTAAGGATTTGTAATGTTTTAATGAGCCCTGGACGAGATGTTGAAAACGATCATGTGGGTCCCAGATGGAGAAACTGAAGAAGCCCACCTGTACGTGTCCTGCCTATGCAGATGAGATTTGTCTTCATAGATGCTTGCAACAGCGGCTCATAGGGATTTTCAGTAGACTCTCTCAGCACTGTAATTGGCTTGGTGGGAAATAATTTGTATTTGGTAGTAAATGTCAATGACTCCATCGAGTCCCATCCCCCTAAGTAGCTTCTGTGGACTGCTTTCTTTTTAATGGCTGCTCCAACGTCTCAGCGGGGCCCACTGGTAGATAGCAGCAGCAAAGGCTGACTGACTTAATTTTAACCCTTATCAGCAGTGAGCTGGTTCAGTTTTACTCCCCTATTTAAATTTATCATGTGCACTCACGACACTTTCCCTTAATGCAGCGTAAAATAGTTTAGGTTGAATTTGTTGTATACATTTACTAGACAGGCAAATGTATACAACAAATTCTGGTAGACAGACTGACAGCAATTTTCACAGAGTATATAGTATATATATATTATATATGTGTATTAGATCGGGCCATCATTTTTGTTTGAAAAACATTGAACTAATGAACTAACATTATCAACAGAATGTGAATAGATTACGGTGTTGACGTTATATCAAAAAAGTTTTTTTTTTGGCTGAGATAGCTCCTGAAATGAAAATTTAAATGAAAAGCTAGCCCCGGCCCCCTTCTGTCTTATGATATCTCTTGTAATTGGAGAGGCGATAGTGAGTCACTGTAGCCTACAGTCAGTGAGGCCCTGGTAGACGGACCAACGTTTGAATTCAGCCAACGGTGCACCGGATCGGCAAACTTTCTGTTGATACCAATACACAGGTTTGACCCGACGCTCTGCCAGCCCACTGTGAATCGGGTTTTCAGACGAATCCGAGCCGCCACAGTCGCCAACTGAAGCTGCGACACCTGGGGCCACCGTATGCTACTCCTCTTGGCGAAAGCAGTCCCCTGCCGGGAGGGAGGACATATGGAAAGCACATTCCCTAACCCAGGCCAATATATATCTGCAACTCTAAAAACATACACAAACCGTACAGTTAGTGTCACGGTAAACAAACAGATGGCTAACGTACACTGTAGGTCAACGTGAAGATTAGAAGATGGCAGTGTCATTTCGACAGGCTCTAAGACAGGGGTGTCAAACATACGGCTAGGTTTAATCCGGCCCGCGAGATGATTTTGCAAAGCATAAAATTGAGCTGCAATTTTTCAATGAATGAAACTGCTGTTCTAAATATGTCCGGTGGGTGTCGCAATAGCAATTCTGTTAAGCAAGCAAACTGTTTATACTGGGGCTGAAAAAGTAGGCTACAGCCAGTCCAGAGCTAGCTTGTCATTCTGCCTGACCAATTTGAACATTACGTGCTTTGGCACCTTTATTGCCTCAAAATGTCTCTGTCAAAAAAGAGAAAAGTGGACGCAGAGTGCAGAGTTTTCCAAGAAAAATGGACATCCTCCTATTTATTCACGGAAGTGAATAAGAAAGCTGTGTGTTTGGTGTGTTCACAGCATGTTTCAGTGCTGAAAGAAGGAGGATTTTTTGTGTTGTGTACATTTTCAGAATGTGCTTGTACTATTTTGGACCTAAGTAAAACAAAGAAAACAATCTGAAGTTGTCGTTATTTTTAAGTTATTATGCCATAATTTTATCGGTCCGGCCCACTTGAGAATAGATTTTTCTCCATGTGGCCCCTGAGCTAAAATGAGTTTGACACCCCTGCTCTAAGAGTTCCAGCTGTTGTATTTTGAGTATTTTTGCCCTGTAATTGTTTTTTTTATAACTGATAATAAATTAAGATTGTATCGACCCAGTAGTAGAGGCGAAATTCTGCCCTTTTCCAGACACAGGGCCGCATATCCAGCCAGCTGTACTCCGTCCGAGAGGACAGAATGACTGGCTGATTAACATGCATCAGCTGTCTACAATTCAGGCTCAGACAGCCAAAGTGACAGAGGATATCATTTTCCGACAGTGATCCTCCTCCCTGTGCAGATTGTTTGCCTGCAGTCAAACAGAACTCTGTCTGCAGCTCAGACTGAGAAGATTGCACCGAAGCATACAGGGCTTCAGGGTCAGATGGAGTGCACGCACCTCTGTGCTGCATGCTCACGGCTGTACCCGGCTTCCCAGACTTTACAATGTAACAAAACCAAAGCTGCAGTGCACATATCGCGATCTACCTCTACCCTTCTGGCCGCTCAGTTTTGAAATATTGTACTGCATACTTATGCTCTACCACGACTCTGCTTGCTACTTAAATTGTGAAAAATGTCAATCACAATCTCCCAGAGCCCAAGGGGGCGACTTTGTGTTTCTTGTTTTCTTTGGCCACACTGTCCAAAAACCAATAGATATTGAGTTTGCAGTGACATTAAAAAAAATGTAAACGCTTGAACCAGTGAGTGATTAAACCTTTTAATTAATGCACTGTACTTTGGAAGGTGGTCTAGATCAGCCTCAAGCCAGCTCTTGGCCTAAGGCTAATAGTAACCCTGGGCTTGAACATGAAGCTTGAGAACATGAAGCCTGAGAATAAATGTGATTAATGCAGAGCTTTTGAAATATGTGGAAGAGTGCTGTCCCAGAATCATCTTCTGTAAAGACAGGTAGAGATCTATGGAGTTTTTTTCTCTCTCTATTCAAGAGCGTGGACTTAATCTGAACTCAATTTGTAGACAAAAATTTGAGAGCATGACAAAACCGATTTCAAAACGTTGCTTCCTCGCACTCCAATAGTCCATGCTTGCTCTTGGATTTTCTCCGCCGCTGTTCAAATTGTATGCTTGCACTCGGATACATTGTTGCTTGCGCCGATTTCCTGCACTCTAGCAGCAGCCCTTTGGTTCACACTCAGGCTGCTTCTGTGCGCTTGTTTCTCCACTGCTCTTGGATTTTTTTCTTCAATAACCTTGTCAAAATTCCCCAACTAACAAAATGCCAGGTGGAGTGTTCAAAACCTGATTTCTCAAAAATAAACTTGAACTATAGACCATTGTGATGCGATCACATTAGATGCGATGCCAAATCAGGTCTGGGGCGTAACGTTGGGGGCATCAGCCCACTGTGAGCAACGTATCCTCAGACAACGGTATGCATCATATATTATGAAAAGTTCCCTTACGAATGTCCAGCAACACAAGCTATGAGTATGTGCACCTGGGAAAGTCCCTACAGTGCAGAACCTGTTCAAGCAACAAAACTACTTGGATAGGTTCAGGAAAAGATTGTGGTTTGGCTTAAAATAAGTACATCTGTTACGTAACTTCCTCACGGGAGTTAAGTTTAGAACTTAGGTAACAAAAGTAGTTCCGTAGGTTACGCAACAAAAGTACGTAAAAATAAGTCCATATTGACTTTCGGTTTCCCAAGGGACCCGAACAGCTATCTCCTGGGTGAAAGTCCTGTTTCTTCGACCCATCCATCCACCCTGATGCGGACTCTGACGCTCTTTATACTACGTCACCTGACTTCCTTGGCGTCAGCCCTGCATGCCCTGGCTCACGATTAAGTGGGTTGTATCCAAATTATAGTGCATTACTTTTTGTAGGTATAAGTACGAACAGTAAATGAGAACAGCCAGCAATGAGCCATGACAGTGAGTCAGCATGCACAAGGCCAGAGTCCTAGAACTGGGACGCAGCCATCATTAATTTTAATAATTACACTGCAATGACTTGTGGAAAAGACTGCCATGAAAAAGGTTTATGGAAGAGCACCTGCTGGACTGAGACAGACACTTTGTATTGAGCTATATATTACAGTTAAACTATGGAGTTTTGGAACATAGTGAGCTGATGGATCAGCAAGAAGTAATTTATGCTGTCGGAGACATTCTAAATGTTTGATACTCTCTCACCAAGAAACTACCTGTCACCATTGGAATACACAATGGGTTAAATGTCCAATGCAACGTTTTACAGCATTCTCTCTAGTTTATAGGGGTGTGTTTATATCCATCTCCAAAACTTGAACGTCAAGTAAAATTGTAATTAAGCGAAATCCATGCATGGTGATGTCATGTGGTTTAGGCTGCCACTCTTCATTCACTCCGATAATGATTGATGGTGATCATTTTCTGTTGACGAAACTGAAATACTGCAGAAGCTTTATCTCAGGAGTGAATGAGCTGTTCATGAATGAGCAATCATTGACAAATGAATTTAGTTTTTTGATGGAAATGGATTAAATGAAGATACAGCTTTACCCCTTGGATTTCTCATGCCTGGAACAATTATACAAGTCAGTGTATGTTAATGATTAGAGAGAAAAGGGCTCGAACAGGTTACACACAGTAATGATCGCTAATAAGAGATTAAATTAAAGTTGTAAAAGTACTTATTGAATATTGAAGAAATGACTAATTTATGATGGAGAAACGGGGAAAGGATGGCAGGACAGGAAGAAGAGGTGACGGTGAATCAGACAGGGGAGGAAGTAGGGAGGAGGGGAGGGGTGCAGGAAGGTCGATTAGTCAGCGGCACACTGGAGGTCATTCATTATGTGAGTCGTGATTAGGAGGCACATATTTGACTAAATTAGTCAAGCTGCTTTATGATTTCACAGCCGTTGGAGAGCAGGCAGGAGCAGATGAATAATGATTCAGTCTGTCTGATGTACACGCTGTCGGATAATAGAGAAGACATTCTGGGCCGCGCGTCTTCTCATATCCTCACCATTACTCATGTTTGATGAGAGGAAAAATCCACCCAATGACAGAATCCACAGGAAGTGACGGCCTGATGTATGTTATAACTCAGTAGGCTGTATTGAGTTTTTATTGGATCCTCATTATCATCATTGTGCGTACAGTTTTGAATTTAAAAAACATGATGAAATGCCACAGAGTCCATGTGCTATCGGTTTTGTAGCTGCTATCCAGAGAACAGTGCTTTTCAAATTTCACTGGTAATTCTTTCACTATATACAGTTCAAAAGAATGTTATATGTGAATGTAGCTCGGTGGAGGTAGGTAAGTGAGTGAGTACAGGAACCCAGTCTAGAATCCAGTTAGAATCATGCATCTGAACTTGTTTCATCTGACTAGGTCAGTGCAGCGTTGTCCAAACACCGCTCAGAGGTTGGTTGTAATGTTTATATATCCAGTACCCAGCAGCAAAAGGGAACTGCGGTCAATGAGCCACGGCCTGTAAAGGAGTGACCGACATGCTGGACTGTCACTGGTACACTGGTCACTGGTCAGTTTTATTCTAACCTGGACCATAATTTACTAAATGAACATCATGCTGTATTGAAGAAGACTTGAAACTAGAGATTCAGATCATAAACTCATGTTTACAATGTTTACTGAGGGAATAAATCAAGAGAGAAGTAGAGTCATTTTCTCATAGATTTCTATACAATCTGACTCATTTTTGCAACCAAAGGAGTCGCCCCCTGATGGCTAGTAGACAGAATGCAAGTTTTTAGGCACTTTTGCATAGGCGTCATCGTTCAGAATCAGAGGTTGCACCCTGGTCACAAGCAAGTAGGGTGAATGAATGAAGTAGATTGGATTCTTGAGATTTGCGAAGGACATACACACACATGTAGACAAATTCTTTGATTTACAGTGCGATGCATTGCCCTCAAAACAGCAGGTTAAACAAAGCAGTAGCATACAAACAGAATTTTGAGAAGAGAGGTTTGGACATCCTCCCAAACACATTTTGGGACAATGTAACAATACGCATCATTTTTACCTTTGGTAAGAGGTAAAAAGGTCAGGTCAATTACTTTGATGAATACAGTTTGTTTGTTTTTCCTGAAAAATATAATGAAATGTGATTTTTCATTATAATTCCCAATGTTGATTCCACATTGTAAACCTGGGATTGTCAATATATAATATTTGCTTGTGACTTGCAAAATAATGGCATTGTATGAGCATGTGCCCACATGTAAGTTTGACTAATTTGTGTGTGTCCCTTGATAATTGTGGCGTTTCAATGATGGCGATATCATCCCCCAAAGGCATCATGGGTAAGATATTCATCACACACTTCATCATACACATTTCATGCTCATCTCTAAAACCTCTCCTTCTATGTGTGTGTTCAGGTGGGAGGTCACACCATGCTGCCTATCCGCTGGATGCCTCCGGAGAGCATCATGTACAGGAAGTTCACCACAGAGAGTGACGTGTGGAGCTTCGGAGTCATCCTCTGGGAGATCTTCACTTACGGCAAACAGCCGTGGTTCCAGCTTGCCAATAATGAGGTACGCTGTCTTATCTTACCAATGTACAAACTGTACGTGTGGTAGAAGTCTGTTTTACGTCATTTATGACCACAAATAATAACTAGATTAAAGGAAAATCCAGGATGATTAAAATTGGGGTCTTATATTTGTAGGGTTGGCCATCTTTCCCATCAGTTACAATAATATTAACCTGGATGATGTTCTTGACACGTCAGCAGGGTCATTGAGGACACTGAGGTCATGTTCGCTCTAATATTTCTGGCTAGCTGGACAATTTAATGGGATAAAGAGTTGTTGTGGAATATTTGTACGTTAATCAGGAGAAGAAGTAATAGACTCTCATATAATTTTCTATTAGTCACATACATATTTTCCCATTACAGAGGAGTTTCCGTTCTACAATTTCACACATAGTCAACATGTTGTTGTTTTTTAAAGCTGATTAAGATACTTTTAGATTAAGTAATTAATGATTTTTAAGTTTTTAAGCAAAACAACCAAAAATAATTACACTAAACCTGAATTTAAACTTGTGAATTAAATAACATATTTTTTTAAATACTCAAAACGTTATCATTGCCAAGGGGATATTTGTCTTGAAGCCAATTTAAACACAGAATACACTCAGAGTTTTACATATAATATAATACATAAAACATAATAAGTACCTCCTATCGGACCACTTTTTAATGATGTTGAAGTGTTCCCAGATCTCAGCTTATTAACTCGATGAGTACAAAATGACAAAAGTATTGAAAAAATAAGACCCAGGTTATAATAAACAGGATCGATCCATTAAGGTTGATGGAATTTAACTTCTTCATGGCAGGGCTCCCATACAGTGATGTGTAACTGACAAAAACCAGGTATGAGGAGATGAGTTATAGCTAAGTAGTGCATAAAGACTTCTTCCTGGTACCCGTTCCTTCATCCTCAAGAGCACATTACGGTGCACGGACTCTTGGCCTCTACATTCTTTCAGCAATGTTCAGAGGGATGTTTATTTTACCGCTATGCCAAATACAGCAACAATAGAATTGGCATTCACATTTAACCTGAAGAACGAGTCTTTTAGGTAGGGAGAGTCCTGGCATTTCCTGTTGGTAGGGGTAAATATGTGCTCTGACACTGGCTCTCATCCTCCATCACTGAGTGAGGGTAGGGAGAGTCCTGGCATTTCCGTAAGTGGGCACTTTTTGTTCGAAAAACAAAGGATTGACCAGAGATGCAGCAAGCTCAGCAACTGGTGTGTAGAAATTGAGTCAGTAGGTATTGATCAACAAGCCTAACTCTGATTCATTATGGTCTGTTTGTGCTCTGGGGAAATAAAAAAGGGACTTGTGAATTGTGGTGTCGGATTCGCGGGGAGATCTCACGGAGATCAGCCAGACAAACAGAAATAAACTTTTGAGTATGACACACACAGAGTTGTAGAATCATACTTTTATGAGGCTTCTATCCTTTGCAGACATCACGGGTCCTGTTCTGAGACTCGTGCACACCCTGGCTTCTGCTGTTTTATTGTCTCTGCCAGGCGTAAGCATTGTGTGTGCATGTGTGCATCTGTCTGTCTGTCCACGGCCCATCAAAAAGGGTAAAAACAATTGTATTGACTTTTTTTATAAGGTTATTGACTGTGGCCACATTTTGCTTTTTCTCATGGCTCAAAAACTGACATACACAATAGAATTTGGTCTCATTTTTAACTGGAGCATCTGCGGAATAATTCCATACCATATAAGTTATGATCTAAAATGTAAGGTACGATACAAGATGAATGAATCCCAGTTATCGTTATCTTCGATGCACTTTCCTAGTTTGAAAATGTGAATGGGATCTCAGTGGATCAAGTAACAGAAATGCTCATTCTTTACCTGCACAGTAAACCGAACAGCACACTGAAGGAACAAAAATATTACAGATGTCTTCACATTGTGGACCCAAGAATCCCCATTTTCATTGGTCTGCCAAGGCTCCAAGTCCCTTTTTTTAATGTCAGTTGTATTGATTTCTTGAGGGAAATCAGGAAAGATGGATTCACCTCAGTGATCTCAGTAAAAAGTGCATATCTCTATGTCTTGTATATTCATTTTAACTGCAGAACTGCACTTTGGAAAGGTGTGATATTGCAGCGGCTGTCATACCTTATTATAACCTCAGAGTGAAGAAATGCTTTTATAAGACAGGACACGCATGAGCTGTTTCTCAAAAGCAGACAGAGAAATTCTTCTTGCTGATTTTTCTTTTTCCGTGTATACCAGTTTGACTAACCATAATCATACAAAAGCCTTTATATATAAATTGTATCTAGGGGTGTGGCCACCATGAACAATTCAAAGGCTAGTCAAATGTCATAAAGTCATTGGTCAGGGACGGATATCATACTATAATATTTCACTCAAGAAAAAAAATCTAATTCTAGTGTAAGAATGTAGTTAGATAAAAGTAAAACCCATGTCAGTAAAAACAACAGATCTGTAACATACTCACCCCTCGGCTGCTCGGCTTTATGTAACAGAAGTACTGTTTCACTAATTGCTTCCACTTTGCTATCGTTCTGATCGCTGTTAATTACTGTCAATGGAAACGAACACTTCCCGCAGATGTTTTTCACGTTAAGTGAATGATTTGACCCTTTGAGCCACTGGAAGACTTTTGAAGGGAAACATCAGAGCCAGACTTATTGAACTCCATCGACAGTAGCTTCACAGTGAACAACGTACACGAAGGACGAAGTCTAAGCAACCGAAAATAACTTGCGATTGCTATTCGAGACAGAAAGTGCGAGCAGCAGAGCGGCGACGCAGATGCTTTTTCGTGGAAAACGCGATATTGATTTCACCCACAAACAGCATCGACCGCTCATTCAAAACAGATCGGAAAACATGGAGACGTTACCAAAATATGATGAAGGTGCAGGAACACTAGATTTTGTATTGACGTTGGCAAAGCACTCTCTTTTAATGTGTAACGGTCATGACCGAGACCTGATCCACTCAATCAGGTCAGTATCTGTGCAATACTAACGTATAATTTTTATTATTTTGAAGTTAATGCAAAGTCTGGTCACATGCTGATTTACTTCTAGCCACAACGTTCAATCATTTGGAATGATAAGGCAGGCGCACCAAACAACTCCACACAAAAAAAAAAGAACGATCACCAATCCTTCATAGTTTATAAGTCAACAGCATCATACACAATTAAAGGTAGAGTTCGTGATTCTGGAGAAAGATTGTTGTTATTTGACCTCAACACAAACAAATCCCCCCCTCCAGATTCACCTTCCCTCTCCCTCATACTAACTTTTTATTTATGCATCCATGGCCTTTAAAGGCTGGTTAAAAAATTAATTCATAACTTTAGCTTTCAAATTATTCTTATCAATAACTTAGGTTGAGTGTTTCTATTGTGTTTTTTCCCCCTTTTTTTTCAAAGCGCTACGACTTTTGCACAAAGTATGTCCAGTTGAAAATCCCTTCTGAAACTTTTCAGAGAAGTGCTGCACTCCCCAGCGCCCTGTCAGCAATTCATAGATGCTATATGGACACACACACACACACACACACACACACACACACACACACACACACACACACACACACAGCGTGAGCTGCAGCCAGTCCTCGTCTCTGTAATCGTCTCAATCATTTGAAAAGTCACAATTTATTGAAAAAAAAGATAAATTCACACAACACAATTTTATCCATTGAAATATTCTGCTTCAATCCATATATGTTGGTGTTTAGCCATTCAAAAACAACATGTTAGTTTCTTCTACTGTGCCCTTTGAATAAATAAACTAGTAAACCTGAATTAGAAAAAAAATCTATATTTGCCAAAATGTCTGTTTTCAAACCAAAAAAGTTGAAGATAAACTCTTAAAAGCAAAAGGAGTCATTTAAAAATCACAATTCATCAGTGGCTATGATTATTCATGTCTGCAATATTATATAGTTTTGACAAAGAGCCTGACCTTAATGCAACATTTAGAAGAAAAGAAATGGCATAATAGTTTATGTTGTATTTCTATTCCTACTCTTAGTTCCTGGTCGATTGGCCTCAGGAAAGACATTTCCATGTGGAAAGTGTCAGTGAGGTTTTTTTTAAATGACTGCACAGAGGAAAACAAAGAGGAAATGAAGCTCTTGCAAAAGGTGCTGAGCATAAGGAAAACATAATAGAGCCTCGTTGACAGCAGGGAGCAACAGATATGACTGAGCGAGTCTCAGAGTAATACTAGGTCTTAGAAACCCAGGCAGGAATACCGTGACTGCACTCAGGGTGGATTTCATTCTCGCCATTTTACTGGACCCTCATTGAGATAATGTAATTATGACCAGGCTATCAGCAGAAAACAGATATCCAGAGGGGTCTACGCTCTTCCTTCACTTTCAACCGTACATTAGGCAAACAAAAAAAACTTAAGTTCAGTCAAAGACACTTGGATCAACGAATATAGCATTTATTGCAAATGGTTCTATAGTTAGATTTGAAGGGAAAGGCTCTGCTGTTTATTAATAACAATAATTAATTAAGCAGACAACAAAGGTCCATAATATTCTAAATAAAAACAGACATACAAAAATACAATAAAAAACAGTTGATACATAGCAATACATAAGCAACTTCACATCAAGTTTCATGTTTGTGGGAGTTCTTAGTTATTCTGAGCTGAGATAGCTGATCCCCAAACACTTGCTGATACAGCATCAGACATACATGAGAATGAGCTTAGCAGGAGCATATGAAAGCTTCAGTGTGAAGAGGAAGTGGTGGAGGGACTGTGCGTTAGACAATCAGCAGGTAGCGAGCGCGGCTGCTGTGATGTTTGTGAGCGCCTGCCCTCACGCAAGTCATGCAGGCGTGTTACACGCAACGGTTGATGGGATAATGGTGATGGCTACTACGGAGCAGTTTCTTAAGCCCTGTAGGCCGTTTGCAGCTTGACAATGCCAAACATCTTATTAGCTTCCTCTCGTTGATACTGATAATAAGGATAGAAATAATTGGCTGATGTGTTGTGGACCATGAACTGTATGTACTCACTTGAACCATAGCAGCATTATGCCAGTAGTCGATATCCAAGTGCAGGTCTAATTGATGCTCAGTTTTGGATAGTTGAAGTTGTTTCTGGGATACAAAGAGTTCAGTGAAATATCTTTAATTGGAGGAATCTTCCTAATAACCCTGTGGCGTGTACTGTATGCCTCAGCCCTGAAAACTTCCAAGCTTTTCTCTGCATGCATTATAGTCAAAGTCTGTTTATCTTCTCTTTACTGCTGACTGACATAACATAACAACGCAACCTGTGTTCAATACAGCCAATACAAGCATTTACACATAACCTGCCCACCCAAGGGTTGGTTAGAGTATAATATACAACAATTCTGTTTACCCTTATAGTGTCCAAAACATGAAGAGTATTTTACAAGCACAGATGAAGCAGTCCAAATTAACTTACATTCAATAAATAGGTAAAATAGTGCAAAATGTTACATTACAAAAGCAACAATATACAATAATGAAAAGCCAAACATGACAAAACAGCATACATAGCAATATTATTTAGTGTAGAACAATAGCAAAAATGTTTACTTTTTCTCTAACTACATGTAGAATAACATTTACATAATACATCACAAGTCCCAATGAAAATGAAATGTGGTCACTATTTCAACATCTTATTTCCCACCATAAATGTGTTTCAACTCTCCAGAAAAGCAGCAGTTTTTATCAAAATGTATTTCCTGGATTGGCACATGTTGATTACTGTACCGGAACTACTTCTTCTGTCTGTGTGATGCGTCCGGTCAAATGACGCATTCTGCAACGCAGCCAATCTGTGTTGCACTACATGTGCTCTTTAAGTGCATAACCAATGCTTCTTGAGAACAAGGCAATATGTTGTTTCTTGTTTAACAGTGCATCTGTCTGTCTGTCTTCCCAGGTGATAGAGTGCATCACTCAGGGCAGGGTGCTGGAGCGCCCCAGGCTCTGTCCCAAGGAAGTCTACGATATGATGCTGGGCTGCTGGCAGAGGGAGCCACAACAGCGCCTCAACATCAAAGACATTCAGAAGATACTGTTCACGCTGATGAAAGCCACGCCGGTCTATTTGGACATACTGGGATAGGAATGGATACGAGGGGAAAGGAATTGGATGTGTTTTGGGCTGGACTAGATCTTCACTGGAATAGAAACGAGCCGACTGGATCAGAAGTAAATGGATTGCCTTGGAGTGGAACCCTTGCCTGGACTCATAGCGTAGTCTGTGATGGATCCATGTGGATTGGGATTATAAATGGACTGTATTGCATCCAACTGCCTGACATATAAGGATCGGGATGAACAAACTAAAGTGGAGTAAAGTGTGTTTAACTGGAATTGGAATGAACTGGATTGCGTTGCATTGCATAATAATCAAAGGGAATGTCTTGGACCTTACCTAAATGGTTGAGCCGAGGCTTCTTAGGTCCAGTCTTGCTCCTTTGTGAATTAATTCATGATTAAAAGACAATGAAGATTGGATTGCATCAAATTGGACTGAGCTGGATTGCCCTGATTGTACTGGTCTGGTATGGTTGGCTTTCTTATCCTAATGATTTAGGTAACATAATGTCCTAGCCTATGTGTCGTCATTTCACTCTGTCTAAATCACTGCAGTTTTGGTTCAATCTTGATGAAGCCTGACGTTGCCTGGTAGAATCTGACTCGGCTTGGGTACATTTCAAATATCCTGTCCTAGGTTATACTGACCTCACCCTTACAACCTAAATTGGAGCCATCTTAATTGCTAGGCCTCATTTAGCTTGTACTATTGCCTGGTCCTCACACAGTAAATCATACTTGACTTCTACTGTGTAATGTAGAAGTTCAGAAGGTTGACCTGCACAGAGTAATCTAAAGAAATCTTGTCTGTAACTTTACATTAGTGCTTGGCCAGATTGGACTAAATGCTCCTCATGTAGAACTTGACCGTGTTTATGGCAAACTTTCTGCAAGATCTTCATGACCCCATACAGTTTAGAATTACTAACATGTACTTAACATGTCTGTTAAGTAAATATGTGAGGGTGAACATTGGGGTTTGAGACAGGTGTCTGCTCCTGATAATTATTGGTGGATGGTTCCTGTTGAAACCATGGAGAGAGGAACTTAAGCGCTGCATCATTTCATTTTTGGAACTTCTGTTGGCATGCCTACTCCTGAAACCGGCAGTATCCTTGTCCAGATACGAACTCCAAAGAAAAAGACTAAAATGCTGACGAAGTAAACCACCACATTCTAAACATAAATCAGTGAATGAAGGACCAGGCAGTTCTTGCTAAACGTTGATGGAATGGACTGTTCACTTGATAATCTGTAGGACAGATTCCATTTTTTCAACACTGGTGATTGAAACATAGAGGAAGTGGTTCAACAAGAAAGGACAACGTGCATAAATCAAACATACCCTGAGCAGCAGCTGTCGTGTTCTTTAGTGCTAGTCCAATACTTCAGTGTTTTCATCTGCCAAGCCTTCATAGATACACCTTCTAGTCCTGGACTCACTGAGCTGTTCACTTCTGCTAGAGCCCGACCAGACCTTCCAATCCTGAGCCTGGAAGTGTGGCCTGAGTGACTGTCTGTCGCCATAGAGATGGACCTAAGTGCCTCATACTTCTTTCTAAACACTGGAAACTCAAAAAAAAGTCTTTCAAAATAAGAGCACTTTTACATTTTGTTTACCTGCTTAAAAAATGTACACTAGCTGTAAACCTTCCTTGTTTTTCTTACAAACTTTCAGCACTCTATGTATTGCAAAAAAAACCCAACTCAAAAACAAGAATAAAATGTTGAAAATGATACAGAAAAAAATGAACCCCTGGGAGGAAAAGCAAAAATGAATGGAAAAAATAAGGCTTTTTTTGTACCCTTTGCAGCTTGACAAGAACGTTGAACTACCCAAGGTGAAGTTACATTTTCTGTTTTTAAAAAAAATATACATATTCTATATATTTTTATTTATTTTTATTTCAAATCAAAGAGTGGACCTCTGCCATGCTCCAAAGCCATTGGAATATTCTGCCACTGGGTAGGACAGAACTGATCACCACTAAAAGACAAGCAATTGGCTGGGAGGAAGCCTTCAAGGATTACTTAAAAGAAGCCTTTTTGTGTAGTGTTACATACCTGGATCCACTGACGTCAGCGAGCAACAACTGCTGCATGGCAACAGAAAGTCTGAACTGAAAGGAGAACGACGGAGCTACCAGTCAATGAACACAATCTTTTTAAAAAGAATGTATATACTGTAAATCTCTACGTCTTGAGATATGTTAACTTATTTCCTTTTCTCGAGTTCGATTATTTTTAGCTTCTTGATGTGTTGTTATATGGTTCAGTGAAAGCCAATAGGTATTTTGATAATCTTTCTTTCGAGTTGTAATTACTGTTTATTTACTTTATTTAGTCATACAATGTCTTTTCAACATTTTAACATTTAATCTACATTAAAATCATTTCTGTTCATTATTCTTTTAGTTGCTCATTTGATGGTAATGTATGAGTCAGGACAGTAGAAGAAATATGTAAAGTTATTGGGCTGGTGTTTTCTTAACCTGCTTAGAGTTTTAGTGCTTTTCTAGGTTCAGGGACATTCTTCAATTTTAAAGGAACAGTTAAACATTTTGGGATTTACTTTGTTCGGCACTTACCACTCAGTCAGAAAAAATTATTCCAATTCTATTTCTGCGTGTCCACGAATGGTGTATTTAGCCTATTTAGGATAAAAAGTGGAACCCGGGGGAAACTGTTTACCTGGCTCCCACAAAAGTGAAAAAAAAAAATGAATCCGTCGTCTCAACTGAGCATGGGTTCTGCAACAAGCTCGCAAAATTTACCAAAATGTTTTATAAATAAAACTCAACATGTATCTTTTATTTTGGGCATTTTGGGATCCTTTCTTTCAAACTTTGTTTTATTACACTGCACATTGTTCTTGTTCAAATTTATTTACCACCTTACAGTTTTGCCCACCCGGTTTGTAAATCATTATGATCAGAAAAGCACGATTACTTTCACACTTTCACTGAGGCCTGATAAAAATGACCTTTGTGGTCGTGGTTTTGCCCGACACTTCTAATATGTAGGTAGCCCCACTCACTCAACTGAGCATTCAGCTATCTCTCTCCATCCTTACCTACTTATTAGAGTTGCTCATGCAGGTGACTGAGAAACATATAACATTATGATTTAGACTACACCCATTTACGGACAATGGTCCAATCTCACCAGTAACGACAAATCAGGGCATGCGATTGTTAGCTAGACATGCTTGAGAGGTTTGATATTCTGTCAAAGGCGAACATATTGGGTCAGTGAGCAAAGACTGAGTTTAGCATTGGGTGTCTGAGCCCATGGCTTAGCTGGAATCTTGAAACACTCAATAAAAGTTGTATCTGTCCTTACTCAATGACAGCAATTAAAAAGCAGCGCTCTATCCATTAACTTGACAAACGGAACCCATACTATGCTGTTGTTGAGTCAACTTAACAGAGCCATAACTATTAATGTGTCATCTGTGTCAAGGAAAAGAATGGGTCACATGGCTGAAAGAGACTAAGAAAGGCTTAGCAGGGTCTGATAGCTGCTCCGACTACATGTAAGCCACTGTCATACTATTCAGTGTTGTTTGATTGTCATGTATCTGATGTCAATGTCTCGGAACTAGTCGGTCAAAATATTTTAACTTCAAATTTTCACCTGGCATTAAAGTTGTAATAGAGGTAAAAGGTTATCGAGATTGAGCAGATGCAAACACCACTGCTACCTTGGGAGATAGTATCAACTTGTTCTCATTGCAACTCGTCACTTTCTAACACAATGGGTTGCCCAGCGCACGTAAAATGCAAATAAAACAAAATTACGGAAACCTTTGGGACACCAACACAACAATCAGATTCCAATGCTTTTGCGTGCGGCCTAGGGTTTTACTAATTTACACGTTCGCGTACAAATTACGACCCCAATGCCAGGATGAAATAGGGCCAATGTTATCTTACAGCTTGTGTAAAACATCACCCAGAGTTCAAACTTTCCCAGCCTCATTCTTTCTAAGACCTTTCAAGAACTACTATATGATATCATTACTAGTATAATTATAAGTGGCTATTTTCTGATTCAACTGTAACCATATTAAACGGCTATATTCCATAAGTATGAATATTTATGAGGATGGAGGTTTAGCAGGGACAGGAAAGTCCTGTAAGCTCTAGTAGCTCTCCTATTTGCAAAAACTCACAGCTTCTTGTCTTTCACGCTACTGAAAATGTCTGTTGGAGAATGTAGAAACAACCATGTGGTGGATCAGTACGGTACATTGCATCTTTCTCACTGTGAATGTTTTTTTTCTGTATGTCCTCTAGGAAGTCAGGTTTTTACCAATGTCTACTAGGTGCTGAGGAGAAGCAGCTTCATTAGAATGTTTATAATCAACTTAGAAAAAGTGCATGGGCAGTGTTTGTAGTCCTTAGGGCCTTGCATAATGGTAGTTCAGCCTGTGCTCACACCCCCTGGGGATCGTCGCTCAAAGATATGTCAGGCATAGGTTAGACCCGACTTCCTTTTGTTCTCAAGATGTGCTCAGACTGTGACGCAAATACGTTTTTTTGCAATTCATATGTAGAGATATATATTCACGGAACATCCTACAGTAGTTACCATGTACGTTCTCATTTTAGGTCATAAACTGCAAGTGTTTTGCATCAAAGCTGCTCTGTAAAGTCTTGGACATACTTTCTGTTGCGCACGCTTTTCCATATGTACTATCATGTCATTGGCAATTGGTGTCAATGTCAGTAATGGCAGATCTCCTCGTGCAACCTTTTTCTTGCCAAACCAGTTAGAGGTGCGTGCGCCACCAGCTGGACTGGAGTGTGGAATGAAACTGGAGTATGCACAGTAGGCACGCTTGCTATGCGTACAGGCTGTTGGGGTCCCTGCAGACATGGGGACTTGGAAAGTATGAATTGCCCTTAAGACTGAATTGCAAAATCCCAGTGGTGGTATCAGCCTCATTCGCAAGAAGAAGCAGCAACAGAGAGGAGCGTTGATTCCTTGATGAGTTAGAAGCAGCAAATCAATTATTTCCTTTGTCAAATTTGAGTCACCAATATTTTTGTCTGCCGTATCTGCAAAATACTATGTTAAAGTAAAACCTGACGAACCTCAGGGTATATAAACATAACTTGCTAAACACTGGTCAGTGTCCTCAACCAACAATAGGACTTCTGGGTACAGAGGTTGCAGCTTTTCCCAAGCATTTTGGGCCAACTCAAATAGAACAGGCTTTGGAGACGTATAAAGACCAGTTAGCTAGCATAGCTATCTTTCCCTCACCGGCCTGAATCTTTACCTAACCGTACCCATATGAAAGTTGCCATGTGTAGGCATAATCATTTAGAAATGATTGGCATTGGAAGTTACAAAATGTTGGTATTGAAAGGAATCCAGGCTTTAGCCTTCAATATCAAAGTGCTGCCTGGCAGTAGGGTTACTATTCTGCGGACAAATATATATTTTTGGCCATTAAGGAAGGATAGAGTCAGTGTACCAGAATTCCACAATTACAATTCGCAAGTAAGTTGTTTGGGCGGTATCTCTGTGATGCCAGTTCTTTGTCTTGTTAGGGGAGGTTTAACTTATTTGTCCTGAGGAGACTAAATGAGGCCGCCAGGCCAGGAACAACTGCCACCAACCTGTCCAGTTTTCATGATTTCTCCTGTTTACAGCAGACATGACACATGTTTGACATCTTCCTGGAGGACACAAATATGTTCAAGAACACCTCATACTATGGCAAGCCTTTTTAACGTTTAATTGAATCACTCCTATCTGTAATGACATTTCTCCTTGTCAAAATTGTATTCTCACTAGTCAGAGAGCTACCCACAATAACACCAGTATTTTACCAGTAGAAATTATATTTCAAGATATCTACAACTTTGATTGTGTCTGTCATCACAATTTTGGATATCCTTAATGACAATTTTACTAGTCGCAATGTATTTTGAATGTTCAGAATTACATTGTGGGTATCTGGAATGTTTTTTCATTTTGGACATCTAAAATCTAAATTGTGAACGGTTACAATTGGAGTTTTTTTTCCTGGTAAGAATTATGTTGCAACTATCCAAAATGTTCCAATTTTTCCTAGAAAGAATGAGGTTGAGGATAACTGAAATGACAATTGTGGTTAAGAAGAATGTTACTGTTGACCTCAGTTAATCTTTACTATTAAAAATTGAATCAAGGATATCTAATGATAGAATGGCTTGCCATACTCATACTCAAACTCAAATATTCTTAAGTGACTGATCACGCTGCTAAATGTGTCCTGTATGATCACAGCTTTAAGCTTTCATTGAGTCTCAGTTGTATACTTCATTAATTCTCATGGCATTAGGGTGAGGAGAATTATTTTGCGTTTCATTCTGTTGGCTCATGACATCACATGTATACTACTCTTTTTTTCTCTATATTTTTTTTCTCCATGGTATTTAATCAATCTTACTTGCTCATGTACTCATTCATCCCTGCTTTCTCTTAAGCATTTCCCTGCATCATGTTTCTCATACAAAGTATTTAAGCTGAATATGTTAAAGCCATCATTACTCAATAATAATTCAGTGTCTCTCTCCTTCTCTCTCTCTCTCTCTCCTTCTCTCTCTCTCTCTCTCTCTGGGTAAAGTGTTGTATATCTGTCTCCATACTATCATTTATAACTCTATGTATTAGAATAATTTGACAATGTGTATAATGTCTTTTTAAAAAGCTGAGATGTGGTGAACTTTTAAGGTGGCTCTGTGAATGATTCTGACTCATTAAAAGTTACTTCATCTTTGAATAGTTGTGTCCTCTTGTTGTGTCTTTTGTTGTCTTTCCTTCAACCACAGCTTATTCAGGGAAAGTTAGAGCATGTCTTTATTTGTGAACACAAATCCACTTTCACTTTTAATTAAATGTTTCAATACTTTAAACATTCATTTACTTTCTAACTTTGTACAATTTGATGCCAGCATCTAACAAGCTTTGTTTTGTCTTTTATCAGGTTTGTCAGTAAATTACAAATTGTCACTGGTGCTATTCTATTGTAGTTTTAAGTCACAAGCTAAATGTGTCAGTTCTGTAAATTCCACTTTCAATAATTATAATTGCTTCAGAAGAAAGTTAGCCCTATCTGTCTCTACTGCTGTCATACAGAAAATGTGTAAAAGGGTTTGTGGCTTTTCAACTGACTTTTCAGGGTACTATACAATTACTTTTTAATTATTGTTTTGACAGAATACGCTTTGATATTTTTAGGACAGTTTGACATACTATGCTGGGACTTTAGTTCACATTATATATAATATTTTTGTTTTTTTCCGAAATACTAATGTATGACTTTTATGCATTTTTTTCGACATACTATAACACAACTATTTTTTAGATACTATACTGTGGACTTTTGAAGACTTTTTTTGACATACCATACTCTGTGCTTTTAGGACTTTTTGCGACATACTATACTCTGACTTTTAAGAACCTTTTTCGACATACCATTTCTTTTTTTAGGACTTTTTTTGATAAGCTGTACTATGAATTTTTACACAACATTTTGTACAGCCTATAATATTACTTTATGAATTCTTTGCCATACTATAGTATGAATTCTTTATTACTTTTTTCGACATGCAATACTTTTTTCATGAATTTTTTTACATACTAACAATAACTTTTTAGGACTTCATTAAACACACTATGCTATAACATATTTATGTATTTTTTTTCGGCATACTATAGTATGACTTTTTTGACATAGTATACTGCCTTTTTAATACAATTAAAAAAAAAATTATTCGGCATGCTACTATGATTTTTTTTTCAGGACTTTTTTGAGACAAACTATACTATGACTTTTTTTGATATGCATACTCTAACTTTATATCACATTTTTTGACATACTATACTAGGGGTTACTAATAGGCGGACTCCGGTCCGGACCCGGACCCAGACGCCACTATATCTGGACCCTGGACCTACAACCGATAGATACTTGAGAATTATTTAATTTTGATGGAGCACTTCTATATTAAACTGCGCAGCTTTTCTAGCCTTTACGGCACTCGTTCAGCGGTCCAAGAAACACACCAACCAATTACATGCGTTGTATATCATCTCACGTGATGCTACTCAGCCAATCAAATATGTGTATTTTGATTAGCATCGTGAGTTCCATTTCATCCTTCCTGACCGCCAGAGGCAGTGCTTAACACTGGATATCTTCCGTCTCGCGCACACGCAGGTCGAGTCTTTATATCAACAAAGTCACCTGTGACCTCGGATGACCCCATCGATAAGTTCCAGCGTCGTCCTGAGATCAGTCCTTTTTCATCTTCTCGCTTACGCAGGTGTGGTGGCAGGGGCATGGTTGGGCTCAGCTGCAGAAGGGACAGAGTGTGGGAGTGGTTCAGGGAACGGGGCCAGAAGAGGTTTAATTAGCCTCAGCTGGTTTGGGTTGGCGGATTGTGTTGTCTCCCATATATAAACCCCAGTAGGGACTGAGGGAAAGGGGGAGAGCAGGTACACAAGCTGCCAGAGCGTTAGACGGACGGGGTGCGACGCGTGAACGAACCTGGGCTTTCAATAAAAACTGTTAGTAACGAGACCAAGCTTTGAAGCGTCTTCTGTGCTGGGGGGGGGGACTCACGGGGTAACACATACTTGTTACAGCAGGCTATCTACTATCGTAGCATTAGCTAAAGCTGAATTTGTCTGAGGTTAAAACTTCAGGAGTTTGTCGCTTGTAGCCTTGTGACCATCGGTTGGAGTCGCGAGTCTCTAGTTAGATTAAGTCGATGCTGAATCTGATAGTATGTACATTGACTTTGGTAACACTACGGCTTTCAGAGTGAGCAGAGCGCTCTCGCTCAGGCTAACTTGAGGCCACGCTGATTCTGACAGCTACCAGCTACCTTACTAGTGAAGAGAGTGTCCTCGCTCCCCTCTCACTGGACAAGACTGTTTTCTGACCTGTTGCCACAGTAGCAGAGTACTCTTGCTCAAGCTTATTGGTAGGACACCAATAATCACAGCTACCTTATTAGTGGAGCGTGTCCTCGCTCCCCTCTCACTGACTGTTCCCTGCCTGTTCTCTAGCAATCAGCAAAGCGCCCCCGCTTAGACTGACTTAGCCCGCATCAACTAGTGTGGCAGGGTCCCTCCAGAGTCGTGGCTATGTTTAACTCTGCCGGCTGTGGGATCTGTATGGCTCCTCTCCAGCCCGAAGACGGCCATGACCTTTGCCCTTGTCTTGGCCTCGAGCATTTGAGGGAGGGCCTCTTGTACTCGTGCATTAACTGCGGCATCATGCCTTACGCAGTAAGGGCTGCTAGATTGGCCGAGGTGGAACAGCTAATGGGTGAGGTTGACCTCCCCCATCAGGGCAGCCGAATCCAGCCCAACCTACCCGTTTCAAACGGCGGGCTGCAGGGGCTCTCCCCAAGAGGGCTAAGCCCGGCATGCTCACTTCTAGAGTGGATCTGTTGACTACCGAGGTAGCTCAGATGAAGTTGCTTCTCCTGACCCTCCGCGCCCCGCTGAGAGGCCGATCCTCTACCAGCGAGACTCTACCCGCGTACCCCCCCAGGCAACGGCCGGACCGGGGGACTAACAGTGCCTCACCACAGGCAGTTCCTTCGTTTCGCCTTCCAAGGCCGTTACTTTCAGTTCAGTGTGCTTCCATTCGGAATATCCCTCTCCCCATGAGTATTCACAAGGTGCGTTGCTGCTGCCCTTTCCCCCTTGCAATCACAAGCCGTGAAGATACTACCGTACTTGGACGATTGGCTGATTTGTGTGCCATCCCGGTTTCAGGCTGCACAGGACACTGCACGCCTTCTCTCTCACGTGGCCCTGTTGGGCCTTAGGGTAAAAATGGAGAAGACCTCTCTGAGCCCTTCTCAGAGCATAACCTTCATCGGTGTAGCTCTGGATGCAGTCACTATGAGGGCCTGTCTGTCACTCCAGCGTGTGGACGACATCCTCCACAGCCTTTCCCCCTTCTGAGGGGGCAGGCGGATGCCCTACATCCTCTTCATTTGCTTATTGGGCAAATTAGCAGCTGCCTCAGCTGCCCTCTCACAAGCCTCCATTGGGGGAGTGGCGGCTTCACTCAGAGGTTGATCTCTTTGCCTCGGAGATGTCGACCCACTGGTTCTCCTTGATGGAGAGGACAAGTCCTCAGGGTCAAGATGCCCTGGCTCACACTTGGCCAGAGGGTCTTCTTTATGCCTTTCCCCCATTTCCTCTGATCTTGCCAACGCTTATCAGAGTTCTTCAACAGGGCCACTTTTGCTGGTGGCCCCCTTATGAACAGCCAGGACTTGGTTCTCCCTGTTTATTATTCATGCAACCCATCCATTCATCAAGCTCCACAGTATATCTACCCCAGCTCTTCCCCTCAGTCCTCGCCTGATTTTCAGTCTTCACACAGTGAACATCTGCTA
The DNA here is from genome assembly GCA_016806645.1 of Ophiodon elongatus. Taxonomy (NCBI): domain Eukaryota; kingdom Metazoa; phylum Chordata; class Actinopteri; order Perciformes; family Hexagrammidae; genus Ophiodon; species Ophiodon elongatus. The sequence goes on from JACSYO010000795.1 coordinate 322,968, forward strand.
CGGCCCAACGTGTTTCCCGGAAATTGTTTGTTGCGACTTTTGTTCAACCTGTGCTTCCCTCAGACTTACTGCTCCTCCCGGAACCCCCTTGGACCCAGCCTTGCCAACCCGATCGGCCACCTGCCCTCTTCCGAATTCTCCCTGACCTGCCCGACACCTCAGCCGCCTGCCACTCTGCTCCCACCTCCTGTCCAGGCCACATACGACGCCAAACCCCGACCCTTACCATTTCCACCCCTTTTTCAGTACTGTGAGCTACTCCTGCTCCAGTGTTCTTTGCTCTTGGGTCCAGCCCCGTACAACCATGACACGTGGTTGCAGTAGAGCTAAGGTCAGGAGATCACCGAAGCTGGTAGGATTCATCTGGACAGCGTAATTGTCATGAAGTCAAAACGCCATGGCAATATATTCAGTATAGTTGAGATATTTCTGTCTGGATCAAAGTGGTGGACAGGCTGACATGGCCTTCCCTTGAGCCTCTACCATGAGTGTGACTAAAAATCCTAGGGTGGTCAGAAGCCAAGGGGGATCTCCTGGTGCTTTCTCTTGGCCTCCTACTTCTTCCAGTCCCAGCCGGAATCTATAAAAAATAGTTTTAAATGAAGCTCTAGCTTCATTCATTCAGGAAGACCATACCCCGTAGTTTATTTCTCATACATCTGCCATTCACTCCTCTCAAGCATACTCACTTATTTACTTGCTGTCATTGCTCGGGGCTGTCAATCATGACATCAGCTGTTTAGATCAGCTGGTCTCCTCTATCCAATAAGCACAATGAAACAAAGACATGGTTAGCCTTTCATCTTGCTGCCATCTCTTTTTAAAATATAACTGTTTCTCTACCTTCAGTTCATTCATGTTGCTGTTACGCACCCCTCCACCTCCCCATCTCCACCCATTCTTCACAGCTCACTCATTCCATCAGTCACCAGCACCACCTGGACTCCACGAGGGGATTTATCTCTTTGCTGCTGATCGGGGCAGACGCCCCTCGATTACAAATCTCCCTGTAGTGTCCAAGAGCCAAAGACTCTGTCAAGACTGTATCATCACATATCATCTGTTAATCATAAACATTTATCTTTTCTTAATCAGATGTGTCTCTCCTAATTGGACTGTCATTATTTTTGCAACAAGGCATTTCTTTTGTCATCACTTCGCTATGTTTCTCTCTGCTCTCCAACTCGCAGCAAAGCCACAGCACATAGCTGAATCTCTGCCAGGGGCACACAGGGATTGGCTCTGCTGCACCTCACCATTTACATTATCCCAGGCCTGTCACACATACTAAACAGCCTCTCCAACAGATAAAGCATGGGGCCGTAGACTTGAGTCTGCCTCGACCTCTATTCGCATGATAAAACACGCAAATTCACGACTGAATCGCACGGCTCGCGCACATAAATCTGCGCCATTAAGACAAAAAGAAAACCGTGTAATTCTCAAATCACCGGCCGAGGAAATAGCGGCACGTGCGCAAAATCTGTCCCTTTCTATGCAAATTGGCCTCTTTGAGGCCCAATTCGCAAAGGTCAGCGCTAATAGCCACACGTAGTTACGGCGAAATGACGAACGTCTTCAGAGATTTGTTGGTAACTGAAGCACACTTATCAAGGCTTTCATAGCCAGACTTTCCAGTGATCGTGGCATATTAAATCCAAAATACAGTTCCTTTCTGCCACGTTTAAATTCCTTGTCTGAAGTTTCAAGGAATGCCTCTGCACCTGATCGGTCAGGACCTGCAGCTTTCCTGCTGAAATGTTTTACTTTTCTCTCTGCCATTGTTCTGCCTACTGTGTCCATGGCACAAAGGCTATATTTATACTTTGCCATGTGGGTAATTGTAATCAGATGCAAAATAAAGGGCAAATTGCACACAACACATTATGATCCGCATTTTGCACTGCAATATCATTAGTGCAATAACTTTTGTGAATCGGGGCTTAAGACTAGGCAGATGGTGGTTGCAAGTGATGCGCAATTCATGGTGCTATCAGCCATTCCCATCCATTCTTTGGAAATCCACATATTTATCTCCATTGTATCAGAAAAAAGAAAAAAACATTGGCTACATGAGGTTCATACATATTTTATGGGAATGAGCCATATAGATACGTTCACCTATTTTTGTCATTAGAAACATCCTACAATGTGAATGCATGTGTTTGTTTCAAATAGCTTGTCACAATACAAATGGTAAAAGGATATTTGTATAGTGCCTTTCTATTCTTCCGACCTCTCAAAACGCCTTGCACTACATTTGTCTGCATTGCCCATTCACACACTGGAGGCAGGGGCTACCAGGGAAGGTGCCACCTGTCTTGCCCGAGGACACATCGACATGGACCGGCGATTGGACGGACGGTCCGCTCCACCTCTGAGCCACAGCCACTGTAATGTCTGTATTGCATAGCAAACCTTTTGACTTGTCGTGTTGGTGAAAGACATTAACAACATTGATGATTGATGATGATCCCAGTAAGCCATGCTGTGGCTACACACACACACACACACACACACACTTATTTCCAAGAGAAAATAGAGGTGAACAGTAAAACTATTACCAAACTGTTGTTACAAACATCCGTCGCAGTTTCCAAACCCACTTCAACTGAGACCTGTACTCACTGGTTTTCACAGTCGTCCTGTGTTGAGTTCAAGTGGTTTGGATATTAACTGTTGGTTTGGTCACAACCCGATCATCTGACTGTTTCAGTCGATGTCACCACAGATCTCAAAAGTTAAACGGTAGCAATATAGTGGGCAAGTACAATGACATTATAGACAATCACAAAACTAAGACCCAAATTTAATAATTCTTCCACATATAACCTCAATGTGAACGAAATGTGAGTGTATTTGATAATGAAAACGATGATACAAGTCTTCAGATTGCATGTTGGCTTGTTGCGTTTTGATGCTCACTGGCTGCCATTTTATCTCCCCGTCATTCTCTTCTCTTCGTTTATTTGTCTTTGTCTCCCCTCCCCTCCTCTCCTCTCCACTTCCCCGTTTCTCTCTCTCTCCCTACCGACAGAACGGGCTTTAGTTGTTTGGAAAAGTGCAAGGGAGGATTGAGCCTCAGAAAATGAGAATAGCAGGGCAATGCCAGCTTTTTTATGTATGTGTGTGTGTGTCCGTGCTGAAAGCTCGACAACAGAGAGAGGAGAGTTGACCTCTGGGAAATGAGTCTCTGTCGGGGCAGGTTGGCCAATTTGCGCAGGAAAGTAGTGTGTGTGTGTGTGTGTGTGTGTGTGTGTGTGTGTGTATATGAGAGAGAGATAGCAATGAACAATAAAGGAAAGCAGAGGAAGGGACGAGGAGAGAGAATGGGGAAGTGAAAAAAAAAAGAAAAAAAAGAGGGTGTTGTCGGCCTGGCCCAGGAAAGGAGAGGAGGCGTCAAGAGTGTAACATGGGGGCTTAGGCGAGACGGGGAGAGATGACGAAGGGAGCGGCAACGACGAGGAGGGGGAATTCAGATTACATCTGAGTCTTGGAATTCTGGCAAGCAGCTTCACATTCCTAACTAATATTGGTTAAATTGTATATTGCGAGAGCATACAGACAGCAGGAGATAAGTAAAGCTAATCCCTAACTTTATTTGGTAATTGTGTAATGTAATGAATGTCGTGTTTTGCGAATGCTCTGAAAACCAGGATGAACTTGTTTTGTGTTTGTTATAAATTACAAAAAAAAAGAGAGAGGTGACTTCTGGGACATGAGCCTCTGTCAAAGCAGGCAGGCCAATTTGCTCAGGACACAGCAGCATGTGTACTGTGTGTAATATATATATATATATATATATATATATATATATATATATACACATACATATATATATACATATATATATATATACACACATATATATCTATATATATATATATATATATATACATATATATATACACACATATATATATATATATATATATATATATACACACATATATACATGTATATATATATATATATATATATATATATATATACACACATATATATATATGTATGTATATATATACATATATATATATATATATATATATATATATATATATATATATATACGTGTATATATATACATATATATATATATATATACATATATATATGTGTATATATATATATATATATACACACATATATATATTCAATTTCAATTCAATTCAATTTACTTTTGTATAGCCCAAAATCACAAATTACAAATTTGCCTCAGAGGGCTTTACAATCTGTACACAACGACATCCTCTGTCCCAGAACCTCTCATCGACTCAGGAAAAACTCCCCCAAAAAACCCTATCAACAGGGAGAAAAATGGAAGAAACCTTCAGGAGAGCACCAGAGGAGGATCCTCTCCCAGGATGGACAGAGTACAAAAATAGATGTCATGTGTACAGAATGAACAGCATAACAGAGTTACAACACGTTCAATTCACATGACAGAAATGATTCATGTAATAGTAGCAGTAGGTGACGGGGAGGACCACAGCAGGACGTAGGACCAGGTTCCAGATTTAACCGCGATCCACAGAAACCTGCGAGGCGAGAAGGCACAAAGACCTCGGGGATGGAGCAGAGTTAGTAATGTGCATTTATGGTGCATGAATTCATACAGAAGGTAAAATAGAAAAGAATGTGTGTCAGCAGTTCCACGGAAGGAACCAGGAGGCAGGACCAGGGTCCAGATGCAACCACGATTCGTGGAAACCTGCGAGGCGAGAAAGCACAAAGACTCCGAGGGAAGAAGTAGAGTTAGTAATGTGCATTTATAGAACATGAATTCATACAGAAGGAGAGAGAGAAAAGGATAGAGGAGCTCAGTGTATCCTAAGTTGTCCCCCAGCAGTCTAGGCCTATAGCAGCATATCAAGGGGCTGGAAAGAATGAACCAGGGCAAACCTGAGCCAGCCCTAACTATAAGCGCTATCAAAGAGGAAAGTCTTAAGTCTACTCTTAAATGTGGTCACTGTGTCTGCCCCCCGGACTGAAAGTGGAAGCTGGTTCCATAGAAGAGGAGCTTGATAACTGAAGGCTCTGGCTCCCATCCTACTTTTTAAGACTCTAGGAACCACAAGCAGCCCCGCATTCAGTGAGCGCAGCTCTCTAGTGGGGAAATATGGTACTATGAGATCCTTAAGATATGATGGTGCCTCACCAATTAAGGCTTTGTAGGTGAGGAGAAGGATTTTAAATTTGACTCTGGATTTTACAGGGAGCCAGTGAAGAGAAGCTAATGCAGGAGTAATATGATCTCTTCTCTTAGTTTTTGTTAGTACACGAGCTGCAGCATTCTGGATCAGCTGGAGAGATTTAAGAGACTTATTAGAGCAGCCTGATAATAAGGAGTTACAGTAGTCCAGTCTAGAAGTAACAAATGCGTGAACTAATTTTTCTGCATCGCTTTGAGACAGGATGTGTCTAATTTTTGAAATGTTACGTAGGTGAAAAAAGGCAGTCCTTGAGATTTGTTTTACGTGAGAGTTAAAGTCCTGATCAAAGACAACTCCGAGATTCTTTACGGTTGTGCTGGATGCCAGGGCAATGCCATCTAGAGAAACCACATCATTAGATAGTTGATTCCGGAGGTGTTCTGGGCCTAGTAAAATAACTTCAGTTTTGTCTGAGTTTAACATCAGGAAGTTGCAGGTCATCCATGTTTTTATATCTTTGAGACATGCTTGAAGTTCAGCAAGCTGGTTGGTTTCGTCTGGCTTGATCGATAGATATAATTGAGTATCATCAGCATAACAATGAAAGTCTATGGAGTGTTTTCTGATAATATTACCCAAAGGAAGCATATATAAGGTGAATAAGATTGGTCCAAGCACAGAACCTTGTGGAACTCCGTGACTGACATTGGTGGTCATCGAGGATTCATCGTTTACATATACAAATTGAGATCGATCCGATAAATAGGACTCAAACCAGCCTAGTGCGGTGCCTTTAATGCCAATCAAATGTTCTAATCTCTGTAATAGGATGTGATGGTCAATGGTGTCGAATGCAGCACTAAGGTCTAACAAGACAAGAATAGAGAAGTCCTTTATCTGATGCAATATACACATATATATATATATATATACACATATATATACATATATATACATATATATATACATATATATATATACATACACATATATATATATATATACACACATATATATATACATATATATACACGTATATATATATATATATAAATAAATAAATAATACTGTCATTAAGAGTGATATCATGAAATATAAAACAAGTTAGGGTTAGAAATAACCCTAATAAGAAAAAATAGCACTATGAAATAATAAAGATAATCAAATTCAGTTGTTCGATAATGAAAATGAATGGTGAAACAACATTTCATAAATGGTGAGATGAAGTTTCTCCAATCTTTCACAAACTGTTAATTTTTGTTCTTCTATTCATACATTTTACTCAATCTATCCATATGATCGTCTACTTCATAATGTCATTTAAAAAAAATTGTTTGGTCCCATACATTACTGTTCCCTTACTTTCTTTTCTTTTCTCATCCTCCCCCTCTGGTCGGCTCTCCCATCATCATCTTTTCTTATGCTGTGTTCTACTGGCGTGAGTAAATTACAGACAAAGTCAATGCACAGACGCGAATCGACACGACTAATGCAAATTTGGGCCGTGCGGTGTTTCGGTTAGCTTTTGAAAAAAGTAAAAAAATAAAAACTTAGTGAGACTATCTCTCTTCGTGTGTTGGCTTTGTATTTTTTACTTGTATTTCTTTGAGTTTGATGTTAAGTATGAGGGAGGATAGAAAGGCCCATTTGTCATGTGACCATTGGCTTTGACCTTCTGTCAACCTTTAGGTCGAGGGTCAGTGTTGTTGTTTTCATTATTCCTAAAGTCCGGTGTCCCGCATCGCAAGTAATTACTGAACAAAAACATATATTTTTATATTTTGTTCTTCCCCTACTGTCATACATAATCAAAATGACAAGGAGATTTCCATCATCAAGACACTGAAATAATGAGTAATCCAAAGGACAGGTAAGCATACATAGTGAGACTTGAATGGAAATAAATGTGTTTTATGGCCACTAAATATCTAGTAATGTTTGTTGGCATGTTTCTCTAGTAAAATGTGGATAATGATCTCCATAGATATGGGAAGGAGAGAGGGGGAAGGGTGCTTCAACAAACACCTACAGAGAGTGAAAGATGCTTCGAGATTAGATTTGATTTAAATGACATTATATTTCAATGGTTTTTATTGATTTGAATTACGTGAGAAGGTTTTTGCAACATGTATAGTGTTACTTAACTCTCTGGGGTCGACGGACGTGCCGGCGCGTCTTCGTGGTGTTTACTCGATGTTTAAATTAATTGCTCCGCGATAATACGGCACAGAGATATGGTTAAGATGTCTATGGAACCGTATACTCTCCACTTCCATGTCCTAATTCTCACGAGATCGTACGTAACTCACACAACGATATTACTAAATTTGGTTCTTGACATTTATCTATTTTATCCATATATTCCACCACTTTTGTGAACCTAAGACTTTTGTAAACCAATTTCAAGCACCAAAACAGTTCGTCCACATGAGTAAAGTTATGTTTTCACAAGACATTTGAAGAAATAAAAAATAAAAAATCGGACCTCAATTTTTCGGCTTTATGGCCAAAGTATCCCTGTACACAGTGCCTTAGGACAATTGGTGCCTCATACAGATAGCTGAGCTTGTTGTGCAAATTATGCAAACATTTTTTATATATATACACACACACACACTGTATATATGGAGGGTGGAGGATGAATTAAGGAGTCTCACAGCCTACTATACACATTTACACCAAAAAGGCTTAATGTTACATTTCTTGTTTTTATTTTTTTAAAGAAGTTACATTCCTTTTTAAAATGATAGTTTATATTGGAAATGTTATATGGTGCATCTGTGATTTGATTTAGGAAGTATGATGATGAACATACTTTGAGTTTTATGGTGTTGATTCTACATCTATTCATTTTTTATGTTTGATTGGATTATGACTACTTGTCAATGAACTTGGTCGGTGTACTTATTTATGTTCTTTTTAAATGTTAATTGCAACTTTGTATGGTCCTTTGCATTTCTTATAGGCATGTGTGATATGACAAAAACAGCCATTTGTCTCCCTACTTGAAAGAAGAGGCTGAAAGTCATTCCTCAATCGAAAAGGTGAATTTATTTTATTCAATCAGAATGCCATTTAATGTACCATGTTAAAATGTAATTAAAACAGTTATTTATATTTTTTAAACACCCACCCATCTCTTATTTTTCCAGGAAATGTTGGAGAATGCATCTGACAGTGACACTGGCCATTGGTGAAGCAGGAGAGTGAATCAAATTCAGCATCTTCCAGTAAAATGGTAATAGTATTATTACGACGTTAACATTATGGAATGCCAGCATATATGTAGGGTGTCTGTCATTATTCATTTCACAAAATCTATAATGGCATTGCTCTGTCCATAGAGGCTGCAATAGTCACATATTCACACACTGACTGTCATATATACACATAAACAGAATCCAAGTTCAAAAACCATTCTATTAATTACATTTTTGATTAATTATATTTGATTGCCTACTATTCCCATGTTATAGGACAGTGACAAGGACTTGCCTGACTCACCCTCAACAAAGAGCAGTACGTCAGAGAACAAGTTCTTCACATGTTTTTTGCCACAGCAGCCACATTTATTTTTCATCGACCAAAATGAATGGAAAGACTTGAGACAATCACAGAAAGGCCGACTTTTCAAAGGACTTCAGTGGACAAATGTTATCACCAAGGGTCTCAAATCCATCAATCCATACTGCAGCTTTGGTTTTAAGAGACACAATGTTCAAAGACAGCGGGACCAATCTTCCAATGTGTGGGATACTGTCGTTTTGAGGATTGCCCTTTTAAGCTCAGCACTGTACTCATTGAGCAAAATGATTATGGTTTTTACTACTTACTTTTAATGTGCTGCTCTGTAGCCCTGTATTGCGTGTTCTTCTCACCACGGATAATGTTGTATTGTGTCTTTCATACTGTACTGTTTGCTATTGTGTTATGTTTGTTATGACCTGTCACGGGACTACATATGCAAATTAGCTGAAGCTATAATCTGGTACAGTGCATCAAATGGTGACATTTATGTTGAACTCTACATGGTCCCTCAATGTCAAGGTTATTGAGAGCACCTTGAAGGCTGCATTGGTGTTCACAGGTGGTGATGTTTCCCACAACACTAAGGAATTAAAAAGAAGACCTGTACGTGCTGATTCACGTCGGACAATTGGGCAACTCTTAGAAACAAAATTAACGCAAAGTCTCTTCTTGGAGTCCATACAAACTATAGATAAGAAGGTAATAGATTTGGGGTGCAGGGATGCAGCATCAAGAAAAGGTGTTCTAAAGAACCTTGCATGGGCCCAAAGACAACTCCAAAGACCAGAATCTAATGTGCTCGCCAGTTTTCAAAAACATTGACCAACAACATGGCACAGACAATGAAGTCTTACAGAGAGTGATGATACATCCAAAAGCCATCATGCTGTGGTCGAGAAAGTCTTTTTTCAGTGATGTAAAGAGGACACTGTGTATCTGGATGCAATGGAAAGTATAGTTCGAAAAGAAAAGGCAGAAAGTCGACCGTACTATGTTTACGAATTGGTTGTGCGAAATCCAACCAAGGTGGCATCACCTCTTCCCGTTGCAACATATCTCACATGCGACCACACAACAGCATCCGTGAACTACTTCCTGCAGGCTTTTCAGACGGATCTGACCAGGATGTTTGGAAAGAGGGCAAACAAAAGGCCAGTAATGATAATTTGTGATGGGTCCCTGGTTCTCTTGCAATCTCTTTCCATTACATTTTGCAGATCAAGTCTTGAGGATTTGCTGCAGAAGTACTTCTTACTTATCACAGGCCAACATCCCACAGAGCACGTTGAAATACCCATTCTTCTTAGATGTCCAAGTCACATCATGAAGAACGCAAAGGATCTTTGCAAAACATAGTACTTTCAGTACTTAATTCAAATTATTGTTGTGTTTTTGATTGCTGTCTTTCTAGAATTCCGAAACACTACAAGCTTGCGATGCACATATTTGGGCTCCTCGCGTGTTGCTCAATACTGAAAGTGATGGAGGTGGTGTTTAGGGCAACAGTCCTGTTTTGTAGTCCTTGCAATGGAGCCAACGTAAAAAAGCACTTCAACAACCTCCGAGTCATTATGCAGCAAAGGGGGACATTCGATGTGGAGGAAAACATCATTGCTGAAGACTACAAGGTTTTGAAATTACAAAACCAATGCTATAAATATTTGTAATGTTTGTCAGCACATAGCTTTATAGCAATAACGTATAAAAATTAAAGCTGCGAGCAGCGTTAAACGGGTCCGAGCCTCACCCAGCCGAGAACGTTCAACCGCCAGTCAGACTTTTTTTTCCGGCGTGGAGTGCTTGACGCAGGAAATTACGCTTTGCAAATATTTCACCAGTTCCTGTATCCGCTGTGTGGCGCTAGACGACACGCTCAACACCATGCCTCATGTTTCTCTATGTGAAGTGTAGACCACGTCATGTAAATCCGATGCCATTTGTCACGTAACGCTGATTTCCTTCCGCCAGTAGGTGGCGCTTTGACTGAGTGAAAATCGGCTTGTCGATATCCTCAGGCCCTTACTTTTATCAAGCATGACAAGTTTGGCGAAGATTCGAGGAAGTCCAGTGGAGTTACATGAGCTTGTTTAATCAGCATTCTTGTAAAATGTCTGCCACGCCACGGTCACACCGTTACGTGAAACGTAATGCTTTTGATAACTTTTATTCACAAAGGTCTTTAGATCATACAGACCAATTTTGGAGTGCATCAGAGTTCGTAAAAGTAAAGCACTTAGAAAAGGGTAAAAAAATAATGAAAGAAATCACACCAAAATATAAATGGCCGACTTCCAGTATGGTTTAGAGCATTGTGCCAAGAGACCTCTTTTTAAGTCTTAATGTGATACATGTGCCTACTAAATTTTATATATGTAGGGCAAACGCAGCGCTGGGGCTGCTCTTTTGAAAACTTGTAGGGGGCGCTAATCAGAGGATTTAGAACAAGCAAGGCAAAACCCCACATTAATTATTTATTTTCATCACCTATGACACGTGTAAAGTTGCATGAGTTTCTGAGCATCCTAAGCGACTTAACAATCAGCTCCATTTTACGTGGCAATGATGCGTCGCCATGGCAACAAAGTTTCACGAAAACTCACAATATTCATGATCATGCATCAACAATGTGTTAAGGCTTTCCATACCAAATTTGAGGTCAATCTGGTGAAGAGATATAAATCACAGTATAAAACGTGTCATTTCCTTTTGCCAGTAGGTGGCGCTATGAAATTGTGAACATTTCTTCACAGAAATATGATCAGGCCTGGACCGGCATCATGCATGAGACATTTTGGGTGGATCGGATGATGTACCTTGGAGTTACAACAACTTTCTCTATCATAGCGAACCTCACAAAATGGGTGTGAAATGGCCAACTTTGGTGAGTATTCGAGTATGGCAAGTACCCCCAATATGCGGCCAAAGATCTAAAATAAGAATCAGAAAAAGAAAAAAAAAACTCTTAGAATCTCAATAGGGTCCTCCCGGACCGACTTCATAGGTGCTCGGACCCTAATAACTACACCCACTGGGGATTTTGGGTAAGTACAGCTGTTTGCTAAATAATATATATGCAGAATAAACAAACTATGCGTTACAAACTGATAAACTCAAGACCTGTAAAAGTGTCTGTCTGAATTTTTTACGTGTTCCTCTTAAGAATTTTTAGTACATTAACATGAATGGATCCTATAATGCTTTTTTTTTTAAAGCGTACACCTTTATTCTCATGATAGTATTAAATATTGCATACAATTCAAAATATTATTTTAGGGTATAAAGATTTACATTAAAATTTACAACATTTTTAATATTCTTTTCAGCATGATCACGGGACCACACCTCTCCAGAAACATTTCAAGCAAACAATTAACAGAGCGCCTCTTATGATAAGATATCCTTTATTAGTCCCGTAAGGGGAAATTTGCAAGATCACGGCAGCAAAGTTAAAGTGCACACAGATAAATAATAAAAGAAACAAGTATTATAAATAGCAAATACACAACAGTAGTAAAAAAAAGACAAGACAGTAAATTGAAATGAAATAAACAAATTATGTACAGACAGTATAACTGTTATTGCAGTATATTTATATTTATATTGCACAGGTTTTAAGTGTTTTTGTGGTCTACTGGAGCTCAGCTTGTTGTGCAGCCTGACAGCAGCAGGAAGGAAGGACTTGCGGTACCTCTCCTTCACACACCGGGATGAAGCAGCCGGTGGCTGAAGGAGCTGTACAGAGCTGCCAGTGTCCTGCATGGGGTGGGAGGTGTTGTCCATTAGGGATGATAGCTTAGCCATCACCCTCCTGTCTCCCACCACCTCCACCGTATCCAGAGGACACCCCAGCACACTGCTGGCCTTCTTCACCAGTTTGTCCAGTCCCCCCCTGTCAGCTGCAGAGATGCTGCTGCTCCAGCAGACCACTCCATAAAGATGGCTGATGCCGCCACAGAGTCGTAGAAGGTCTTCAGGAGTGTTCCCTGCACTCCAAAAGACCTCAGTCTCCTCAGCAGATAGTCTGCTCTGTCCCTTCTATATAGTGCCTTTGTGTGGTCTGTCCAGTCCAGTTTATTGTTCAAGTGAACACCCAGGTACTTATAAGATCTTACGATCTCAATGTCCATTCCCTGGATGTTCACTGGTTCCGGGGGAGGATGGTGTTTACCCCGGCGGAAGACCACCACCAGCTCTTTTGTTTTCGTAGAGTTGATCTGGAGGCGGTTCGTTCAAATTTACCAGAAAATGCATGATGCACTTCTTCTTGAATATGGAGCCATGGAAAGAACAAGAAAAAAAGTAAAGATGTCATATCACTTTACTTGAAAATACTTTCATAAACATAACAGTATCGATTATATGCTATAAAATGGTCTCATCTTTTCAAGTTCTTTCGAGTGGAAACTGAGAAATGGAAGAAGAGAAGTCAGAAGCGCAAAGGTGTCCATGTCTCACCATTAGTGACAGGCCTACCTTTCAAACAACTGAAAAGCAAGGTATTTATTAAAAGGCCTGTTTGAGATAAGAGATATTTTCAAGGATAAACACAAAACACATCTATGTTGAGTTTGTGATCGTTTCTCCATCCCTTTTTCTTTTTTTTTTTTTAAACAGTTATTTGTATATTTCTACAAAAGTATAAGATGTTTTATAAATTGTTTGAGCTTTTACCATCTGAGACAAAACTTTGTTATATATTTTGCAGTTATTTTATTTAAAAAGGAATTCGAACAGAAAAGACACTTTAGGTCTCCAAATCCTCTCGACAGAGGAACACCCTGAAAAAAGCACACCAACCCAGTTTTTTTGTTTTTTTAAACAAAAGTATCCTATCAGTGTTCTAAAATGCAGATTCTTCAAATGTCTCTTTGGCTCATGCATTTAGGAGCTTTTTGACAATGAATCACTCTGATAACTGACTTTGTTCTAAATCAAGACTAACACATAATTTATTACACTAGGATGATGAAGAAGAAGAAAGCACCACTACACAAATTCTCAAAACAGTTGACGTAAGAAGTGTCAATTTCTGTTTGGAAAGGTGATTTAAGTGCCTTCAAGGTGGATGCTGTCGTGAATGCTGCAAAAGCATTATCGGATGTTGGTGGACCCGAAATACAGACAGAGCGACACATACATTGCAAAAGATGGCCCATTACAAACTGGAGAAGCTGTTTACCGGTGCTGGTAAATTACCATGCAAATTGATAATTCATGCAGTGGGCCCATGTGTAAGGAAGAATCCCCCCAAATCACCTAGTTTCAATGGCCAAACCCATCCTGAGAAAACATTTTTAAATATACTTAAAAAAGGCAGAGGAGCATGAGATACATTCTGTTGCAATTAACTCATTAGTTCTGGAATCTTCAACTTTCCACTGCCAATATGTGCAGACATTGTAGTCAAAACAGTCAAACATTTCATCAACAACAAAAACCCGTCAAGTCCAACATTCAAAATTCTACGAGTAAATAAGGATTAACCTTCAGTGACGGAAATGGAAAATAATGTTGTTTTTAACTTGTTATATCAAATTGGACAAATGATTGCTTAAATATAGGTCCATCTCCGTGCTTTTTGGGCTATCCAAGCCCCTGTACCATAACACTAGGAATAGACAAGCATTACATTTCCAGCTGTGGATCACTTGACCGAGGTTCCGTGGTTGACGGCTCACTTGACCGCAGTAAAAAAAATAGAAAGAAAAAGTAGGTCGAAAAAGAAATGGGATGCAAACATTGTGAAATAAAATCATGGACTTCAAAATCCATAATCGCTTACCGGAAGGCCGGACCAAGCATCAGAGGTATGCCATAAATGTTAAGGACTTGGAGTTATAGAGAGCAGGACTCAAAAGCAGACTCAAACTCTGTAGTCGGGTGCAAAAAACCAAGGTCTTTACTTAAGGCAAGTTCCGGTACACAGAGAATCAGTCAAATAGGCAGAGGTATTCGAATCGATGGGCAAAACTCGCTGGTAGACAAAATAGGTCAAAGCATGGGGAAATATACACTGGGAAACCCGCTGGTAACAACTGAGACTAACTGGCACAGAATAAAGGGTTGACACTGACTGAATACACGGGGGAGGCAGGCAATGAGGCACAGGTGGAAACAATTAGAGCGTGGCTACCAAGGTGTCTGAAACGAGACAAGGTGAGTGACAGAAAACACAACAGACAACCTGACAGTGACAACAAGACTACAGAGAAGGGCTGGACGTTACAGCGTCAGTGTTGGAAGTAGGGAGAAAAAGAAGAAATGGATGCAAACATTGTGAAAGAAATCATGGACTTCAAAATCCATAATCGCTTACCGGAGGGCCGATCCAAGCATCACAGGTATGCCATAAAGAGAAGAGCTTCTACATTTGTGCTCAAGGGTAAGTAGTAATGCTATACACCATCACTCAGTAAGTCATTTTGTTGTTATATTAAGGTAACATTGAGTTTTTTTAAACCGATGGAGTACTGCACTACATTTGTAGAAGACTGAAGGACAGGCAACATTTGGCCAAGGTGGTACTAACGGCAGCTGAGGCAAATCAGGTTTTTGAGGAAATGCACTGCAGCGTTCTTGGCTCCCACTCTGGTGTTGAAAAGACGTGATCAGCCAATATTATTGGCCAGGAATGGAAGCTGATATCTGCAAATGGGTAAGAAGTGACACCCAATGTATCTCCCTCTTTTTACAAGGTCTACTACAAATCTGTCAAAGCTGTAATAAAATATTTGTAAATAAACACTCAAATAAATCTCCTTCACTTAAGCCTACCGTTTGTGCTAGACCAAAGGCCTACATACATTTAGCTTGAATATTATTTGGCTACAGGTTTCTCAGTGTTCAGACTGCCAGGCAAAGCGAGCCAGTCTGAAAGAAAAGACTCAATATAACCCAATAGAGGTGAGGTTATTGTGTAAATGAATGTCCCATGCAGCTTAATGTGATTACATATCAGTTACTTCATACAGATGTCTAATTATCATTCAACTCTTTCAGGTTACAGAGCCATTTGAGCTGGTTGGGATGGATCTCATGAAGCTCACTGTAACAGAGGGTGGGAATCAATACATTTGTGTAATGGTTGATTATTTCACAAAGTGGGAAGAGGCCTACTCTCTGAAGAATAAATCAGCAGAGGTGGTGACCAATTGTATTATTGATTTTGTAAACAAATTTGGTGCACCTCAGAGAATGCTTACAGACCAGGGGACTGAGTTTAAAAATGAGGTAAAGTAGTAACAAATGTTAGTAGTTATTAAGCCATACTGTAAATGCTGACTTGTGTTCTGCTAAATGCAACTGAAGGTGAATGCTAGACTATGTGAAGCCCTCGGCATCAAAAGAAGCTTCTGCTCGCCATACCATCCACAAACAAATGGTTTGGTTGAGAAGCTTAATGGCACCATACAGAGGTAAGTTGCATATTCTGAAATTGACACGCACCATGAATGCAATAGAATAAATTGTTGACATGAAATGTCTGCTGTTATGTGATGTTGTTCAGGTCTCTCAGCAAACTTGCCCGAAAAAATCCCCAAAAATGGGATGAATACCTTCGGGCTACGATGTTTGGACTTAGAACAAAAAAGCAATTAATCACCCAGCACAGTCCATATTACGTAATGTTTGGAAGAGAGGCACGATATCCATCGGAGGTGCCAAAGGACTACGAGCTAAGTGGCTCCATTTCTTTTGGAGTGAAGGTGTTGTGGTAGTGATTACTTGGATAAATGGCTTGGAATATAACACCACTTGTGTTTTACTTCAGGTGACTACAGAAAAAGTTGAGAATTTAGTTATGAGGGAGGAAATCTTTGAAGGACTGATGCACCAACAAGCAGTTTACGCGACAGTGCAAGAAAATGTGCATAAAAGACAAGATCCGTAAACGCAAGCTGGAAAGCGGATGGGAGGACAATTTTAATGTTGGAGACATCGTCCTTAAAAAAAACATCTGGGAACAGCAGAGAAAAGGGGGGAAAATGGAGAGTGACATGCTGGGTCCATTCACTATCACTGCCATAAAGGGGAAAGTGGTTCATTTGGCTAATAATGCCACCAAAACACTGGCCAATATTGACCAAATAACTGCTTTTACACAACCAGAAGAGAGGATTCCATGAAAGCTAACAAAAGTTAGCAACTCCCGTTTGGCTACCCCGCCCCGACGAACACCATCCAACCTCGTCTAGCCCTGACAAACCTCTTACATTTCTTTCCTACCAACCCTAAATCTTTAAGACCAATGCAGCCAACCTTACTCCCATCTACAGCTCTGACCCTCCACCAGCCACATCTCAAGGAGAGACTTAACCCATCCATGGTAATGATGCAGTGCATTCAGTAATGACAAAGAATAAAAATGATCTTTCTTTAAAATGACAAATGTTCTGTATTTCCAGCTCTCCAGGATATATGATAAACAAAAAGGGGAGATTATCTGGTCTGAAGTGGGTCCATATAAACTGTTCACCGCAGATTTCCAGAACCTGGCAGGGAATTGGAGAGTGAGGCAAGTGTTGTTTGTAAGCTACTTAAGATTGTTCCTCTTAAATATTTAAGTTGTATCTTTTTATTTTTAGGTAGTAAATGCTTGCCTTCTGTGGGTGGCAAAAAGAGCCAAAAGCCAGGTCAAAGTCATTGACACTTATGAAATGATGGCACTTTGGAATGGCAAATCAAGGGGGTTGAGAAAGGTAAGCATAATGGTTGCTTTTAAAAAGGTGTCAGTGACCGTTGTACAATCTTATAAACTATAATATGTCACTTTGCAGCTTGATGTGAGGGAGTGTGACACTCTTATTGGAGCTGTCTGCAAGAACCACCATTGGACTCTAGTGGTAAGTGCAATTAAACAATGTAATTTATGCAACTAAATATCAAACTCAGAGAATCTTGCACATTAATTAACTCTCTTGGGTCTAAGGGCATTTTCGCGATTTTTACATATTTTCTTAAATTCAAAGGCACTTGCATATGAGACATACCCATGTGTTGTATATGATAATTTGCAGAACAAGCTCAGCTATCTATATAATGGGGCACCAATTGTCCTAAGGCACTGTGTAGAGGGATAATTTGGCCATAAAGCTGAACAATTGAAGTCCGATTTTCTTTTTTTTTAATTTCTTCAAATCTCTTGTGAAAACATAACTTTACTCATGTGGATAAACTGTTTCAGTGCTTGAAATTGGTTTACCAAAGTCTTAGGTTCACAACAGTGGTGGAATATATGGATAAAACAGCAGATAAATGTCAAGAACCAAATTTAGTAATATCGTTTTTTTAGTAGAAGTGATGTCTGTCACTCTACTTCCACCAGCTGTTAGCGGCACTGAGATCAAATGGGACTGAGTCATTACTTCATACTACAGATCAAGCTTCATGGGATGTGTGCAAATAAAAAATGAACATTACTACAGTTTTTGTGTTCAAACAAAATATTAACTTTATCGCTGAAAGTACGTTGCTAACTGTAAACTTTCTCTTCGTACTTCCTCTCTTCTCTCTGAGCTCTCGGTGCAGACTGAATGTAAACTGCAGTGTTTCTGTAGCGTGAGGTGGTGGGTAGGTCCTTAGGGATTTACTGAGTGTCCATTGGTTAATTTCATACAAAAATGTTAACTGACACATTAAGCCACAAATGACGGTGAGAGGCGGAGCTCGACACCCATGAATCACACGACACATCTAGGCGAGGCTCTCTGAAGCAGTACATGAAAGCCAAGCTGAAAAAGTGGGGGTTGAAATGTTTTGTTGGCAGATGTAAATGGCTACACAGTGGACTACAGGCTGTACACTGGGAAGAACCACGGTGCTACAGGGAAGGGGCTTTCATTTGATGTGGTGGCGACGCTAGTCAACAAGGACTATCTGGGGAGTGGCTTCATTGTTAACTGTGACAATTTTTACATTAGCCCTCTCCTGTTCCGTCATCTGAGCCAGCAGAGGTTTGGGGCCTGTGGTACTTAAAGGCAGGGCAGAATTGGTGTCCCAACAACCCAGGAGGATGCCCTGGACAAAAAATCCAAGAGAGGCTCCATCAGGTGGATCAGGGATGGTGACATGCTCTTCGTCAAATGGATGGACACCAGGGAGGTCTCCATCTGCACAACCATCCATCCTGTTTACACAGAGGAGGCAAAAGACCGGTGGCAAAAGACCGGTGATGGGCACAGTCAGAGGGTCCCTATACCCAGACCCACAGCTGTGGGTGAGTACAACAAGTACATAGGGGAGTGGACACCTGACCAGATGCTTGGAACAATTTCTCAGCTTTATGGCCAAATTATCCCTGTACACAGTGCCTTAGGACAATTCGTGCCACGTTATATAGATAGCTGAGTTTGTTCTGCAAACTATCATATACAACACATGGGTATGTCTCATATGCAAGTACCTTTTTTTAAAAAGCGTGACCAGATTACATACAAAGTCAATGCACAGACGCAAAACGGTTGCGAAAAAGCAAATTTTCGGCGTGCGAATAATTTGCTCACTCGGGTGAAAAATTTGTGTAACGCTGAGTTGCTAATGCCAATCAGCGTTAAGAAGCTCCGCCCGTCATCACCGCCATCCTGCCGTTGCTGATCAGAAAATATGGAGGAGAAGTTGATCGTTGCCGTGTGTGGACACCCTGAACTGTACAACACTTTATCCTATGAATATAGGAATAGAGTAAAAAAAGATGCCGCGTGGAGAGCTGTAA
Source organism: Ophiodon elongatus (assembly GCA_016806645.1). NCBI lineage: Eukaryota > Metazoa > Chordata > Actinopteri > Perciformes > Hexagrammidae > Ophiodon > Ophiodon elongatus. The sequence continues at coordinate 342,360 of JACSYO010000795.1, forward strand.
GTGAGGAAGTTGGACTATCTGGTAAGTTTTGGTTATATGCATTTGTTCTTGATTCTAGCTATTGGTTGTACTTTACTATGAACCAACCGCCGGCATATCTGTTTCATGTCAGAGGAGTTATGCCGAAGAAGGTGGAAGGGACTGAGAGACACGTATTTAAAAGAAAAGAGGAAGGAAATGGAGAGAAAAGAGAAGTGGCTCAGGAGCAGGGTCAGTGAGGAAATGGAAATACTCTGCGGTCCTGTCTTTCCTCGACCCCTTTGTTACCCCGAGGGAAACGAGCGGGAACATGGGGCCGGAGCGTCGAGGAAGACAGGACCACAGAGTACGTTACAGACACAGGACCAGCCGAGGACGAGACAGCAGCAGGGCCATCTACCATGACAGGAGAGGTTAGTTGACAAGTGAAGACACATTATTTATGTTAAAAGCTATGTTTAAGTGGTTTCAATTATAGTTTAATCCTCCAGAGACCACGGTATAAAAATAAGTTTTACTATTATAATTTCTTTTTGCTCTAGAATAGGGATTTTTTTAATTTAATTTTTAACATGGATGTAAAAAAACCAACAATATACTATAGTTCCAACTATATGCAACTTTAAAAGGACAAAAATTTTGATAATATTTGCAGGAAAATTACTATTTAAATTGGGTTATAAAATTGTTTTATTAATATTTAAAGATGAACCAGATCAGTTGACAGAGATTGAGGAAGAGCCTTAAAGTGCTAGTGCTCCTGCTGCTGCTCCCTCCAGACCACTCGGGTATGTGCATGACCAAAGTTGGATTGTATTTTTATTTTATGAATAATTTATGCATTCATGGTATGTATTTCACTATGACAAATATTAATATATTAAGCTATTGTGGTGATGGAATGCAATAGTTTCACAAGATACTATGTTTCCATTTCATACAGGAAAAAGAAGGGCCGAAAAGAGGTCCATGGAGAGGGAGGTAGAAGAGAGGCTTCTTGAGGCGTTGAGGAGAAGTGCCTCCCCTGCTCCACCATCAGATGATGAACTCTTCTTAAAAAGCCTGGTTCCTTCCCTGGAAAGATTGCCACCCCAGCAAAAAGAATATGTAAAATTCCAAATTCATAAGCTTATTTATGAAGCCAGAACTGGTGCTGAATTTTGAAACATTGAAACATTCCCTGGAAAGATTGTCCCCCAGACATTTGTCTGGGGGACAATCTTTCCAGGGAACGAACCAGGATTTTAACAATTAATGAAGTGTTTAGTTTTTATTTGTAAATATATATTGTTCACATTTTCTTTTGTTAATTAAAAAAAAAAAGATTCTGTAAATAATAAATAGTTAATTTAATGTTACTTATTCCATGTTCTTTATTTTAGTTTTACAAGAAAACTCTTAAACAAAGGAAACAACCATATGTGCTTTTCTTTCCTCATGCAATAGATTCTTTGTTCATATGAAAAGTTCAGGTCAGTGTGAGGGTTTATATGATAACTTCTTTGTGATATACAAATGGTTTTATGTTTGTTTACATGTGGTCATATAACATCCCATCACTGCACTGCACTGAATATAGTTAATTATAGTGTAGGATGGTTGTATTGTGAAGGCCATGAACAAGGTAGTCCCAAGTAGCCGTGGCAACATCTAGGACAATATTGGAGACAATGGAGACCCCAACACGGAAGCTGTTTGCGATGGTCCTAAATGAGTCACCAGTAGCAAAATATCTGCAGCACAGAAAACATTCACTTTAACTGAGTTGTATTGAAGATACTGGAGGTGCTTATAGTAGTAGTTTTTATTCATATGGCTTCACAGCTATCACAAATAATAAACGTTATAAATGCTGGTGAGTTTACATAAGTTGCATAGTACTGTTAAGGTTAAATGAAGAAAGCTCCTAAAGCAACTGTCTCATGCCTTTATTTTGTAACTTTTTCATAATTAATATTTTGTAACTTTCATATCAGTATGTTTAGACTATTTCATAATTACCATGTGTTAAAACTACCGTACAAGCGATACATTCTTTAAATTGTGTGTTTTACTATATACTGTTGAGAAATATCATCCTTGCTACTAAGAATGTATCGCTCGAGACGCACAACAAAGAGGCCGAGCCCCACTGAGGAATCCGCTAATAAACAAAGCCGAATGGCGGTTCGAAGTTTAAGTAAAAAAGTATTTACTTTAAAATGAAAACAATTACACCTTAAATACATGATATTAAAAATAAGCAAAATGTCCCATGGAACAGGGTCACGCCGCAGGCCCTCGGCTCCCTCGTCCTGCCGCGTGACCCCAATGACTTCCGGTTCGCTCCGACTTGCGCCCGTCACGCCTCGCCGACGTCTGGCGCAGCGATCCGTGCTGACGTCTGCGCTCCAGAAGTCCCATCACAACCATCTGCGCGTCCTTTTATCCTCCTTCGAAATCCCCGTACGTCTGTCTCCGCGTTGCGGCGGGGTCCTTCCACCGTCCTGTGTCGTCGCCGTTTTAGTACGTCATCCTGTTGCCCGTTCCGCTTCAGGTTTCAAAGGATCTCCCCCGATCGCGCAATACATTGTATCTAACTGCAATATAAATTAAAGGAGGAATATAAAAGTGAAACCAAGGGATTGTCACAGAGTACAAAGCTACTAAACTGTCTCATTCTTCAGTTTCAAACATGCTGAATTAAATACGTTCGTCCACTAACAATGTCTTATATCCCTCTTTGTTCTTCTTGTTTATATAAAGATTATAATCTGATCATAAGAATATGCAGGCAATAGTTTATGAAACTCAGTGTGACCTAGAAGTGTTGATTTGATAGTGTTTTAAAATTGTAACGTTGATTGAAAAGATAATTAAAAACATGACTCGACGTCCCACTAAGGAGCTCGTCCAGTTTAACCTTTTATTAAAGCTTCTGTAACTGAAGTCAGATAAAAGCCTGAGGGCTGAGGCTGCAGTACGACACCAGAGAGAGCAGATCAATACGTCACTTTGATCACTTTACATCAATGTAACACTCGTAGTTTGCAAGCAGGTTTAACAGATTATTGAAAGTTAATTTCCAATTTATGTCAACAGTTATTTACATGATCTGCGTTTGTCTTCATGATCGTTTGTTCTCATGAACGGCCGAGTGTTGCGTCACTTTAAATGTTGCCGCCGCAAGGAATTGTGGGTCGGAATTATATCCTTTCCTTTCGTAAAGGAAGGTCCAGTGTTTCCTATGCTAAAGGAGCTAAGTAAGGAAGCATTGAAGCTCCTTTCCTTTGCATTTAGAGAATTCAAACAGCTCTCATCATGGCGGCCACTGAGATACTGCCGGGTCATTTCACTCAGTTAGGAACCTTCCTCAGCAAAAAGGACTATTCGACCGCAGCCTCGGCCTTTACTAGGCAAAAGGTCATACACAGTGGAGGGGGGAGGGGGGGGATCAGTCCGGGAAGGCAAACAAAGCCGACAGGGAGTAGGCAAGGCTCAAAAACAGAGAGTAAAGCAGAGTCAAAAAACCATAACGCTGACATGGGAAAATATTGCTCGAAGGCGACCCATACACTAGGGTAGAAACAGACAATCTGGCAAGGAACAGGGGAGTATATATGTGTGGGGTTGGGAGATGAAAAAAACAGGGGCAGGTGCTTGAACGCAGGTTTAGGGAATGACAAATCAGGAGACACACAAGGAACTAATGGGATGTTATGCTACGTGTTCTCTTGCTATTTTCAACAGCTGCCGTAACTACGACAACAACAGACGTATTTGGCCTAAAGTCGCTGGTTAAGAGGGTCGCCTTTTAAATCGTAACACCGGCAAGTAACGCAATGCGAAGATTTGCTTTGATTTTGGTGTGAATGCAGCATTACTCCTTCTTGACAGCTGAGGATTACACAATCAGAGTTGCAGATGCAGACACACATTGTTCACACACACACACACACACACACACACACACACACACACACAGTATATTTAGCTGTAAATGGCCACCTATAGACTAATGAACTTACACACATGCCCAACGTGTGCAAGGATGCACTTGTTTCCGTGCACATTTCCAAACACAAGTGCACGGAGAGACACACAGTCGACAGCACACACCAGCAGTGCAATGGATCCACCTAATCAGAATTCAGATCTCTACCCCTATCTGGCCGGTCAGTAATTAAGAAGAAAGAGACGGTCCAGAGGGAGGGGTTTTATCCTGATATCCTCTCCTCCTCAGGAGGTTAGAGTAACGACGTGATGCCGTCGTGAGTGCTCGTCAGACTGTGACCGAGAAATATAGCTGCATTGTGGCTGCATGGTGGCCCCCGAGAAGAGCAACGACCGAGATTGCAGTCTTCTTGGTGGTGGGAGGCCAAAGGGGAAAAGGAGAGTGGAAGGGAGACGGGAGAGAATAGGCAGAGGAAAGAAGGGAGGAAGGAATAAGATGCAGGGAAAAGTTACACAATTGAAGACAGAAAAATATAAACACTTATAACCACAACATTGTATTGATTGATCTATTTTTTAATCTTTAAATAATTGTATTTTAATGCCTTTTAATATCTTATGTAAAGCACTTAGAAATGCCTCGTGTTTTGAAAGGTGCTATACAAATAAACTTGCCTTACCAGGTCTTTCTGCTGCCGTTCCCCCAGTGTTGGGCAAGCTACAAGTTACTTTTACAAGTAAGCTAGATATTGTAAACACTAGGTGCCCAGCCCACCTCCTGCCAAGTGGAGGCTATTGTTTTTCTCCATTTACGGCAGCTATATGCACTACAAGCCATTTGAGACAGTAGGATGTCAAACAATCTGTACATCATTTAGAGAAAAACACGATAAAGGAACACAAACATCCTGGAGAGCCTCCATCCTATTTTGTATATTGTATATGCATTTGTATGTCACATAATAGATAGGGTAGGAATTCGACGTAAACACGATTCCTAATCTTGAAACCTATTATTTTTACACTCCGCTGGAGTAGAGTTCACACGGTGAATGTTAAAATAACAAATCTGCAACATTTGAATCCATACGATAATAATCTGGACAAATAATAATTGCAAATCAAGGATCACCAACTTTCCAAGTAAATGTGGCCTTCAATCGTCTGAATAGAATACTAGATCAACAGAAGAACATTTAATTAACAATATTGGATTTCTTCAGGGCTTAGCGTAGTAGTAGTAGCAGTAATGTTAAACCTATTGATCTATAGAACTTTGGATTTGTCAGTCAGTCAGAGAGACTATGGGGACATGACACAAAGTTGAAGTTAAAAAACCTAAAAGATTCAGGGCAATGTCAGAAACATTCAGGGCTGCAGACCCAGAAGCCAATTTTGATGATTGAAATTATTTCCAAATGGCCTAATATGGTTTAAACCTCATAAGTAATGTATGCACTTATGAAGTAGTTAGAAAAGGCTGCAGTAATCTATCTCCATATTACACCTACAGTTTGGTGAATTACACTTAATCCAAATAAAAGCTTCCTGGTCAGCCATTATCTTGCTGGGAAACGTGAAAAAACAAAACAACACAACAGGTCTAGAAAAAGCCCTGACAGTGAATAATGAGTTTTAGTACAACACAAAAGAAGGTAAGAGCGGTTAACCTCCAGGGGCAAAAAGAAAGGCAAGAACTCGATGAAGCACGCTCTGAAACATACAAAACAAAAAAAAGAGCTTTCAATAGCCAGCTTGTGATAACCCAGCGGAGCACGACGCCTGCTGTCTTCATTAATTCTTTGGGGAAAAAATGACATCAATTCTGCTGTTGATCCTGGAGAGATAACCCAACAATGTGGGCACACTGAAGCAACACGGTGCTCATAGTGAATTATAATTTAGCTTTTCTATGTGTGCTATATGTATGACTCGGCTCTGTACATTGAACATTTGAAGTAGGGGTTTAACTAGCATTTCTGCTACTTTAGTGATAACAGTGACTGATCTGAGGTAGAAGAAGAATGTTATATTTTCTAACAGTGGTTCCCAGTGGATCTCCAAGCTAAAGCCCATTCAGTTACCTATTCGCCATGCAGAAAGCATCTTGCATTATCAACCTTGGCAGAAAATTACTTTGCACATGTATTTGTTTGCACACTTCATATGTGTTGTACACAAATGTCTGCAGTCAACAAAGTGGACCAAGATCTCAGTTCTTTATATTTGGATCATACAAAATCGCTCTCTGTTGCACACCGTTGAATCTCGATATCTTAACGTTCACAATCTGGGGCTACAAACAAATATCATCTTAAGGTCAAAATAGCTCCAAACTAGTCAGGACAAACTCCCAGAAATAAGGGAATCGTAAGTACTAACTTTATAATTCTTTGCTACACTCTTATTTTCGCATGCACCAATTTAACTTTTTTTGTCTTGTTTAATTTGACTTTTTTATTGGATGTCCTCATGATTGTTTATTCTGGCATTTTATATTGTTGGGTTTTGTTTTTCGTGCACTTTTAGTTTGATCATCATTCCTGGAGGACTATATATCTGAGAGTTTCTTAATGGTGGGCGCAGCTGTTTTGGAGAACGGATTTGTGTAGTGGCAAGTGTTTCTTTTTCTCAATTTTGGAATGCATTTACTTCAAGTGTGCCTTTGCTGTGTCGTATAAGCCACTTGCCTAAAGTTTCTTGCCGGTTTGAAGTTGGCCCTGTTTAGGTTGATTTAACAGGTCCTCTATTTTTTAAAGATTTGTAGAAGAAGTTTTGTACTTATATGTTAATCATAGTTTTGTTGTCTATGTTACAGACATTATTGTTTTAAAACATCTTATTTTCATAATGATCACTCTTATCATCTGAACCCTTGTTTTCATATTTTTGTTTTTTTATATTTTTATTTCCGAATACACATCTCTGATTTCAATTGCAGACATTCCTGCAATTGAGAGAAGCGCAGGTGAGAAACTGAGCCTGAATCAAAAGTGAAAGTCAAAAGGTGGTGTTGACGACATTTGACCTGTAATAAAAATCTAGCCGAGGCCCCTTTTGGCCCGGTTACACATGGCTTACCTGGATCAAAATAAGACGAGCGGATTGAACATGTAGAAGACATCTTGGAGGGGGTAGAACCTTTAAATCCCCAGATAACACTGATTCATTACTTCAAAGCATGCATCAAGTCACATGGTGTTACTCGTCCTCCACAACATCACAGAGCATGTGACAGCATCATGACGAGTGCTTCATTCATTAGCCAGCATGTGATGTAACTAGGCGCAATGTGTCATCTTTGTAAGCTTGAATTCTCTTACAATACAGTTTTTTCAATCACCTGCTGCCTATGTTGGAGTGTACTCTGTAAACAGCCAATTGGACTTCACATGGCATGACTTGGCCAAAGCACAATGGACGAACAGATCACATTGACCACTCGGCCAACTGGTATAACGTTGGGTTTTAAACCGTGACCGATAACACTATGAGGTTGAGTATGCCCGCTCAGAGACCGGACTAGTTAATTATATGTGTTGCTGCCTAGATATACCAGGTTCAATCCCATTTGCAACTCTTACCACTGGATTGTGTGAGAAGCTATTCATCTTACCAGACATACAGCCGTCTGCCTGTGAGCATTGGTTGTATGGTGGCTAACATTATGAGAAATCTGAAGTCAGATGTCATAATACATGAATTTGGTGTCATGTGAATTGTATGGAACTGTTGCAAAGATGCTATTCACTTCTCTTTAAAATATTATCGTTTTGGAATCTCTACAATGGTTCTGTCCCATTCAGACAAACTTAATGCACTGCAATTAACTTAAGCATGACAGTATAATATATTCACTTTAGGTTTAAAGTGAAATGAGTGGCTTCCAACCTGTTCTCACTCCCAACTGGTCAAATACCTATGCTTGGTCATTGACCCTTGGCGTCTGATACCGACTTACCGAGGCATGTTTTACTGTCTGTTTTAGATGCAATTTAAACACTGGACTTCCATCCAGGTGGCCGCTGTTTGTGTCCCGTGTGAAACCCAATCAACATTGTTTTACCTTTCGTATTTTACATAACTTACGTACTTAAGTAATGCCAGTTACGTAACAAACATACTTATTTAAACATACATAATTATTTTGTCCACCCTGAAGCCAAAATGTTCCTTTAATTATTCGTGAGTCATACATTCTTTGCAAGCTGTTATGGGGCTGAGAGAAGGACGTAAAAATTGCATAGGCCCATGCATTGTGGAGAGATGGATGCATTTACACCTTCACAACATCTGGCTAGAATACGCCCAGCTCCTTAGGTGGTTTGAACGATCGCATTTCAGTCCGTCTCTAACGTAAGTTGGATCAGGTTGGTCTCATCAGCATTGGTAGCTGGGCCTACGAAAAAATACGAAAGGTGGTGTAATTCTGAGGTATCAAACTAAATAATTTCCTATGTTATCCACGTAATCATGAACTAGGAAGTATAAAGACCACATTAACACACACAGAGTGGGGCGTTGGATTGGTCCAAGCGATCTTTTAGCCAGGAGGCCGCTGTTCGATCCCTGTGCAAATCCAGAAGTCAACTTTGATTTGTCACGTAACTTGCTTAACTACAGTAACGGCACTTCCGTAGTTATTTCAACACAAACAATGATATTTTCCTCAACTTAAATTACTAGTTTTGCTGCCTAAACTTACCTGAATTGTTTCCTCTGATCACAGAAGTTTATTTTGAAAAGACCGTCTGCATGTAACGAGAGAAAACTGATGATTGATGCTGGCTTTCGTAGGAAACCAAGGTTTTACTTTACGTACTATCATACAAACCGTTGGATGAGGATACGTTGGTTGGATGAGGATACGTTGGTTGGATGGATGCATTTACGCTGAGTTTTTTTTGTGATTACATACGATCCACCCAAGAAGTGTGAAAAAAAGAAAACATCTTTGTGGCTTTTTGCAAAAGGCTTGATGTTGGGAAAATTTAGTGTATTCAATATTTAGTTTCAGTAATTTTCCTGTGATCTATCGAGACATCACATCATAACGGTTCATAATTAGTGCAGTCGTTTTGTTTTTTTTATGTGAGAAATGACTGATGGAAGAACCTTCTATCTTTGGACTGATTCTAAGTGGAGACTTGGTTGTTAACTATAATTGGATGGTTCCTGTCGCATGCATATATTATCATGTCTTTACTTAATTTTTAGTAACTAAATCTTCACTGTAAAGCAAGTAAGTGGTCCCCAAATGTCACACAGACACACAACGAATCCATACTGGGAGTTATGATCCTAACTGTGTAGAGTTACTGAGTAGGGATCCATCATTCACACCCACACTGCTCTCTGTGACCCTTCAGTTTAGAGTTGCAGGATAAATGCCTGCCTATCGATGGAACATGTGGTCTTGGGGTGGATTTATCAGCAGCAGGAGGGAGGAGTCCTCAGGTTTAGTTTCATTAATATTTAAAGGGAGACAGCAGACAATTGACTGACCACAAAGAACAGAGGGCAGTCTAGTTCAGCGTATCATTTCTGAGGCACATTTACTGTGCTCGCCAAATATATGGTTTTAAACGGCTGCTGGTGCCTCTCTAGTTACACGTAGCTCTTATTCTCCCTCAGCTGATGTGTGTGTGTGTATTATTGAAAAGAGGAGATTCCGCTGAGTAAATATAATTTCTTCACCACCAGCTCTCGCTGTGAAGACCTCAGCTTTGTGTCTCAGCCTTGATTCTAGATCACTTTCAATACTCCAGTCATTTGGTAGTTTCTAACGTTTCATTGAGTCTTCAGCTGCATCGCTTTTCACTGCAACAGACACATTGTACTCCCTTTAGTGCCCACACACACACATACACACACACACCTGCACACACACACACATTGTTACTGCTACATATGGCCGAATGTTGCGAAGCGGTAAAATACAGAAATTCATGTTAAGCATTTGGATTTAGTGCTTTAGAGAAGAATAAGTGGATCTAGTTAAAGTCAGTTAGAGCAGTGATTCTCAACTGGTGGGTCGGGTCGCGGACCCGTTTTCACGGGCCTTTGCCGAGGCAAAAAGAAATTGGATTAAAAAAAAATTGTATCCTGTGGTTTTATTTTGAAGGGGATTTTTTCTGCAGCGGAGGGTCGTCTATTCACACTTTTTTGTCGGCTCTGGTTTCGACTTGTTTTGCTCTTGTCCCTCCATGTTTTCAGCAGCATTGCTGCTGCGTTTCAGCCTCATTGTTTGAGTTTTTCAAGCCGGCGGTGATTGACAGGTGATGACAGGTGTCGTGTGCCAGGTTGGGTCAAACCATCCTGATATGGGGGAGACTCTGGGTTTTTAGGATAATGAAATTGAATAGCCTACTGAATATAAAATTCAGCTTATGAACTTACACTTATATTTTATTGAAAATGTATTAAATAAATATTTTTAAAGGATTTCTAATTTTAAATATATATTTTTTTAAATCTTCACGTACCCCCGCCATTTTACAGCATAGAAGAACACCGTGACCTGCAAAATTATCTAATCAAACATGGCGAAACGTAAGTACGACACCGACTACATAAAGATATGGGGGGTTTTTTTGGGTCCCGGCTTGTCATTAAGGAGTGATGGTGGGTCCCACAGCGAGACCAGTTGAGAACCACTGAGTTAGAGGATAGAACTCAATAATGATTAGGTTAAAACTAGGTTTACAAATATGGTCCTATTATATGGTCATATTTATGCCAAGGGTCTGGCAGTAAAAAAATAGTCTAATTATAATAATTTATGCTGAACACCTTCAAAAGAGGGATGGGTTCTTAAAAGGTCCAATCAATCTTACAGGTATGTTATTACAATAAAGTTAGAAGGACAACAACAAGATTTTATCAGCTGCATTTTCCCTCCAACACTCTGATTGAAAGCAAAGCAATTGAAAACAAGATATTTTACAATAATGAATTGGAAATTTTGTTTGTAAAATGCACCATCAGATTACAGCATTAACTGAAAGTATTATTGGTTAGTCTTCATGGTAACACAATATGCCTTATTCATCATTAATAATTCCGTACATAAACACGTATCAACTTGTTTCTAACAAACTGTATTATAAGCAGATAGTATTATGTTATTCAGTGTATTTGTTGCAGGCTCCCATGAATAGAGGCTGTGGGAGAAACAGATAATAAACAATATAGTACACACATTGATTTTATAAAACCTACTTATTTTTTCTTTTTATTTATTGTTCTTGTTACTACCATCGTTGTATAGGAGAATATATAATTGTTGATAAATACTAGAGATTAAAAAACACTTAAATTTGTCTTAAAAAAATTATAATTTTTGTGCATAAATTGAAAAGAAATTGAGCTGTGGTTCAACTGTGCACACTCCTTATATTGCACTCATCTAGCAGGTACTTTATATCACATTACATAAAACAGTGATTCTGTTGCAAAACTTCATATTCAGCTATAATAAGAAGCTGTAGAAAGTGAAGGAATAAAATCAGATTAAATTGCTTCAACAGTGCTCCCTCAGGGCTGTACCAACCCTGATCAATTTTATGTATTTAATTTTTTTAAATGCAAATCCGTTATTGGTCAAAACATGTAAAAGGACCCTCCAAAGGAGAACGTCCCCCCCTAACCAATGTTGATGTTGCATCGGTCCAAAGATGATTGACAAATTTCATCTTCAATTCATCACCACTGTATTGTAGCGTGATGAACTGCTGGCAAAGCGAAAGATAAATTCAGTAGCATATTAGAAAATAAATTTCTCCGCTCACCCATCATTGGACTGACAGTCGTCATGGCCTACGCGATGCTATGTGACGTGTTGAAGTGAACATGTAGTAAATTAAATCAACAGGAGTTCGGACAACTATTATAATTTATTAACGTATAAAACGTACAATTAAAATGCTCTCCTCAAAGCCACCAGACTTCAGTCAGACAGTTTTTCTCATTTATGTTTTTTTCTTTCCCCACTCTTTCTCAATCAATTATTTCTTTGTCTCTCTCCATGTCTCTATCTCACTCTCCTCCCATTTTGTGGTCGTTAACTCCATTTACCACATTTATCTTCTCATCACCCACCCTCCCATCTCTTTCCACGCAACATCTATGAGCTGGTTCAATGCTGGTGTGTGTGTGTGTGTGTGTGTGTGTGTGTGTGTGTGTGTGTGTGTGTGTGTGTGTGTGTCAGTGTTTTTAATCTCTACCTTTCTCTCTCTTTCATCACATCATCCCATGGGAGTCTCCTTGTATCAATGACACACAATCTGCTGTCAATATGGACCACTTCTTCTGCACACACACACACACACACACACACACACACACACACACACACACACACACACACACACACACACACACACACACACACACACACACACACATGCCTATTCTTTGCCATTGTGTTTATGTGCTACAGATCAGACTAAATAAGACGCCAGAGAAGCTAAAGGTTTAGTCGTCCTGCTCCAAAACAGAGAAAAGTAAAGAATAGGGAATTTTTACGTAGTGCTGAAAATTGCAGTAGACAACCTGAAATATTGCAAATGAGTACACATGCAAGCAAAAGTATCGGAATTATCACCATACAGTTTCCTCCTCCACTTGAAATCACTCCTCACTTCTCAGATTCACTAATGGAACTGAATCAAGCAGACCAAAGCTGCAACATGTAGATTTGTAAAGATTTTTTCACTATGTTTGTTTAATAACCTTATTTTCTGTCACGTGCGTGACATCGAACACACCCGAAAGAAACAGCTTTCAAAGGGAAAGGAGTCTATTGCCTTTTTTGGGGGGCGATAGAGGGTTTTAATGTATTTAAAAAAATAATGCATATTTGCGCTAATTCTGGTGGGAAAAGGGTAACATAGATTCAGATGCTCATCTACCAAAAGGTGCTTTTAAATATGGGACCTACCTATTTTCACTTTTGTCTCTTGCAGAGATGCCGGTTGGTTGAGAGCGAGTTTAAATCATGGGCCTGTAATTTGTTTCAGCATGTCTCGTCCTCCTGGAACAGCAGGAAATATTGGTTCATCTCTCGACTCAAGCAGGGTTCCCTCTGGGACGCTGGTGGTTCAACGTCTAATATAATTACTGGTTTCCCTGCCACAAGTCGGAGCAGCGCTCTGTCATCAATTACAACTAATCTAAAGATGTCATCAGTCCGTCCTGACACTGCATAGATTACAGCAGATTACATTTAGAGTGTCACTGATTTTCGTGGGTCAGAAGTGTTGAGCTTGGACTAGGCTGTGCGATCAAACAAGAAGAAGATCCGTCACAAAGGACTGGAATATAGATATTGCCATTCTTGATGCATAAGCAAGAAAGTGGTGTTATGATCCTGCAAAGAGCGTACAGTACTCCTCACAGATTTAAAAAAAAGGACCACTCAGAGTCCGAATCCAGTTGGTGTGGCTGGCGGCCTCATGCACCTACATAAGCATTTGAAATCTGTAAAGTTGCTCTGAAGTAGTGCACACATTGTCTGCCATTGCTAATGCAAGGCTATACACATCTCTTTTATTAATACTACTACTACTCCCCTCCACATATTACAGGTTTTGAGAATGGCCAGGTCTTTGTAGTTATAGCCCAGTGACTTTTGGACACTTGGAATCAGGCATAATTATGTGTTTAACTTATTTTGAAATGCTTCTTAAAAAGAATAGTTTGACATTTTGGGAAAATGATTATTCCCTTATTCGCTTTCTTCCTCAGAAGTAGACGAGAAGATGTATGCCACTCTCACGCCTGTGAACTAATATGAAGCTGGGAGATGATTAGCCTAGCTAAGCATAAAGACTTGAAACAGCTAGCCTAGCCATGTCAACTACCAGCAGCTCTGAAGCTCACTCATGAACATGTAACAGGCTATTATGTGCCAGACTATTTCCTGGCAAGGTGCGTTAACATTCTTGGATTTTTCTCATCACAATGAAGTTGCCAGGCAACCTCTGGAGGCTCCAACTACCTCTGGGTAGTTGGAGAATGAATCCAACGCAAAGTGCCAAAAACTGCAGTTCCTCAAATTGCCATTTTGTTCGATGTTGTTTTGTTTGCTCATAATGAAGGCCGTGGCTCCTGAGTGACAGGTTGCTCCCAAGATCTCTCTGCTACCGCATTGTTCCACGTCCGTTTGTACTTAAAAAACACTCTGTAGAGTCAGCTGTTTATTTTTTAAGCCTTTTTCTGCCTAGCCAAAATTAGCATCCCAATTAATATCAGATAACGTGATTTACGGACGCACCTTGATAACCAAGCTAGTTAGCTAGCTAGCGTTAGCTTTTAATGGTGCCCGGCCTTGCCACCCTCGTACAAATATGATCACTTCTGGTACCAAGAAATAAAAGTTGGCGACGGCCAAAATGCCAAACTCGAGGCTTCAAAACTGGAGTCCACAAACTAACGCCTACGCCCACTTGTACACATCCTACGGTTAAACCAATGAATATGACAGCCAGATCATCTGCTCACTTTTGTTTTGCTTCCAGTGTAGCGTGAAGGTTCTTCTTCTAAATCAGGGCAGAGCTTATCTCGGATCCATTCTGAGTGCTTACAACTGAAATATACGGATCTCACCGTAAATGAGACACACACTCGTTCAAACAAATATGGTTCCCCAACATTAACACAAAAAGTTGACAAGCTTCGGAGGAAAGAATTAAATTCAGAACGTCTCGATTTCGAAGCAGTGAGACTGGACTAGATAACCACGTATGACTTCATGACTGTCTCTGTCACTGGGGTTAGGCAGTATTACATTTACATGACTCACTATGCCCCTTGGCAATAGGCCTTACCGTAGGCAGAAGGGCTTTCAGACTACTAAATAATTCACTAATCACAAATCATAGTACAGATTTCATATCACGTGCTCCAGTTTCATATTTTGTTTTGTTAAAAACCTGATATAGGTGATATTGGGCCTCCGAGGGGCTGCCTCCCCCTGTCTGCCCCCCTTGTACCTCTCTCTGCTGTCCATCTTTCTCCCGTCCTGCCTTCACTCTTTCCCTGCAGACTCGTTGGCCACGGTAACGTGATGCCCAAACTAGTACGGCATGTTGTTTTGCAGATTGTGTGTCTGTCTCCCGACCCACCACCCACACTGAATCAAACCCCCAAACTCCCAAACATCTTCTCATACGCCGCAAGACACTTCTGACCTTTGGACACTTCCACCGCATGCATAAGCGCTTCCTCCAACTCACTGTCAAATGTTCAGACACTTTCTCTTAATGATGCTGCAATTAAGAGCCTTGTGTCCAAATTCGGAGTAAATTGTCAGTGTACGCAGAAGTGTTGTGGTCAATTTCCATCGATAAGCTGTCAAACGCCATGGGCTGCATCTGATTAGGGCTGCAACTAGCCAACATTTTAAATGGTGATGCATTTATTGATTGTTTTACTCATAACACAAGCTCAAATTGAATGCGTTTGAATCAAAGTGAATCGCTTCAGAGAGAAACAGTGAAACAGAAAGCAGTAAATCCTCACATTACCAGCAGATGATTGGGTGTTTCTACTTGATGAATGAGTTAATCAAACTGTCATCAAGTAGTTTTCAGCTGACTGGCTGGCTAACGATCATTTCACCAATGAAATTACTTCTGAGAAACTGGTTTTGTCACAAGAATTAAACAGAATCCAGGAAGTCTTGCCTAATATTGCGCGTGCAGACGACCAACGTTAAAAAAAACTAAACAACGAAATCCCCAAATGTTTCAGGCCGACCCATTATCAGTGGTATAGATTCCATCTCTGAACCTGCCTCTCAATACATTGACTATTTCATTGAACCGTTCGTCTCTGCTTTGTCATCCTATGACATAAGACACCACATGCACTCACCAGGATTAATAAGGTTAATAACATTGGTGATGCACGGATGTGAAATCCTTAATATCAAACACGAAGAAGGTCTTGAAGCAGTAAACCACTTTTTAAGCAGCTAAGTCACCAGGAAATGTTTATTTTTTGCATTGAATATTTCTGCAAACTACAGATACGTTGTGGAACGTTTTTGCATTCTGTCGGCAAGTTTCTTTGTTTTGTTCCCCATACTATTTATTTTGTGTTCTCTTTTACTTTCAGCTGAAAGTAGAAGTTTGAGCCTTTAGAAAAGTATATCGAACATATGAAACGTATGTAAATGCAGGGATCACAAGAATATTACTATCTGCATTGTTTTTTTGATCTAATCATGACTTTGTGCTACAAACGACCTGATCAAAATCCATTCATTTTCTTCCAGTTTACAGAGTTTAATAAGCTTGTGAGATGAGAAAAGAATCTTCACGATAATGATTACCCTAAAATCTGCTGTGGGTGTTCGTGGGTCTGAGAAGAGAAGGGTTTTCTTTTTGCTTGTTGCTGTTATTGTTTAAGCCACTGACATTTCCCGACTTCCCAGACAAGTTTAAATGATGTCGTAAACAGGGGAAAAATGTGTGATCTTCTTTTCCCCCCACTGCCCACAGAAGTGAGCAGAATATTTTTAAAGCTTGTAAGTGTCAGGCATTGCATTGTGGGCCCCGCGGTTTTTCGTGCATGCCCTCACTCTCTTACACATTTGCAAACACACACAACCTGAAACCGTAGCCGTGTCGGTGAACGGGCCTGTGGGATCGGACAGTTAAACGACCAATTAACTGAGCAGATCAATAAAACTCCCTCCTGACCAACCTAATTAACTGCTACTGTAACGGGAGAGCTGCATGTTTACTGTGCAGTTAAGTGCACAGCTGGGATGTGTTGAGAGAAGATACAAGGGTTGTATAGTTCTCGGTACGCCGGCAGAGTTCTGGATATCTGGACCTACATTTCACAAGCAACAAGCTTCTGCAAAGATATTGACAGATTGAAACTTCTTGTCTGCTTTTAGCCGCGTTCTTGATCCACACACACGTTATCTGCGTCTTTGGGTCTGTTGAAAAGTCAGTATGCATACTAAAAAATCTTCTCTTTTTTCGTGTGTCATGTACACTATTCTCCCACAATGCAATGCTGAAAGTGATTCCCACAGAGGCAAAACATTCAAAGCTAATAGTAAAACAGCTTTTTACACACCCAGAAAAAGAATTATGTCTATTAAATCCGTCAGATACATGTTGATGTCTTTGTGAAAAAGAATTGACAACAACAGACTTGACATGCATCATGTCCTGTTGGTGTGAAAGGGTTACATATGTAGATATCATTAGTCATGCTAGCTGTGCGGCTCCATGGATGGCGATGGCACATTGGTCCAGACTTACAAGTCTCCACAACACGGATTGCGATGAAATTTGGTACAGATGAATAAATCTCAATGACTTTGGTGATCCCCTTAAATTTCCTCTGGCAGCACCACCAGGTCAAAAATATTTACTTATCTATTGATCTAGTGACACCCATCCATGACAGAAGATTAATCCCAACAAATGTATTCAATATTTACTTGTACTTTCTTTACATAACGCTGATTACATCCCCCATCAGCTTCAGCTGTACTTTGTACAATTGGGACACCGTTATTGCATGAAATACTACTTTCATCTACAAAACTGCCTGCACTGCAAGATATTATTAACACTACAACTTCAACAGTGAACAGCAAAGCTCCTATATCATGCAGATTTCCTGCCATTGATATGCTTGATGCCGCAAATAGATCCAATGGGCACGGCCCACCAAGCAAACAAGTCAGTATACATGGATGATTTTAAAGTGTGCCGTGGCCAGTGGGCTACGAATACAGACTATAGGCCCTTTTTCCGGCAGCTATTTTGACATGGCTGCTGCAGCAAACACAAGCGTAATTGATCAAATTCATTATGCATTCTTTTTTCGTGTGTCACAGCCATTCCAGTGAGCCGGCATGCACAATAGCAGGGCCCTGGCCAACCTGAATGGAACAGGGCCATAATTAATGTTATTTTATTACACCTGTGTTTAGCTGCCAATGGCATTGGCCTTTTTGGAGAGTCTCTCATGTTCAACGCTTAAAGCTCTTAATAAGAGTACCTTTTTAAAAATAAAAAAAAAAAAAAAAAAAGGTTACTTGTATCGGACCAGTTAAATAAAAATAAAACAATAAAACAGTAACAAAAGAGAAAGGAACTACAGGAGAGCTTGGATTCCCCTTCTGTCCGATCAGCCATCGCTTCTATCATGATTTTCCTACATCTCTTCCTCCATCTGTGCTATGGCTGGAAATATATGAAGGTCAGCACTGGAGCTGATTGGTCTCCTTAGAATTGATTGAACCAATCAGGGAACAGATTGGCAGGGTCGGAGGGTCAGCGGCGGTATCAGATGATGGGTTTTTCTGCTGTCTGACAATCTGTCTTTCGGGTTTTTTCTCTCTCTATTGTGTCCCTGCTTTTCCCACTCTGTCATTTATTTTGTCTCTATTTGCCAATGTCACTGTGAAATTTGCTCGGCTCTCGCCTACCTTTCTCAGCGTCTCTTTTCCCATCCTACACCCTCGACACTCTGATGACCTGTGTTTCAAAGGCTTGAGTCTTTCATCAACATACACACAGCATCTAATCTTCAGCATCCTCTCTCTATTGGTTTTATGATTATAGGGTTCACGACTGCAGCCCACCGCTGCATTTCTGTCCTCTGCAGAAACAATGCTGGATCACTGTGGTCATTCAGGGATTTATTGGGGATATACTGAATTGTTTTACAGGCACACTGGCTATCTCAATTTTTTGTCTGACTGGTCCGCCTTTCTCTTTCTTCAGCACTTTGTTCCAGAACCAGACTCCTAGCCAGATTGCTATGAAATTTGATGCGTCCCAAGAGGAATCCTAATGGTTTTGGTGAGCCGCTGATCTTACTTACTTAAGTAGTGCCACCATAATTTATACTAACACTCATTAAATCCTTCACTCGCTAAACTACCTTGGACTCTGAAGCAAACCACAATATGTTTCTTGCACATAAAATTCCTTCAAACAATGAATCCATTGCCAAAACACTTTTGTAGTGTGGGGTGTAAAAATCCCTGTTAGTGGTCTCCATGGTCCTTTAGCTATGTAGAGTGGAATTTTCAAGTTCTGTTTTAAAAGTTAACAAAATCTCATTCAAAATCACTTTGACATTTGTATTACCACAACTAATTAAATTTGAGTCATACTTGACACCTTTTAAAGGTAGTGAATCAAATAACCTTTGCAAATTACTATTGAATCTTTTTAATCAATCCTTTTAGTGACTATATCTAGAAAAAATGGCTATTGGTAATTTACACTCACAGCCACAGCAGGCGGTCTTCAATTGAACGTGAGGTTTGATTGAACCTCTACCGCAGCAGCTACAAGCCACATAGCTAGGAATGCCTAAATGGGGTAACCGGAGGTTGGGCATTACGCTACAGCGACATCTTATTATTGGCGGTGACCACAGTATAAGCGCTGTGCAGTGAGGGACTGAATCACAGTTTGCATTCACATGATGTGTATCAAATGAAGTACTATTGGTATCGGTCTCATTTTAAGTGCACTGGTTTTGGTACTGGCATTTCAACAATATAAATACCAAGCCCTAGCCATACAACACAACCCCATCAATAGTATGCATGTGCTTAGGGTCTTGTCGAGACAGGTATATTCACCCAATGGTTCTCTGAAAAAGTGACAGAAGTAGTCGTTTGAGGACGGGAAAAATGAGCGAGAGAGAGAGTTCCAACCCTGCCACATCTGACCAATCACTGCATAGAGTAGGCATTCTTAGATTGTACATTTCACAAAGCTACAAAAAGTGTCTGACTCAGCCCCATGGTTTTATACTCTGTTAGACAGTTGGATGGACACTTTCTAAGAATATCTAGACCTTATATTTCACTGGCTAGTTGATTGGTGAGCTATTCAAATGGAATCGTCTGTATCCATAAAATTCACCAACGCTCTCTCCAAAAGTCCTTTTACCAACTTTAGTTGTAACCTCTGCTATCTACAAACATCTACAGCGTTGGTTCCTCTGTGTCCTGCTGTCATTACAGATGTATCTGAGCTAGCTGCGAGCCCTCGTCGCGGCAATTTTGTTGACCTGTGACATTTAGCCGGAATATTTTAAGGGCTTATGGGAAATGGTGTTTGTTTGAGGCCACTGAAAACAGAAATAGTAAATAAACAACAATATTATATAGTTTTTTATAGCGATCAACCTTATTTAAACATAAGGAGCGGGCAACACAACATACTGTAAAGAAAGGCTCTGTTCTGAGGCTGAATATATATTAGCATTTTAACAAATCTCAATGGGATTTAAAGTTAGCAACAAGCCTTTTTAGTGCTGGAAAAATGATGTGTTATGAATTTTTTTACATTGTTAAAATCATGAAATGTTAAAATTCTAAAAGAATATGAAAACTTTACAAACATCTTCGCTTCGCTTTGTCAGAATAATGGGTTTAAAAAACACACTCAAATTAAATGATCAAATTGCACTGAGTTAAAGAGGCAGGTGGAATCGACTGGAAGTGATTTCAAGACTTTGGATTTACAAATAATATATACAGTTACATATCACATATATACATACATATGTGTTTTAAATTAAAGTGTAGTTCGAAAACTTGTATGAAATGGAATGAAGGTAGTGCAAAAGGTAATATGGTATTATGCCAAACCAATAGGAGCAGTAGGTTGTTCTCTGAGCACCACTCTTCAAGATTGCTGATTTCCTTTCGATACAAATTCCCACCGTTGTTTGTAATCCGGCCCATGACGCCATTGTGGTGTCATCCCAAAACTTCACAGAGTTCTCTCCATGTTGGGGTTTGCAGTCATGAGTGTACAACACCAATCAATGTATTACTGAATTCAAAAAATGTATTTGAAATATGCTTGTTAAGGCTCTCAAACAACATGTCTCGCTGCTCCGTCGTGAAGCTTGGTGCCAGGAACTACAGCCGTTTCATCACAACATAGGGATTATGTGCTGCATCCACTTTATATTGGATTTATAATTACAGGGTTTAGGAGTGGTTGGGGATATGCCATTTTAGTTCTGGAGCTCATGAGCAATTACTTTTAAAAATGGACATGGGACTTAAAATCAGGTTTCACAGCGCAACACCTGTGGCACAATGTTTAACCCAATCTAATGACATGAAGAGTATACACAAGACTCCCCTTATTACAGTCCGGGTGCCCTGAAAGTATTAGAAGCAAGAAACAAAGACAAAGTCTTTTTGAAGCTCAATTTGTTGTAATATACAGAAAGTTTAACCATGATGTTACTAAAAGAACCACAGAAAAGATAATTTAATGCAGTTAATAATGTTGGGATGTGAAAAACAAAACACATATTCCACACATTCAAACTACATGTTGAAAATATTACTTTTTTTAAAGAAAAGAAGGCTCTGCACGGTACATATGAGCATCATATAATGTACTGACTATCAAAAAGAGTACCTAAACTGAATCCCAGAGTTCATAATGACATCAAACAGCAGGGGAAATACATCACAAGGATATATCATTACATAAATGAATCAGAAAATTTAAATAATGGAAATTACCTAGCTCTATGTTGTTCTTCTAACAAGTACAAACAAAAGCATTGAATGAAACGTTATTTTTTCCGGGTTTTTCTTCTGGTATTCCATGTTGTGCAATCTGTCTTTGATCAAATTAATTTGCTATGCAAACCTCTAATTTATCTACCAACTCCCTTTTTTTTTTTTTTTACACAAAATTTTTCAAGTTACTGCGCGGAACTTTTAATTGGTAATAATTGGTAATGCTAATGCCTCTATGTCAAAAATCAGACGAAAAATTAGAGGTTTTCTTGAGGGACTCGAAAACACTACAGCTTTTCTCCGCAGGGACCGCAAAAATACACGTAAAAAATGAAAGTTTATCGTAGTAGCGTTTGATAAAATGATAAAAGATAAACAAGTGTAAATACAAGATAAGAGCATTTGCAGTGAGATACAGTGTCTTGCCGTTGTAATGCACGCGCGCATGCGTGCACACAAACACACACACACACACACACCACTGAAGCTCATCGTTCTTCATAGAGCTTGCTATACTATCACTCATGTGCATGCACATAATTCACAGACACTGCACATGTTCAAGTACGCCACTGCACACACACACACACACACACACACACACACACACACACACACACACACACACACACAATAGTGCGATCTTTAATTTAGAGCATTAATAATTAAAATACTTGTCCAGAGTTATCGATGTCTATGGCTGGCTAGCTGGCTCCCTGAATATGTTCCTGTACCGCAGCGCATTAAGTGTTTGTGCGTGGATGTGCGTGTTCCTTCATATGTCAGTGTGTGTGTGTGTGTGTGTGTGTGTGTGTGTGTGTGTGTGTGTGAGTCACTGTTCACACTGTGAAATGACTTGATTTATGTTTTCAGAGAGCGCCACCTCACGTCGCCATGGCCGGTGCAAAGCATCCTGGTTAAGGTGGGAAGTGCTGAAGCAGGTTCACACACAACTGCAATAAAATGAATCAGATTAGATGAAACTTTAATGATCCAGAGGGGAAGATGTGTCTTTGCAGCAACCAAGGACACAGTACAAAACAAAAACAAAAACAAACCAATAAAACCCCAAAAAACTGAAGATACTGTGTCTTTGTCTCGATACCACACTGTTCTTACTGGTTTGAAAAGAGGTGGATTAAATTTAGATTAACAGAATCAATCAATCGTTGCACCAACGAGGACAATGTCAGTCCAGTCGATGATTAAAATAGATTTTTTTTGGGGGTTTTAACACTGAGGGTGACTTTCTTGCTTGCACCAAAATATTCTTAACAGGAATTTGCCATAATTAGAATTTGTATAAAGTTGAGTCACAGCTGAATCTTTGGTAATCACCAAAAAAAAACATAATCCCCTGCTGATATATGATGGCCATTTTGTGAAGCGCGAAGTAAAACGTAACCTGATGCCTCCTTGAATGATTTGATCCCACTCAGAGTGATCCATATCTAATGAGATAGAGTTTCATCCCCAACCACAGACAGCTAAAATAACAGGATACAAAGAACTATATATTGACTATCTGATCAGAATAATAAATTCACCATGAAACTCGCCTCGCCCTGTTTTAAGATACTTTTATTATTTTGGTTTTGTTTTTCCTGATGGCTCCTGTTTTATTCTCTTCCACCCAGACAATAATACAGTTTGTAGAAAACACTCAAGTGACTGAGCAACTTCAATTTTAGTGGCATATTGTTGTTTTGATGGCAACGGCTACGCTTGCAGATGCGACGGCCAGAAGCTCCCGTAGACTTTTGACACATTTAAGACAAAAAAATACTCTCATCAACATCAGAAAAGAAATTAGAAGAATGGGATTAAGTGCAGACAATCGGCGCCCACAAAATCTTCCGACCGCTCAGCCGGACCGGCCGAACCAAACGCCATCAAAAGCTGGGTGACCGACCCATGAAGAGAGGGAAGAGAGCCTGGATAAGAACTCCCCAGTATGCTCCCAGCTAAAGTCCGGTCACTGGAAAATAAGATGGATGAAAAAAGACTCGTTCCTGGGGAATCAGAGACCGTTTAGTACAATGCTTGACATATTAACCGAGCCTTCATCATAACATTCTGGACCAAGCATACCGCGCCGTCAGAGCACTAAGAGGAGGGAAGGTGGACTCTTTGTTTACATTAGTGGTGGCTGGTGCTCAAATTCACTCACATTTCATGGACAATGTTTCCCTGTTCTTTATGCAAAGACGTCGGCCATATTATGTGCCCAGAGAATTCACCAGTGTTTTGGTCTCTGCTGTTGAAATTCCTCCCGATGCAAATTCCAAAGAATTCACAACAGGCATGGTATGAGGTCATCAGCAGACGTATTGCTAAACAACCAATTGGTATTTCGATTATAGATGGTGATTTTAAATCGGAACAATCCTCAGATCAGTTTTCAGTGAATTCCTTAAATAAACTGCTCTCTGCCAGATTATGGGTAAATATATCTGGGAGCGAATTAATAAAATGGGGTACAGGTGAGTGGAGAGGATGAGGAGGTTAATTGATTCTACTGGAGGGAGGGGTCTGGAATGGGAGCAAAATTTCAACAGAATGTACTAACAACCAAACTGAATAAACTAATGATGAATATGCAGAATGAAATTCAAAAACCATGACGAAAATATTTGGGACAGCAATCTATGAATACCACTTCTGTCTCTTTTGGGATCATGTTCCTCGTGAGGAGGAGCCAAAGAAGTGAGCAAAGGGTTCAGAACCATCCCTTTAATGAGTGCGCTCAGCAATGCAACAGTGAAGCCCCAAGGATAAGAAGCCCGACGTAATCTTGCACTTTAACTACAACAACATGGACACTTCCAGATGGGTTGCAGAAATAAATTAATTGTAGCTTGTAGGTAGCTAACAACAGCCATGTCTACAATTTGGTAATATTTTCATTCATATTTAGACAGAAAAATCCCATTGAGATTTTAAATGTCATTTAAAAAAGGTGGTTCTGGCCAAGATAGCAGAAGAAAAGCTTCAACCAAGAACCATCGCATACACAAATAACAGCATTAGAAACAAAACGGCTTAAAATACTAGTAAAAACTCACATGCACATTCAGTTATCAAATGATCCTTAACCCTGTTTTTAAAACCTTGCATGCTTATGAAATAATTCAGTTTAAAATGTCTCAGTAGCTCACAGGAAGATGCCGGTTCATAAGGTTTAAAATGGCTTTCACCAAAATGCTACAGGTTCTAGGAATGATATGCCTATTTCGTACGCATGACTGAAGGTTGCAGCTACTGAGTTTACGGCTTTAGTAGAGAACATAGATAAGGAGGCAGTTTTTGTAATATGGCCTTGAATAGAAAAATGTACCAGTTATGTAACGAGGACAAACCAACTTTCTCATACAAGCTGCAATGATGTGGGCGGAAACTTGAATCAAAGTAAAATTGTAATGCAGCATGTTGAACTGAACATAAATTTGTCAAAGAAGATGAGCTTGTATGCAAATATAAAATGTCGCCATAGTCAATTACTGATAGAAGCGTAGCTTGAATTAATATTTTTTTCTTGCACCAAATGAAAAACAGCATTTGTTTCTCTGGCTTTTCAGATTCCTCTGAACAACATGAAAAGCAGATTGCAGTTCCTCAATCCCACTCAGAATTAGAATTAGGCAGAACTATACATATTAGTGTTGTCCGCATAACAATTTTTATTTTGTATTAATAACATTGCAACACCAATTATTAAAAAAATTGTAAATAAAATAGGACCTAATAAGGAACCTTGTGGGACACCATTTTGTATGATTAAAGAGATAGAAAATAAACATTCTATTGCTCAAATAGTTTCCAAGTCATTCAACGCTTTTTGAAGACAGCCCTATGTTAACCGGCCTTAGTAACAAAACAGAGTCAACAAAGACAAGCCTTACATAGATATAGGTATAATGCAGCACAGTATTCTTTTATGATGTCATTAAGGACCTTTAACGTGCAATCAGCTAGCTTCAGCGTATGTATGCGTTTGGGGAAAAAATTCACAATCCTTGTATTGCAAAGTTTATCTAACTCTCAAATGTGGCTTCAAAGAGCTGTGTTAAACAAATCAATATCTCCCAAAGTTAGCCTTTTTTTGTATAAAAAAAGGGGGAATTCTGTACTAGAAAGACATACTTTAAAAATGTTGAGGCTGCCCTTTGCACAGCACTTCATCGGGTATCACTGAACTCGCATCATCACACATAGGGACAGAGACTAAGAGAGACTGAATAGTTTTTTATTGGGAGTCTATAGCGTGGCAAGAGTCCATCTCCCTCTGGGGATGATACGTATTCTACCTGTATACAGGCCCTATTAACCCGTATTCAGCTCCCTGCAAATAGACCACACCATTTTCACGGCTGGTTTAACACCAATCCAACTGTGCAACAATCCCAGTAAAAAGCCCTTTAGAGGGTTTGTGTGTGTGCGTGTGTGTGTGTGTGTGTGTGTGTGTGTGTGTGTGTGTGTGTGTGTGTGTGTGTGTGTGTGTGTGTGTGTGACCACGGGAGAGATGCCTCTGTGTGCGCCTGTGTGCGTTTATACACTATGGTGCGTGTCTATGGCATCAAGCTTTTCTTTCCAATCACTGGTTGTAACGTGGATAAGAAAACTAATTAATACCCTTTCAACATTGCTTTCAACTTAATTTGAGGCGGATTAATGTGACTCAAGGAAATAATTCTGTCTCTGGGATCATTAATCACAAATTGTTGCACCAAAATAAAACCTGTATGCACTACTGATTCGCATCATGTATTAATACTAGCAAGATAATAATTAAGATGATGCTTTTTTTAAATGATGTTATGTTACATCATGTGCCGTCACGTATGGCTGACGTTCTTTTGATATATTCAATGCCCTTTGCGCAAAGCAAATTCCCTGAGGGGCAATCAAATGTCCATTCATTCATCCGTGTTCCATTACAGTTTGGCCTCCACATATAGTTGTGGCTGACCTGCCCTTCGGTCATAGAGTAACATTGTGTTTACATATGTGTGATTTATGTTACATATGTGTGTATTCATTGCTACAACCCCCCCCCCCAGCTCAAACCGTCTGGCAAATGCCATTAGGAGCACAAAGAGAAGGCAGTTTTTTTCTGTCTGGTATCTGTCTCATGTATTACTTTCAGGTTTCAGTGACAGTTTGAGCAAATATTGTAATAAAATCATTATATTGTTAGCCCACCCTGGAGCTTAAATGTAAAGTTGAAGTTGCGAGTAATAAATGGGAGAAATGGTTTTGAAATATCTTGTTGCTTCTGGTTGTTGGGGACTTGGAGAGTCTCATTTTGATGCCACGCCAGGGCGTCCTCTAAGCCCAGTCCTCTTGTTTGCTGCAGTGAGGCTTGTTTGCGATGCTCGTACACTTTTGGCTGACTCCTTCAAGGCTTGTCCAGCGGATTAAAGCAAAGAGTTTATGTCATGTGATTAAAGCCTACTATTTACAGGCCTAACATATCCAGTACAGGAGTACAGTTTAAGACGTTGCAAATGTGAGGATTAAATACATTGGCAAAGAGCCATCCATCAGCCCCGGATATCTATGGGTGAAATAATTTCTCTCTGATAACAATTGGCAACCTGTCCAAATCCCAACATGTCCGAAAAGGGCTTCAGTGAATCAAGAATTGTGAAAAGCATGTAGTGCCTTGACCCAAGATGGATGGTGTAATTTAAGGAGTTGCGTGTGCATATAGTGAGTCGAGTGACTCGGCTAGTCCTGAGGCTAATCTCATGGTCAGGCCCGAGTTGAGAGAGGATTTTCCATCAATACAGCAAATTATCATTGGAAAAGGATCTACACCCCTGAGAAATCAGTGGCTGAATATGCTGAGAAAGCAGAAGCTACAAGCAAACTAACCTTCATCAATAATTCACACAGTTTTCAGCAAAATAAAAAATAAAAAAAGGCATTTCTGCTGTAGATTTAAGAGTAGATACTGTAGATGAGAAGCATGCAGAAATTAAACAACAAGAAGTAGGTTAAATTTATTTTATTTAGGCATAAGAGGCTCTGTTGAGCAAATGTTCTTTTAGATCAATGATTAACAGAGCAGACAGTATATGAAGTTAGGGTTATGTGGAACCATTAGTGCCCATCAGATACTACGGCCTTGTAAAGCTCCGTCTGATATGTTCAGCGTAATTTAATTCAATGGTTTAATCAAACCATTTTACATGCTATTGTTGAGAAATATCCTTGCTACTAAGAATGTATCGCTCGAGACGCACAACAAAGAGGCCGAGCCCCACTGAGGAATCCGCTAATAAACGAAGCCGAATAGCGGTTCGAAGTTCAAGTAAAAAAGTATTTACTTTAAAATGAAAACAATTACACATTAAATACATGATATAAAATAAGAAAAATGTCCCATGGAACAGGATCACGCCGCAGGCCCTCGTCTCCCTCGTGACCCCAATGACTTCCGGTTCGCGTCACGCCCGTTCGCTCCAGAAGTCCCGTCACATCCATCTGCGCGTCCTTTTATATTCCTAAGAAGTCCTCGTCGTCTGTCTCCGCGTTGCCCCACCGCCGCCATGCGGTGGGGTCCTTCCACCGTCCCGTGTCGTCGCTGTTTTAGTATGTCATCCTGTTGCACGATCGCACAATACATTGTATCTAACTGCCGTGGCATAATTCACACACGTAACCGTAATACGATTTAAGCATACGGTAGTTTTAACACATGGTAATTATGAAATAGTCTGACCATACGGTAATTATGAAATAGTTTAAACATACTGATTATGAAATAGTTACAAAATACCAATTATGAAATTGTTACAAGATATCAATTATGAAAAAGTTACAAAATAAAGGCATAAGACAGTTGCTTTAGGAGCTTTCTTCATTCAACCTTAACACTATTAATGCAATAAGTTTGATATTGCATGAATGGATGGATGATGGGGGATAAGGGATTGTGAGATGAGAGACAGCACAGAGCCGTCGCCATCTGTAGGCGTATCCTTTAAGTCTGGAGGCAGGCCGATGGAAGCTTCCAATAGGAGTGCATAAATATGAAGATTTTACTCGCTGAATGTCTTTTCTGCTGATGGGGACCACAGAAAGAGAGGTGAGGGCCGTGAGATGAGTCACCACAAAATTGTAATTCCTGAAGAAACGCCGTTAGAAGTTGGCGAAGCCCAGAAGGCACTGCAGCTCCTTTTGGGGAGGAAAAAGGAGGCCCGTCTAAAACGGTTTCACCTTGACATGGTCCATCTGGATGCTCCCCTCCTAGAGAAACGACACCTCTGAGACATGGAAGTCGCACTTCTTGGCCTTGACAAAGAGTTGGTTTTCCAGAAACCTCAAGAGAACACAATGCACTCATTGCACGTGCCCCTGCTTCAATTTGGAGAAAATGATGATGTCTTCAAAGTAAATGCTTATCTCTGATGTCACTGTCTTTGCCGGCAGCCCAACTCACAATGCACCCGACCCCAATGTCTAGCCTTGCAAGTGGTGGGCCCACAAGGTGGTGGCTACATGTGTCAGACCCTCCGCTCCCTGGCTCTGGAAGAGGGCCTGGGTTTTGTTTTTCAGGGTGAGCTGCTTCAACTCCTTTCTGGCCAAATCATGTAAGAGCGGTGAATCACTCTTGGTCTGTCCCCTCCCCAGGGACCTCTTTGCCTTGGGAGACCCTACCAGGAGCTAGTGCCTCCAACAACACAGCTCCCAGGGTCACACAAATCACTTTACCACATTAAGGTGGCGATTCATTTGAGGAGGCAAACAACTTCTTAGTGGCAGGCAAACTGCTGCTGCATGCAATGTGTCGTTTATCTGCGTCCTGAAGATAAAAGAGGATATTCAGGCCTGAAATGTCATTAATAATAATAATAATCAGGAAGAAGCAGAGCACTATGTACACAGCTACAGTAAGTACAGTAGGTCAACATTGAAGCCGTAAGTTGGCCCGTAAACTGTGATAACTATATTGAACCAAATCAGTTTATCTAACCAGGAGGTTTGTTTCCTGCCTGTCGGATCATTCGCTCTTCTTTCTTGACTTATTGGATGCATGTGAGCAATGTTGCTGTGACTAAACTACAAAAGTAAAACCCACACTTTAATGAAACATAATTTTCCTTTCGGAAATATGCTCATTTGCTTTCTTGCTTTCTTGCTCTGTGTGTTGTATGAGACCCTGTGCTTTGGTACACAACCTACACAATAAGATTTTTTTTTTTTTATTTCACTGTGCTTTTGTTGGGGTGTGGGGGGTTGGAATGGAATGTGATTTAGGTTTTAAATGTTTGTCACTGCAGCACAGAAAGAGGTCTTTATTGTGGTAATTATTTAATGATGTTATGCTATACATAGCCCCTTACCATTTTTGATTTGGAGTATAGAACATGAGGAGCACGATGCTCGGTTCTAGCAAATCATATACCCTCAAAGCTGCTGCAAATTAAGTTGAAATAAACGTTTTATTTTTAGCTCCAGCAGGTCTGGAAGTGCTTTATTATACTGTGGTAAGATGACAGGTTTACAGGCACAGCACAGTTCATGAATAGTTTAACAGACAGGGGCCCCAGATACATGTGCTATACAGTAGGGTGAATGCATTACAATATCCCTCACCGCGATTAAAGCCAACCTTACACACATGATTCAGAGGGAGGAAAGATGGGGAAGGTGAGAAAAGGAAAGAGGATAAACAACAAAAAAACATGAAAACAGAGAAAGGAATCCATTTGCTTTTTACTCTCATTTGGCAGCAAACACAACAAGGTGGAAAGAACATGCCTGGAGAGGAAATAGAAAGTGTGAGGAAAGAGGGACGGTCAGTCCACATGTGGGCTACTGGAGGAGGAGGAG
Source organism: Ophiodon elongatus (assembly GCA_016806645.1). NCBI lineage: Eukaryota > Metazoa > Chordata > Actinopteri > Perciformes > Hexagrammidae > Ophiodon > Ophiodon elongatus. Next base: position 372,658 of record JACSYO010000795.1, read on the forward strand.
GTGAGGAATTCAAGCAAATGGGTTTCATGGTAGTGATGGCCGTGCTTTATGAAGGGAAGAAGATAAGGGATACTATAATTCCCTGTATAATCCATATGATAGCCAGTGTCATATCTTTCCAAATGATTTACAGCATTTTTAAGTAAATCCTTAAAATTGGAATACTAAAAATGACATGGTATGCAAACCATGACCTTTTAAAGCTGTACTAATGAATTATCTTATTTGAACAATGGATATAATCTCAAATGTTGCTCGTAGTGAGAACCCCAGAGATAATGATCACCTACTCAGCTGGTACCCTGAGCTCTACATACACCGTTTGTAGTTACACCAAAAAGCGATGCGTATTCAACCCACATCGTGTGAAACCAGATGTCAGTCATGTAACTTCCGCACTGAAGTAAAGGGCACTTCCGTAGTTATTTCATCCCAAACGTTGAGTTATTTGGTACATAACCTCCGTACTTAAGTAACACCACTTCTGTAGGCATTTCAACCCCAACCACAATCTTTTCCAAAACCGAACCAAGTTTTCTTGCCTTAACACAACGAGGGCTTACACAGGCGCACTTATCGCTAATGTTGCCGGACATTCGTAGAGAACGCATTGAAAAAATAAATAAATTGCATTTCATAAGATACAAACCACTGTATGAAGATACATGGAACTTTTTTGCCTCTTTCAACTCGGTTTTCGGTTTTACAGCACATTTAATGTTTTGGTTAAGTCTCAGAGCTCTCGTAGTATGAGCAGCTGTTTCCAGTAGAAAAACTCTTAAAAACCTACTTTACAATACCTGCTCAGCACCAAACAGCATATCGACACAGGTAAGGACTAGCTGGTGAACATTGTGGAGCATTTAGCAGCTAATGAGACGGATAGATCCGTCAGGAGTTGGTAGAGACCTACTTTAACCCTCTGGGGTCTAAGGGCATTTTCCCAATTTTTACATATTTTCTTAAATTCACCTTTAAAGGTATTTGCATATGAGACATATCCATGTGTTGTGTATGATAATTTGTAGAAAAATCTCAGCTATCTAATGAGGCACCAATTGTCCTAAGGAACTGTGTAAAGAGATAATTTGGCCATAAAGAGATAGATTAATATGTATTATATAAATGTATAAAACCAAATTTTGTAATATCGTTTTTTCAGTAGAAGTGATGTCTGTCACTCTACTTCCACATACTGTTAGAGGGACTGAGATCAAATGGGACTGAATAATTACTTCATACTACAGATCAAACTTCATAGGATGTGTGCAAATGAAAAATGAACATTACAACAGTTTTTGTCTTCAAAGAAAGATTTACTATATCGCTGATAGTAAGTACGTCGCTAACTGTAAACTTTCTCTTTGTACTTCCTCTCTTCTCTCTGAGCTCTCGGTGCAGACTGAATGTAAACTGCAGTGTTTCTGTAGCGTGAGGTGGTGGGTAGGTCCTTAGGGATTTACTGAGTGTCCATTGGTTAGTTTCATACAAAAATGTTGACGGACACACGAATCCACAAATGACGGTGAGAGGCGGAGCTCGACACGTCGATGCTCCCAGCGCGCTGTGTGGACCTATACTTGTACAGCACTTTTCTAGTCATCCGACCACGTGTACCTGTAGCAGTTGTGTACTCTCTCTCTTGCGTTTGGCTCCAACCAGCCGTTTATTCACGGAGACAGCAAGCTGGTAACAAACCAACATATTAGAGTTCTCACAGCCCACCTCGTGGCAACAAGCTCCGGGAACTGCCAAAGTAAAATAATAGAAACAATTATTTTAGCTAGCTGTTTGTTAATAAGTTACTCCACAGAGATTTCTTATTAAGCTAGCACAATGTTACGGAGCTTATTACAGATCAACCTACCACGGAGATAGCGTACAGCAGACTGGTAACAATATACGGGGCGCACCGCTCAAGTCTGCAGGGGCCCAGCAGAGGGCGCTAACGCCACCCAACACGCTAGTCTCAGTGGGAAACTAATAATAATACATTGTAAATGACAGACAAAAATAACAGGAAATAATATATAAATGATATGGATTAGTAATAACAGTAGTGATTGCAAATAATGGCAAGTGGAATCATTAACTCCGCTACACACGCAAAGCACTTTAACACTACATGACCTCATACACTGATGGGAGGGGCTAAGGTGCCACCTGCCCATCAGGAGTAGTTAACATTCATACACATTCACACACCATATGCACAGCTGTGGGAGCAATTTAGGGTGAAGTGTCTTGCCCAAGGACACATCGAAATGGACTAGCGGAGCCGGGGATTGAACCACCGATCTTCTGATCCTCTGAGTCACAGTCGCCCCAAGTCCCATTTTTTCATTTCCCCGCTCCTCGCTCAAACCGGAAGTCGTTCTGCGCCGCCATATTAACGGCCGCCCCAAAGCTCTTATTTCTGCTCTGAGGAGCGAGGATCGAGGAAGGATCTGAGGAGCCATGAGCGAGGATGCAAAAGGAGCTTCCAGGAAGTGTTTTAGCGTCCGACACGCCCCCTCATTGTTCATCAGTTATTTGATTGGACGCTGCAGCCGATCGGACTGACCTGATTGTTCTCAACATCAATGGAGTTTCATACCATATGTGTACAGATTGCAAATTTGGAATTTTGGGCTGTAGAAAATAAATTTAATTGGATTGGATTGAATTGAATTGCCAGAGTGAAGACGGATCACAGACTAAACTCAAGTCTTCTATTTGATTTATTTTTTTTTTTACTTATTTTTTGACATCTGATTAAAATAAATGTTCATTGAAGGTCTGAACAACAAAACTAAACAACTTTCTTCATTTATTAGAAAGAATTGTCTTTTCTTCATCTGTTATTTCCCCCAATAACTTTTATTATGGATACAATTAAATTACTAAAACTAAACTAATTACCTGCTGTACATCTTAAACACTAATATCTCCCTCCTTCGTGTAGCGGCTTCTCGCTCAAATCTTACACTTTGTTTGGTTTCTCTAACGGTAGCCACCGTACTCTAGCTTAGCAGCTAGCGATGGCTTCCCTCTCTCCCTCTTCCTCTCCTTCTCCCCCTTGCTCAGTGTGTCACATGCTTAGCCATTCCTCTGCCTCCCTTAATGATAATGATACATGTAATAAGTGTAGTTTGTTTGCTAGGGTGGAGGCGAGGCTCAGTGAGTTAGAGGCACGGCTCCGCACCATGGAAGCTCAGTCGTTAGCTACAGTAGTTAGCCTGCCCCCTCCCCCCATAGTCGGTGCGGACCATCTAGCCGTAGCTTTAGCTTGCTGTTCAATGATTTGATCAATGATGAGATGTATAGCCGTATGTCATCATTCAACCGCTGGTTGTCGAGGTGGTGTCCAGCAAACAATGTGGGCTTCGTTGATAATTGGGAGACTTTCTGGGGAAAACCTGGTCTGATTAGGAGAGACGGCATTCATCCCACGAAGGATGGAGCGGATCTCATTTCTGCAAATCTGACCAACTTTGTTTGGGGACCTAATCCATGACAACCCAGAGTTCAGACCAGGAAGCAGAAGCAGAGTTGTAGTCTTACACCCTTCTCTGCACTTCCATTAGAGCAGTTACCCACCCAAAACTATATAGAGACTGTGTCTGCCCCACGGCCGCTTAAATTAATTAAATCAAAAGTAACCAGAAGAGGAGTTGTACAAAATAACCTCATAAAAGTTAACACCACCAACGCAACAGTGCAACAAAATAGGAAAATTAAATGTGGACTCTTAAATATCAGATCTTTGTCATCTAAAGCTGTATTAGTAAATTATTTAATATCAGACAATCACATTGATCTATTCTGTCTTTCTGAAACCTGGCTGTGTCATGAAGAATATGTCAGCCTAAATGAATCAACTCCTCCAAGTCACATTAATACTCACATTCCTCGAGGCACCAGCCGAGGAGGTGGAGTAGCAGCCATCTTTGACTCAAGCCTACTAATAAACCCTAAACCTAAATTAAAATGCAACTCATTTGAAAGCCTGGTTCTTAGTCTTTCACATCCAACCTGGAAAACAATACAGCCAATTCTATTTGTTATAGTGTACCGGGCCCCAGGTCCGTATTCTGAATTTTCAGAGTTTTTATCAAGTTTAGTTCTTAAAACACATAAAGTTATTATTGTAGGTGACTTTAATATTCATGTGGATGTTGATAATGATAGCCTTAGTACTGCGTTTATCTCATTATTAGATTCAATCGGCTTTTGTCAGAGTGTACAGAAACCCACTCACTGTTTTAACCACACCCTCGACCTTGTTCTTGCATATGGCATTAAAATAGAACATCTAATAGTTTTTCCACAGAACCCTCTTTTATCAGACCATTACCTCATAACTTTCGAGTTTATACTACCGGAGAGTACACCGTTAGGCAAAAGTTTCTCCACCAGATGTCTGACAGTGCTGTAGCTAAATTTAAAGAAGCGATTCCTTCTGTATTTAATTCAATACTATTTCTCAATATAACGGAGGACTCCTGTGCTAACTTTAGTCTGTCCAAGATTGATCATCTCATCAATAGTGCTATAGGCTCACTGAGACACTAGACGATAGCCCCTCTAAAAAAGATAATAAATCAGAGGAGGTTCGCTCCATGGTATAACCCTCAAACCCACAAAATAAAACAAACATTGCGAAAGCTTGAAAGGATATGGCGTTCCACTAATTTAGAAGAATCTCTGTTAGTTTGGCGAGATAGTCTTAAAACATATAAGAAGGCCCTCCGTAATGCCAGAGCAGCCTATTACTCATCAATAATAGAGAAAAATAAGAACAACCCCAGGTTTCTCTTCAGCACTGTAGCCAGGCTGACACAGTCACAGCTCTGTTGAGCCGTGTATTCCTATAGACCTCAGTAGTAATGACTTCATGAGCTTCTTCAATGATAAGATTCTAACTATTAGAGACAAGATTAATAATCTCTTGCCCTCAACCAGTACCGATCTATCCTTGGAAACAGCTATAAACCCTGATATATGTTTGGATGGCTTCTCTCCCATCGACTTTAAAAAATTGTCTTTAACAATTTCTACTTCTAAATCTTCTACCTGTCTCTTGGATTGGCACCTGTCTGCTGGATATTGTCAATCTGTCTTTATTAACAGGCCATGTACCACAGTCTTTTAAAGTAGCTGTGATTGAGCCTCTTCTCAAGAAGCCCACTCTTGATCCAGAGGTGTTGGCTAACTATAGACCGATCTCTAACCTTCCCTTCCTCTCTAAGATCCTTGAGTAAGTAGTCGCAAATCAGTTATGTGACTTTCTACAGAACAATAGTTTATTTGAGGATTTTCAATCAGGATTTAGAAAACACCACAGCAGAGATACAGCACTGGTGAAAATTACTAATGACCTTCTAATTGCATCAGATAAAGGACTCGTCTCTGTTCTTGTCTTGTTGGACCTTAGTGCTGCGTTCGACACCATTGACCATCACATCCTATTACAGAGATTAGAACATTTGATTGGCATTAAAGGCACCGCACTAAGCTGGTTTAAATCCTATTTATCAGATCGATCTCAGTTTGTATATGTAAACGATGAAACCTCGATGACCACCAACGTCAGTCACGGAGTTCCACGAGGTTCTGTGCTTGGACCAATCTTATTCACTTTACATATGCTCCCTTTGGGCAATATTATCAGAAAACACTCCATAAACTTTCATTGTTATGCTGATGATACTCAATTATATCTATCGATCAAGCCAGACGAAACCAACCAGCTTGTTAAACTTCAAGCATGTCTTAAAGATATAAAAACATGGATGACCTGCAACTTCCTGATGTTAAACTCAGACAAAACTGAAGTTATTTTACTAGGCCCAGAACACCTCCGGAATCAACTATCTAATGATGTGGTTTCTCTTGATGGCATTGCCCTGGCATCCAGCACCACCGTAAAGAATCTCGGAGTTGCCTTTGATCAGGACTTTAACTTTCACGTAAAACAAATCTCAAGGACTGCCTTTTTTCACCTACGTAACATTTCAAAAATTAGACATCCTGTCTCAAAGCGATGCAGAAAAATTAGTTCACGCATTTGTTACTTCTAGACTGGACTACTGTAACTCCTTATTATCAGGCTGCTCTAATAAGTCTCTTAAATCTCTCCAGTTGATCCAGAATGCTGCAGCTCGTGTACTAACAAAAACTAAGAGAAGAGATCATATTACTCCTGTATTAGCTTCTCTTCACTGGCTCCCTGTAAAATCCAGAGTCGAATTTAAAATCCTTCTCCTCACCTACAAAGCCTTAATTGGTGAGGCACCTTCATATCTTAAGGATCTCATAGTACCATATTTCCCCACTAGAGAGCTGCGCTCACTGAATGCGGGGCTGCTTGTGGTTCCTAGAGTAGGATGGGAGCCTTCAGTTATCAAGCTCCTCTTCTATGGAACCAGCTTCCACTTTCAGTCCGGGGGGCAGACACAGTGACCACATTTAAGAGTAGACTTAAAACTTTCCTCTTTGATAGCGCTTATAGTTAGGGCTGGCTCAGGTTTGCCCTGGTTCATTCTTTCCAGCCCCTTGATATGCTGCTATAGGCCTAGACTGCTGGGGGACAACTTAGGATACACTGAGCTCCTCTATCCTTTTCTCTCTCTCCTTCTGTATGAATTCATGTTCTATAAATGCACATTACTAACTCTACTTCTTCCCTCGGAGTCTTTGTGCTTTCTCGCCTCGCAGGTTTCCACGAATCGTGGTTGCATCTGGACCCTGGTCCTGCCTCCTGGTTCCTTCCGTGGAACTGCTGACGCACATTCTTTTCTATTTTACCTTCTGTATGAATTCATGCACCATAAATGCACATTACTAACTCTGCTCCATCCCCGAGGTCTTTGTGCCTTCTCGCCTCGCAGGTTTCTGTGGATCGCGGTTAAATCTGGAACATGGTTCTACGTCCTGCTGTGGTCCTCCCCGTCACCTACTGCTACTATTACATGAATCATTTCTGTCATGTGAATTGAACGTGTTGTAACTCTGTTATGCTGTTCATTCTGTACACATGACATCTATTTTTGTACTCTGTCCATCCTGATAGAGGATCCTCCTCTGTTGCTCTCCTGAAGGTTTCTTCCATTTTTCTCCTTGTTGAAAGGGTTTTTTGGGGGAGTTTTTCCTGAGTCGATGAGAGGTTCTGGGACAGAGCATATCATTGTGTACAGATTGTAAAGTTCTCTGAGGCAAATTTGTGATTTTGGGCTATACAAAAATAAATTGAATTGAATTGAATCATTTCAAAACATAAAGATACAAATGATTCATAAATAAGACAAAAGCCTGTAGAAATCGGTCCTGCTTGTATAAGCAGGACACAGAACACAGTATAAAAACTCAATGCAGTTTGTTAAACAGAGAGAAAACATCTCTACTCTGACAGTGATGATAACTGTCTTCATTAGTGTAAGTACAGTGATGATAACTGTCTTTATTAGGGTCCGAGCACCGACGAAGTCGGTCCGAGAGGACCCTATTGAAACTGGAATGTTTATTATTATTCCTATTATTGGGGTCCGAGCACCAATTATTATTATTATTCTGCAATCTAACTGCCTTTTTGGGGGCTTTATCATATCTGAAAAGTTGCCAAAGTTGACATGCATATCAGGACGGGTGAAAAATGTTATATTTTAGGGGTCTCGCATTTGGGTAGAAAGAAATGTCTCTATAGCGCCCCCTAGAATTGTCTTTCTTTTGAAAGCCAATGAAATTCGCCCCCAATCACCAATTGACTTGAAATTCGACACACGTCCGGTTCCGTCTGCTCTACGAAAAGTTACATTGTAACATTAAGTTCCGCCTACTTAGATTTTCCACCATTTTTAATTTTGTGAAAAACACATTATTTCCAAATCCTCCTAAACGCTGGTTCCGATTCCTACAAAATGTTATGAGGTTCATTATTGGTTCAATGTCATCACAAGTTATCAAAAGCTTGTTGATATCTCATTGTGTTGAGAACAAAAAGGACCAATCAACTTCTAAGGGGCGTGTCTTAGTTTTCAATCCACGTAACATCCAAATCACTTGGCCTATCATCACCAAATTTGTAGCATATGTCCACATTGCTTCCTTTAGCTTACTCTGTCATTTTCATTATATTCAAACACTAGGAGGCGATTCAGTAAATTGCCCAATTTCTGCATTTTAAGCCCGAGTTGTCTTTGAACGGCCTTGACGTTGCAGGGCTCCAAGTATACGCCCATTTCTTACGGTTCACCACAAAAGTGGATGTTGCTGTAACTCCAAGGTATATTATCCAATTTGCCCGACATTTCTTGTGCAGGATGGTAGTTAAGGCCTGAGCGCATTCCAATGCAAAAAAGTTACACAATATCAGAGCGCCACCTATTGGCAAAAGAAAATGACAAGTTTTATACTCTGATCTATTCCTCCTAGCAAATTCACCAGATCCCTCTCAAATGTTGTCAGAAAAGCCTTAAGACTTTGCTAATGCTTCATTGTTAAGATTGTAAGAATTTGTTTCAAGGGCGGCGATGTTGCGGCTCTGCGAACTTTGATCCTTCGCCATGAACGAAAGAACCGATTTCACGCAACTCCACATGATCAGATCCTTTCCAAATTTCCCATGTTTGATGAGACTCCAGGCTTGAAGACAAGTGCAGTTCAATTTTTAATCAAAGTCATAGCGCCACCTACTGGTAACAGGAAGTTAAAGCCTCTATACTTTGGCCTGTTTCTCTTAGTAGGTAAATCAGATCGATATCAAATTACTACCACACATATGTAAGAAGTTCATAATGCCAGCTCACAAAGCTTTTGAGCTTTCGTGTAACGCCGTTTCCGTGGCGACCCATGCTTCGCTGTCAACAACGAAGGTGCATTTTAGGAACTAAACATGCTTGAAACGTAACTAAACTTTGCACACATTTAAAGTCATAAATATAGTTACCTGAAATGATTTTAATGCTTCAGAGTGGAAAGGTTGCTCGATAGCGCCCCCTACAAGATTTTGACAAAGCATCCCTCGCAGTACGTTTGACATAGATATAACAAATTTCGTAGGCACATGTATCACACGTAGACTTACAACAAAGTCTCTTGGTACCATGCTCTAAACCGTATCGGAAGTCGGCCATTTAGATTTTTGTAGGATTTTTCCTTTCATTTTTGCCTATTTCTAGGCTCTTTATTTGAACGAACTCCTCCTAGGTAAATCATCAGATAGACTTCAAATTTGGTCAGTACAATGTAAAAACCTTAGTGATTAAAAGTTATAAAAATATTGTTGTTTCGTCGAAGTCTGTTGCCGTAGCAACTCCCTCTTCGACATGAAAAACAAATGTGTTTTTGAGGGGCTAAACATGCTCAAAACAGATTAAAACATAGCACACACATTTAATGACCTAAATGTAGTTATATGATATGTTTGAAATGCTTCAAAATTAAGAATCGGCTCGATAGCGCCCCCTACAAAATGTCAACAAAATTCCTTCAAAATTCGACAAAGCAGCCCTCGCAGTACATTTGACGAAAATATAAAAAATTTGGTAGGCTTATGTAACACATGTACACTTACAAATAAATCTCTTGGGACCATGCTCCAAACCATATCTGAAGCCAGCCATTTTGAGTTTTACATGAATTGCTCATGTTGTCGCCTTGTCCGATGGTTGCAGACATTCTCGGCCGCGTGAGCCGGCATCCCGCCAGCACCCCCGACGCGCACAAAGGTGCGAGGACCCGTACATCTCTGCTTGCAGCTTTAATTAGTATTAGTACTGTTATGGTTCAAAATCTTTGGGCGGACTTGGAAGAGAATTTCTGGATTCAGGAAGTTATAATAAAATCAATTTAATAAAAGTTGGTAATACAGTGTATAATTCTCAGCTGAGTGAGCAATTATCAGCTGAGGGAACCTAAGCCCACAGCGGTCCACAGACTTTACTGTCTATGCGTATTGACCTAAGAACCTCGACCTGACCAGTACATTTGATTATATAGTCCAGTAAAAATGTGCATCGTCGCCTCTCATTGGCTCAGTTTTACAGCGTGGATTTGGTTAAAGTTTTATGGTAGTAGAATTGATGATTTCGGTTGGTTTAAAGCCGGTGCATTGCCTCCTCCAGGCTTACCGGCATTTGAAGTCATCTCTCCTCCCTCTCGTATAGTTGAGCGCATCAAACCCCCTCATGAGGAGATGCTTATCAGTTCTTGGTGTTGATGTTAGTGGCCTCAGTCTCTTCATCCCCGACTCCTATAAACATTCCATGCATGCCTGAACTAAGTCTAACTAAGAAACTCAATGTGGCTTTCTTCTATGTTACGCATTATCCTTTTTAAGTATCGTAATTTATACATAGACATTCCTTAATTACAAGTGTAAGTCATATTATATTATTACAACCTAACAGTACATTGATCATATGTACAGACAAACTCCGTCAAGAGTCTCTCCAGCTGTTGAAGCTGACTGACAGCAGATCCAGCTGTGATCAGTGGCCTTCATCAGAAACAGACGTCACTTCATGAGACGCTTTAGAGGACAGGACGTCTCATTTCTCCTAAAACATATTTCCTCATTTCCTCTCTCCTCGCATGGACGCAAGTCAGGGAAATGGGGACGCAATTAAGAGACTTGGGATGTACCCATTGTCTCGGTTCTGGCAGTTCTACTAGCGTCTTTCTCCAGCTGTTGGATGTAATTCCTTATATAGTCTAAAGCCATATTTACCATTCTGAACAATATTTTTACATTTAGTTTTGACCTGCTGCCAGTTCTTTTCTCCCCAATCAAGTTGTTGCCGGTTCATAAACAATAAATAAATTAGGACTTAAATTCAACAACAGGAGAAAGATGCAAGTAGAATTGCAATACATTTCAAAGTATGCATTTTATTTTCTACCATGATAGTATTTTTTTTGTAACGTCTGTGCTCAGTGAACATCCAATGTTATTGATTATTTGCTAACCTCAAAGATATTGATGCCTTGTTATAATTAGCCTAATTATGTAAACTGCTACCTGCTTGGTTGCACCTGTGTCAATTATCCAGCACTACCCTGATTGCAATTGCCTGGCAGCTGACACCAGCCACGGTATATCTGTGAGCCGTCACTTGTTTCAACGTGCCCTGAAGGAAGACTGATAGCTTTGTGATCAATAAGTCACAACCGAAAAAACGTGTTTAGTGCCTACACCCTCTCTTTTTTGGTCTTCAGATATGTCCTTAGATCACCTGTTAGAAGCACCTGTTTTTTTTTGTAGCTCTCCTCAGCCAATTTACTGGTGTTTGGTCTCTCTATAACAGTACTGTTACTTGTTTGCGTAAAAAAATTCTAGTTCTTTCCATCCCTGGTTATATGATAAAACAATGTAACATCATAAATTCAAAGGACATGTGATGCCCAGGATAAACCACTTACTGGAGATGTAAATGCTTTTATTTTTGCAGTATGTCGGACTTAAAATTGTATACAGAACTGAAGACGGCAATGAAAAAGCTTATCATAAAGCTGACCCATCTAGACTGCTGTCTCAGAGTGAACTCATCAGAACCTCGCTGAATGTCCAAGAGAAAATGTAATCTTGGTTGTGTTTTTTTCATATACACTGTGGGAAAACAATTAATGACCCTTGACCCGAACTTTAAATAGTTGAATAGGTGACATTTTACATCAATTCATCGAAGTTGTACGGGTGGAAAAGATAATCCAGAAGGTTGATGCAGGACAGACTGCATCGCGGTGAGGACCACAGAACATGCAGAATAAGAAAATTGGAAGTTGAGGTGTGAAAAAGAGATGGATGCACGGAGGGGGAGAGACCGACTGTGACCACAAGCCAGTGGCAGAGAGGGGGAGAGAGAGAGAAGAGAGGAGATACCAGGAAAGAAATGGGGAGAGAGGGAGAAGAGGAGAGAATAACTCCTGAGGCAGCTGGATGCCACAGCTTATTTCCAACTGTCTGTCGGCTGAGCCAATGGAACATGAAATTGAATTATCTTCTCTATAAGTTACAAAGTCAACGGAGCTGAGAGGGGGTTCGGGATGGGGGAGAGTGAGGGGGTGGAGGAGGGGAGGGGATAGATAGAGAGAGTGAAGAGGAGGAAAGAGGAATAGAAAATGACAGGCTGCCGTCTTCTCTCCAACTTGGTCCTAAGTCAAATATGTCATGTGTAATCGTGATCTTCAGAGTCATGTGGACACAAAATCAGACCTAACAGACAGAGCTTGAAATTATATTATTACCAGGGAGGCAGATCAGATGGAGGACGGACACTATGGGGCTACTGTTGAGCAGAAAAGAGAGAAACTGTCTCCGTGTTCCATCAGTGCTACAAATCTGATCAAATCATTGGCGTGCAAACACTGTAGTTTAAACATTTGTTTTATTTGTTGGCTCTGGTGCATAAGTGTTTTTTTTAATTTTTTCCTTAACCCTGAAGTTAATTTGTTGTATTGTGTTGATGCATTTATCAAAACAAATAACTCCACGATGGAGCCAGGTCTCTGTAAAGACGTGGGCACAACAGTCACCAGCCTCCCATTGCTGGGTTAGCCTGACTGTTTCTGTGACCGGACCTTAGCCAGGAGCAGATCAGCCGCCGCTTCTTTGTGGCGCTTGGTCCGGCTAGGTGGTCGGCAAGGTCCGCTTCCCACGAATTAATCCAATTCACACGCCTCCTACTGTCACCTACTCTGTCATATGCCATATGTGCTTTAGTAATAAAGACAACAAATGTAGACGAATGTAGCGAAATTCTTTAAATGTCTCATATTAAGATAAAATCCAGATGATTTGACACTTGAATGTGTCTCTGTTGGTGAGATTACAAATCTGATTACAGTCCGTATTTAATTTTGGGGCCACATGTGAATCAAGGCGTTTAACAGCTATGCATAAGTGAACCCATATCCACAACACTTACACATGATTGAATCATCATGAACTACGGGTGAGACTAAAGACTTCAGCGCTATAAGGGTATGTTCACACTACAGGCAAGTCCAATTTTTTTGTTTATCAAACCTGAGACAGACCTTTTCGTTATTTGCAAATGCTCAGATTTGTGTGTACTGAAAGCCTGATTGGCCTTTTATTGGCAGATGTTTGTGATCTTCAGCACGGTGTCTGGTCCTCAGTCATCCACCTGGGACCTGAGATTAACACAGTTTGCAGCCGCAGCCAAGACCCTGTTGTGAAGAAAGGTGGCATGAAGGGTGTGAAGGGGGAAATGTTCTCGGATGGTAGAGGAGCTGAAGAAACTCGATCTGACCCAGGAGATGGCTCATTGAAAGGAACTTCGGCAGTGTGTCTGCCATGTCTAAGGGTTGATGAAATAACTAAACTAGATCCAGTTTCTCCAGGAGTAGGATGATGGGCTTCAAATGGTTGAATAAAAAAAAGGCTGGGAGACTGAGTTGTCCATTTCTTTTTGCAACCCTTATGGTTCAGTCCGCTTCGGTGCTGTAGCCTCAAGGGCCCCCGTGGATCTGATGAAGCCATGCCTTTTCAGGGGAGGAAATCAAGTTTTGAAAACAGAAAATGGATTACCTGATGAAAAAAAACATGAAGGGAATCAAGTGTGTGTGTGTGTGTGTGTGTGTGTGTGTGTGTGTGTGTGTGAATACACATAGGTAGAACATAGAACACTGTAATATCCTTTTTTTTTATCGTTATTGCATGTATCGTGCAGCCCAAGTGAACAATCATTGTGCAGCTGGACGCACAAGAACAGGCCTCATTTGTTCACTTTTGAAACCCTATGAAGCCTTGGCTGCCTTTTTTAAAAACAATAACCAGGTGTGCCATATAACTTTTTTCAACATCGTGCAATAATATAATATAACTTTCCATCCCTTTTTCAATATCATTGACAATATCTCTCTCAATATCATGCTCAATATTACTTTTCTATTTTAGTTTCCATTAGGCACTGGTGTTAGTATCACTTCTTATACACTTTATATTTTGACTCTTGTATTTCATCTTTGTTGTTGTTTTTCACTTTTTATATTTTAGTTTGTTTTATTTACTTACCTTACTCTTACTGCTATTGTGCAATAGTGTCAGTATTTCATCACATTAATAATTGTTATTGTTCATATGTTTATTTTTTTAGTTCTGTTATCTAAATTAAACTCTGGCACAAGAACTTCCTTCGGGATTAATAAAGTTCTATATTATCTTATCACTTATCTTTTTGGTTGGTTTTCAGTCCACAAGCTTATGGCAAAGTCTCTACATCTCTTACCATAGGGTGCTATATATATATATATTTTATTTATTTATTTTTTCTGACAAGTTAGGCTACTCGGAGGTACTTATACTGTGTGCATTTGATTCTCTGGGACTTCCAACTCCCAGGACTACTTGGATTCGATAAGTATATTCTTTATATAAGCTTCTCTGCTTGACTAGTTTATCTGCTACCTTAGGTCTACCAGATTGCTAGTTTGTAGTTTATCATCTTAAATCGTAAGATCTATAACTCTGTTGTTGAAGATTGCTAGTCTGTAGTGTCTTTTTAATCCCTGAATTATATGATCTAGAATTCTGTTTCACTCAAAGTGACAGTGCCAAAAAGAACCAACTAGGGTAAAAAAGTGCTTGACTCTGATTCCTATTCTACTAGGGACTAAATTCTGTTTCACTCTGTATCTTTTGAGTTAAATAGACTTTGTCCATAATCAGTTTTGGTAACTTTCAGAGATTTTGTGACTCACAAGTAATTACTGCAGTAGTTTCGATTGTCGGCCATTTCCTCCTGGTGCCTGAAGACACTAACAAGGTGGGAGTGGTCAACACAGCTGTAGCCAACCATCATCAACTGTGGTGTAAAACTAGGAAATGTTTTGAAGCGTCAGCAAAGGCTGAGTATATCACTGCTCAGTGAATATGTGCTTATTTTCCATACCCATGCGTATATCTACTCGTAGATACTATAGGCCCCGCGCTCGTTCTCACCTTTACCGCAATCTCTCCTCTGTGATCCATCCCACCCGGTCCACACATACCCAACACCTTGTTACAGGGGGCCTCTGGAACTGCCAGTCAGCTACCCGCAAGACAGACTTCATTTCTGGTTTTGCTATCCAGCAATCGCTTGACTTCCTTGCTCTCACCGAGACCTGGATCACACCGGACAACACAGCTACTCCTGCTGCTCTCTCCTCTGCCTTCTCATTTAGCCACACACCCAGACCCACTGGTAGGGGTGTTGGTACAGGTTTACTCTTCTCCCCCAAATGGAGTTTTTTTCTCTACCCGCTTCCACTTTTTACCCCAACGCCTTTTGAATTTCATGCTGTGACAGTCACTCATCCGGTACGAACATTGTCGTTCTCTACCGTCCACCAGGCCCTCTGAGATATTTCTTGGAAGAGCTAGACGTCCTCCTATCAAACTTCTCAGAAAATGGCCCTCCGCTTATCCTTCTGGGTGACTTTAACATCCAGACCAAGAAGTCATCTGACCTATTATTTTTACTATCTTCCTTTGCTCTCTCACTCAGTCCTTCCCCTCCGACTCACAAAGCAGGCAACCACCTTGATTATATCTTCACCAGAAACTGCTCTACATCCAACCTATCTGTAACTCCACTTCATGTCTCTGACCACTTCTTTATCTCTTACTCTCTCTCCCGCTCTGTGGAACCGACAACTCTACCACACCAACAAACTCTGTACCTGTCCGTCGCAACATTCGCTCTCTCTCGCCCTCCTCTCTGGCCTCCTCTGTTTTATCAGCCCTCCTTTCTACTGACTCCTTCTCACTCTTGCATCCTAACTCTGCCACAGACACTCTGCTTTCTACTCTGTCTTCCTCGCTTGACTCTCTTTGTCCTCTTACAACAAGACAGGCACGCAAGTCCTCACCGGCTCTGTGGTTGTCGGACTCGGTGCGTGCCGAGAGAGCCACTATGCGAGCGTCGGAAAGGAAATGGCGAAAATCTAAATGCCCTGAGGACCTGCTCGCTTATCAATCTCTTCTCTCTTCTTTCTCTGCCTCTATTTCTGCTGCCAAACGAGCTTTCTACCAAACCAGAATTGAATCCTCATTTTCTAACCCCAAAAAGCTCTTCATCTTCTCCAACCTCCTTGACCCCCCCCCCCCCCACCCCAGTCCCCATCCTCCTTCCAACCTTCTACCAAGCCACTTTGTCAACTACTTTACAAAAAAGATAGATGACATATGCTCCTCGTTTACTAATCCATCCTCTATAACTACTTTGCCATCAACTTAATCTTCTGCCCCTTCCCTTTCCTCTTTCACTCCCCTGCCTCCCAATCAAGTTCTAACCTTGGTTACCTCATCCCGCCCAACCACCTGCCCCCTTGACCCAATCCCATCTCACATTCTCCAGGCCGTTGCTCCTGACTTTCTCCCCTTTGTCACCCATTTTATTAACACCTCCCTCTCCGCTGGCTTTTTCCCCAACTCTCTGAAGGAGGCAAGAGTTAACCCTCTCCTGAAGAAACCCACCCTCGACCTGTCTGAAGTAAACAACTACAGACCCGTCTCTCTTCTTCCCTTTCTCTCCAAAACTCTCGAGCGAGCCATCTTTAATCAGCTCTCATCCTACCTCCACCATAACAACCTTCTTGACCCCCACCAGTCTGGTTTCAAGGCAGGCAACTCTACAGAGACTGCCCTCCTTGCTGTCTCTGAGCAACTTCACACTGCCAGAGCAGCCTCTCTCTCCTCTGTCCTTATCCTTCTAGACCTTTCTGCTGCATTCGACACAGTGAACCACCAGATCCTTGTTTCCACCCTACAGGACCTGGGTGTCTCAGACACGGCTCTCTCCCTTTTCTCATCCTACCTCAACGACCGCACTTACCGGGTAACCTGGAGAGGGTCTGTGTCTGAACCTTGTCCCCTCACTACCCAGGGTTCCGTCCTGGGTCCCCTCCTCTTCTCTCTGTACACAAACTCTCTCGGCTCTGTCATTCGCTCACATGGCTTTTCCTACCACTGCTATGCTGATGACACCCAACTAATCCTCTCGTTTCCCCAATCTGAAACTCAGGTAGCAGCACGTATCTCTGCCTGTCTGACCGACATCTCTCAGTGGATGTCCGCACACCACCTGAAGATTAATCCTGACAAGACTGAACTACTTTTCCTTCCAGGGAAAGGCTCTCCCACCCGCGACCTGACTATCACCTTCAACAACTCTGTGTTAGCACCGACCCTGACTGCTAGGAATCTCAGTGTGACACTCGACAGTCAACTCGGTCCTGTCGGTACATGCTGCACAACATCAGGAGAATCCGTCCTCTTCTCACCCAGAAGGCGGCGCAGGTTCTGGTACAAGCTCTGGTTATCTCCCGCCCAGACTACTGTAACTCCCTCCTGGCTGGTCTACCTGCTAGTGCCATCCGACTTCTGCAGCTCATCCAGAATGCGGCAGCTCGACTGGTTTTCAACCTGCCTAAATTCACCCACACTACTCCGCTTCGCCTCGTAGCTCCATCACTGCGAGCTAACCGCTCAACAAAATCGCGATTGTTCGCTGTCCTGGCTCCCAATTGGTGGAATGAGCTCCCCAATGACATCAGGACAGCAGAAAGTCTCTACATCTTCCGCTGCAAACTAAAAACGCATCTCTTCCAACTATACCTGGAATAAAAAGAAGAAAAAAAAATTATGTACCTCTCTTAGTACTCTATTAGCACTTAAATGGCACGTATTCATATCACTTGGTAGTTTGGCTTTCTTGAGGAATTGTACTTTCTTGATTTTTATGTTGTTCTGGGTTTGAACTCCCTTGGTTGAATGCACTTATTGTAAGTCGCTTTGGATAAAAGCGTTTGCTAAATGTAATGTAATGGCTCAGTGGTAAAGCAGGGTTGTCCTTCGATCGATGGTTCGATCCCCGGCTCCGCTAGTCCATGTCGATGTGTCCTTGGACAAGACACTTTGCCAAACCCAAAATTGCTCCTGTAGCTGTGTCAACGGTGTGTGAATGTTTTATGAATGTTAGTTAGTCCTGATGGGCAGGTGGAACCTTGCATGGTAGCCCCTCCCATCAGTGTATGAATGGGTGAATGATGTCATGTAGTGTTAAAGCGCTTTGAGTGGTCGGAAGACTAGAAAAGCGCTTTATAAGTACAGGTCCATTTACCATTTAAATGTTCTTGGCTGGTTTAAAAACAATATTTTAGAACCTTTTCAAATTGATTATTCTACCTGTAAGCCCATGGGTTTTTAACATGAGTAAATATCCATGGGGACTGTAAATCGGGTAGGGATATAAGAACCATGGTGATGATATATCCTAACCCTTATTTATGACAAACCATGTCGTAAAGAGTTCATTTTCAAGGATGGGGTCGCTGACTCACTTCCTTTTTCATCATGGTTTGTGTGAAGCACTGCAATGAAATGGTAAATGGACTTGCATTTGTAGTGCCTTTCTAGTCTTCCGACCACTGGAAGCGCTTTACATTACATGCACATGCATTTACAGAAGGCATCTGCTTTGCTACACAAGAAAACTGATTGTGAATCAACATTTTGTATCAGGGAAATATTTGTTTTCTATGACAACAGTTTTGTTCGTTTAACCAAGATGATTTCTTATTTTGAGAATGCACACACTGCGGCGCAGACCAGTTTAAGCTTGAATGCAAGTCCATACATTTGATGGACATCACATATGTCCATTTTAATCAGGAGAGACTTGTTTAGAATTGAACAATAATTTATTATGTAAGCAACACATTGAATAGTGCAAAGTCTTTGGTGATTGGACTCTATCCTGACATAGGATACTCAAGGGGCCGAGTTCTGATAAGGCAGAATCCCCCCAAAAAGATTATTTTATATGAATAAAACAATACCTTACCTACAGCCGCAGAGGTTGCCTAAGCAAAAAGAGAAAGTTAGTCATGAGAGAAATGGTTACGGTTAGAACTTGTTAGGTGAACAAGTATGAGTTGACAGGAAACCAGTATGGAGGTCAAAGTGAAACACCTCAAAGGGTAGAGACGGGTCCCTACGGACCGCAGAACGAGAGAGCAGATCTAGATACACCAAAAGAGAGTATGGTAGGATTGTACAGATCCTGGAAGTGATAGTGGGGTCTTTACAGACCTATCTATGTGGAAACTGGAAACAGGTCACGTTAGACCAGAAAATAAGAACGGTCATGTTAGACCAGGAAATAAGAACGGTCACATTAGACCAGGAAATACGGAAAGGTCATGTTAGACCAGGAATTTAATCATGGATTTAAATGGGCAAAAAGGAGTATCGGTACAAGCCACAAGCACCCCTGCATTTGGAATGTTTAAGATGTATGTGGCTTTGATTTAGGAAAGCATCAGGGTGTGATATGAGGGAACTATTACTGCCACGGGACTGGCCTATTACTGCCACGGGACTGGCCTCTGGACATATGCTCCGGAACGTCTGGAATTTAAAGCGAGTCAGCCAGCGTGTTATAACGACCTGGCATGTGATGGGTGGTGATAATAAAGTTATGGATAACGGCTGACCAGGCGATGCTTTTCATGAATGGCATGATGTCTCTGGAAGAGGAGCACCCTCTATTAATATCGACAACTGCTTGGTTATCGCACATGACGGAGATGCGCTTGCGTTTCCAGTATCGCCCCCAGACAGCCAGTGGCTAGAAAACTACTGGCCTTGATAAAATACCCCAAAACCCACAAATGGTGTGGCATCTGTTTGTATTGGGACACACGTGTGTCCCAATACAAACAATACATTTGTTGAGATGTTATAATCTGCCCCTTCACACTCCTGCAAGCACCATGTCATTATGTACTAAAATGTCTGCAACCTTGCTTCCCATGGTGAAAAAAGAACAACGCTTTATTAATGAATTGCCAGGTTACATTAAAAAAACACATCAATTTCCTCTAAGGATTCCCCCATTCCTGTGGTAGGGGGGACTGGCTGCTCAATAAGATGGCAATCTTCGACAAGAGGCGTCCTAGATTCACTCTCCTTAAAAGGAAAAAAAGAGAGCTAGTGCTATAGAATTTGAAACTGTCATTTGCGCAAGCTAAAATATTACATATTTATTTGTCAAATTAAAGAAATGTTGTAAGAACAGCTTACAGTCAATGTGCCATTGCATCCTTTCACATGTAACGGCAACAGCTGTAAAGGCATTTGATTGCCACATGTAATGCAGTTTGACTGCGGCATCTTTGCGAACTCTGCTGAATTAACGGAAGTGGTTCAGTGGAAAGATGCTCCTGTAGTGAAATCAAGAACACTATGTTTTTGCCGTTGTTGGACGCCACTTTAAGGAGCCTTGTGGAGTACCCCTCAGAGTCAGTTGGAATTATAGACAGCTTGCGACGTCCGCTGCCACCTATTTTAAAATGGAAAGAGGAACAAAACAAGTGTCCTTCAAAACCTTGTAACCATACATACATCAATATCAGGCAAACTAACTATGTCCTCTACAATGTGAGGATTGATATGAATAGCATTTCATAATGGAATGTCACAAAACATATTGCTGGGGCTTTGAATGTGAAAAACAAATTGGAGATTGAGAAAAATGCTACCTGAAGCCTTGAAAAACATCCAGCCTACTTTTTTAAGGTTTTCAGTTTAGGAAATTCTTCCTCAAGTACAGTCACAATCTTTAAAACAAAGTTACATTTTCAGCATGTGATTACCAATTTTAATCGTTGAGCATCCTACAATATTGTATATGTGATTACCTCACTGTGTCAAGGTGTCTGATAGACTAAGCATCCTCTTGTAGACTCCATGGGTCCTGGAAGGGCATATATGGGCCATTCTACCGAATTGGTTCAAAGTGCGGTCCCACAACAAGAACAAATATTTGACAAAACAATTAAGTATTCAGACATAGATATTTACTAAGAACATATTATGGTCTATTTAACCCCAAGGCATTAAATTAGATAGTGATAAGCTAAATATATACAAAATCATCATTTATAGGGTACTTTCTATTGGGAAGTAGCTGTCCCCAACCCTGACGTCTAAATTTAAATTTCTGTAAATAACACTTAAAACAATTTTTAGATTTTGTTCAATGGTGTAATTTGAAAGATCTTTGTGATTAAGTTAAAACAGAAGTTGTAAGATTTAGATTTATTGTGGGTTTAATTTAAAAATTAAAAAACTATACCCAAAAAAATCATGTCCCCAGTTTTCATGTCACTACCGAAACACAAGAGTTTTAGTCCATTGGCTGAGCCTGGTTTTTAGCCACACCCCTGCATTTTTTACCAGGCAGTGACACTGCATCCATGTCCCTCATGGCTGAATGGTAAGTAGCTAAATCCCATACTTTTGATATAAATGTGTTCCAAAGTCTGAAAATCGGCGTGTAACCTTAAGAATTGTCACTACCACACATATTATCTTCAATTAAGTAAACTTTTTGGGGTTTTATGCAAAGTATTATGTTTTTATGTGTGTACACCTCTTCAAAGACGTGTATTCTAGCCATCTGCTTGCTAGCATTTTTTAGTTATTCTCAAAGTTAGCTAGAATTGTCACTACCAAAACATTTTTCGATAGTGACATGATGATTTCGGTAGTGACACAATGGAATGGTGAGGGCAGCCCAGAGCACCTTTTGGAAGATTTTGAGAGAAAAATGAAAGCCAAAGTGTGCAAGCACCTCTTCAACATCCATCACCAGTACACACAGCTACAATTCCTGCACAGATCTATTGACTATGCAGAAAACTGGCAGTGCAAATATGCAAAGGAGGTACAGCAAGTCTATTTGGAGCATCCCTCAGGCAGACTACACTGCACAATGCTGTTGTGTACACCACAGATTGTACACTGACATTCTGTGCCTTGTCTCCTTCCATGAAGCATGATCCTCCTGCCATTTGGGCTCAGCTTGAACCAGTTCTTCAGTTCCTGAAGGAGAACAATCCGAGGATCCAAAAGCTCTTCTTCATCAGCGATGGGCCGACCATGCAATATAGAGGAAAGAAGAACTTCTATCTCTTGAGCACCAATCCTTTCCAGATGGGATCTACCGCTGTAAACTGGAGTTTCATGGAACCTGGTCAAGGGAAAGGGCCTGCCGATGGCGTTGGAGCCACCATGAAGAGAACTGCTGATTCAGAGGTAGCCAGGGGGTACTGACATACCCACAGCGAAAGCCCTCTATGACACACTCCTTCCTCTCACCAAAGTCAAGCTCCTCTACGTGGAGGAAGACCAGATGAACAGAGTAAGCAAACTTCTTCCAAAAGACCTGACCACCATCGAAGGTACACTGAGCATTCATCAAGTAATCTGCACTACGCCTGGCACGATCCATTATAGAGTGCTGTCCCTGTTTCCACCCATCGTCCACCAACATTGCACCACAAGTACAGCCTGGAAGAGATGTAAGAACATCTGAACCAACAGCCCCAGAAGATGGAAGCCATTCCACCTCAAGCTCTGGGTGTGAAGGGACTCTGTCCAGTTGATGACTTCACTGAAGACCTTGTTGGAAAGTGTTGTGTCATCACATATGACGATGATCCATATCCTGGAATCATTGAAGACAGAAGAAGGTGATTTGTACATCTTTTCTTTTTTCCATGATATTTCTCTTTTTCAATTAATTCTCACTTGGCCATCTTCCATTCTCATATTCCCATTCCCTTTGAATCAAACTTTATTTCATAGTCTTATAAGATTCCAATACCAGCAATACTTATCATATCTCGCCCAATGTCCTTTTATTTTACCCGTTATCTGTCTGCACAACATTGGGCGAAACCGCTTTTATTGGCCGCAACTAGAGGACAAGATCTGGTACACAGTGGACAAGGTCGTCACCTTAATCCCTCCACCAGTCACACAGAGGCGTGTCCAGATCAGCCCAAGAGTGTTCACCGCAGTATGTGAAAAACTAAATTTGTGAATGGATTTGTGATGGTGTCTGACACTGAACCCCCTTAAACATACAGTACAACATAATATCAGTTATTTGTCAATGTTTTCTTGTTCTCTTTTACTGAACCCTCTTGGGTAATTTTCCATTGATAAGTAATGTTTGTACTTTAAATGGTTCTGGATAAACAATTGTCTTAAATGTAATTATTCTATTGACCACGAAACATTTGTGTTTGTAATATTCCCAACCTATGGCATGTTATGAGTTAAGATTAAGCAATAAGGTTGAGGAAATATGATACAACCTTGCAAACAAACTATTGTGGTCACAACCGAAACACTGGATGTTTAGTAAAAAATAAAGTATATTGAGTTATCAACTAAAATGTTATGATACTGATTGGTTTAATGTATGTTCAATTTTATCAATCAACTCTGGAATCAATATGATCAGTATTATGCATTTTACAAAGAAATATTGCATTTAGATTTTGATGAATTGTATAAATTGAACTTAGAAATTTGGTAAAAATGTCATTTTTATTGATTTAATTGTGAAAACCTTCAAGAAATATTTGAGAGAAGGGAAGGAAACACAATCTTAACAGGTTAATAATAATACTTTTTTACTATAGCGTATTACTATGTTTCGGTAGTGACAATTTTTGGGAGAGGAAAAACATTCCAACACAGTCTGAAAATACAATATAAAAATTTACGGTTCTTTTACTAGATATGTGTACTTTAGATATGGTACAATAGATATACGAACAAAGTTTTGGGAATAAAACATAACAAATTTAAAATATTTCCAACCTGACTTTTAACCAATTCGATAGAATGGCCCATATATGAAAGTCTGTCCTTTTCACAATGCAAGGGGTAGGGGCTGAGAAGCGTCTTTTTCCTCTTGGCTGATCAGTACTGAACATACTCGGGAACTGCCTAATGTGGGAATGACAAAAGACATTTGTAAGGGTAGATAGTTTATTAAATCTAGAGTAAGATTGATGAATTATGAACATGTATGGCTTATGACATCAATGTTTCAGAAAATATTCATCATTGCCAGTAAAGTTAAAAATTGCAACTTAATGGACAATACACTAGGACAGTAGTAATCTTCGTTGGAATAACCATGTTTAATCTTTTTTGAAGCATTACAATGTTGTGTCTGGGATGACGCGATGTCCGCGGAAGTAAGGACCATCGTAGATTTACGCTGGTTGATGTTTGAATAGCAGCATAAGAGGACATAGAGAAACCCAGACAAAGGAAAAATGATCGAACAATGTCGTAAAACCACCAGCCATGATATTGTCATTAACTTTGTAAAATGGTGGACGAGCTCAAAGATCGGATGTGTATAGGATTAAAGCTATCTTTTGGTCTTGTACTGCCAAATGTAGAGATAGTAAATTAAATGCATCACCCTATCATCGTTATTAGGCACAGGTTGGGTGCTGGATCCCAGCCTGACTGGTAGGCTCTCTGTTAGGTTGTAATAAAATAAAATGACTTACACTGTAAATAAGGAATGTCTATGTATAAATTACGATACTTAAAAAAGGATAATTAATAAGGAATAGTGAGCCTTATGCGAAGGAGTATGCGTGACATAGAAGAAGGCCACTTTGAGTTTTCTTAGACTTTTAGCAGGTATGCATGGAATGAGATAGAGAGAGGGGGATGGATTTCACTGAATTCTCCTACAGACACACAAAGGGCAATAAAACAACTCCACTTGAGGGGGGTTGCTTTGATGAACTGTGTGAGGGGGAGTGATGACATCAAGAGCCATGGACCGGAGCGACCAATCGGAATGCTGATTCTAGCCATGTGAAACTTTAGCCGAACCATATGTTGTAAAACTGAGCCAATGAGAGGCGACGATGCACATTTTCATTGAACTATATAATCACATGTACTGGTCAGTTCGGAGCTCTCTTAGGTCAATGGGCACAGAGTTAACTCTCGCAGGCAACTGTTGAGGGCCTGTGGACTGCCGTGGCCTATGATCCATAAACTGAGATTTTTAATCTGTTATCACAACGCTTTTCACTTTATTAAATATGCTTTATTATAACTTTCGTTCCAAGAAGTCCTTTGTCTCCCCAGAACTTCTCTCAGAATACAATACTACTCTGCTCACCTGCGATGCAGTTGTGGACACGGACAGCTCCCTCGCTAATAATTGCACAAAAGCCCGTGCTGCTACCTCGGCTGAGGCGACAGACCCTGTCACACAGTTATTTTCACTAATTCTAACTTAGTTCCAAGATGTTACTTCGCAGAAGAACCAAATTAGCATGCAGAAACTGTAGACTACTCTAGCTAGCTAACTAAGCTTAAACCGACTAAGAAGTTTAAAATAATTCTCGGAATTATCTCCGCTAACATAACTTATCAAAACTAATAATTCATGGTTCAAGAACATGTCATGACTTACAACAAGGGCGTGGGGGGGGGGGTACATTAATTATGTTTCACTTACACTTGAAGCGGGAGTGCCGCTGTTACTGATTAACTGTTTTTTTAATTAACTGGTTTTGTTCGCGTGCGTGAGGCAGATGTGTCGTAGGAGTGGCCTTTCAGGACCCATGTTGACTAATTAGGAAATAAACATTTCGATCGCTTAGCCTCTCTGTCACATTCATTTTAAGGTTTCTTTTTAAAGACTAATGGAACAGTTTGCTGTAAAATCCCCTACCTGTTCGCGAGGCTGTGGTTGAGACTCCGAGGACACTCAGCGAGGACCAGAGTGAACGACAAAGTAGGTGACTCTGTAGATGCCTGTTCAATATAGTACCAACTTCAATAAATCCTTTACAAAACGCTCTTGTTGTCAGTCTGATATTTATGTCATAGATCGTTATCTGATGTCAAGTCGATTTGAGACCTATCTATGCATTCATACGGCCAGTAAGTGAAATATACTCGGCTCAAACGCCGCATAGAGAAGACTGTGGGAAACTGTGATCCGCTCAGATCAACTTGTGATACACCACTGTATGCTGTCTCACATCGCTTATGTTTCATATTCAAGACTATGGACATGCATCACTATCATCACAACGATATTCTACCCTGTGCAGCACACATTCATCCAGATTAAACACGACTGTTAAATGTGATTTTGTTACGATAAGGACCGACATTGAATAACTACACACAGGAGTTAGCGTGTCTTTTGAAACATTACGATGGAGCGGCTTGCTGGCGCATTCATTTAGGATTTCGACAGCATCACGAAAAGTTATTCATCTTCATTACGAAAATATCACTTGACTGCCGACAAAAATAAAATAAGAAAAATGAATAGCGGTTCCTGGCAAGAGTCGAACCACCTATCGTTTCTGACCCTTAACTATTATCTTCTGAACTACCACTACGCCATGGTGAAAAGACACAGTATGAATGTACTAAGCATAAATCATTCACATTAGAAAATAGATCATGAATAATCATTAGTTGCGTTTCCTTCGGTCACATCAACGTTAATGCACGTAGCTCGCCATAGCTGGTGTTGCCTATGCAATCACATGTTTGATTTCGGTGGCTCTAAATGATGCAAGAAGAAAAGGCAGCCGGTGTTAGAATATATCGTAGAAATATTTCCATATTTCAAGGTTACTATATTGCATACCTAATTTGGTCAAGTTCAGGTTGTATTAGTACTTTCAGAATGCGTCTTTCCTCCGTGGCATAGTGGTAGTTCAGAAGATAAAGATAAAGAGGGAACACAAAGTTAGAGAATACCATTAATGAAAAGTGCGATACAAATAAATGTTTGTCATGCTGGAGTCAAACCATGATCATCTAACGTGCTTTGTACCACAACCCTTCTTCATGCCAGGACTGTGACACGGATGCATCGCAAATGTGAGCATATTTAGGTATTATCATTATCGGATATACTTGGTTGAACGTTGGTCTTGTAAATATGTATGAGAAATAGTAATACAGGAGTAGGTCAAATGTATGCGTGTAATGCAACAATATGTGTAGATAAATATAAATGAGTATTTCAATTAGAAAACGAGTAATTTTTGCATTAAATACATACCCAGTGTGAATATGCAATACAAATTGTTGACATATGCAATGCAAGTTCCGGTGTAACAGGCCATATTATACCCCCAGTCCGGACTATACCAGGGGTTAAAGGGGCCTAGGCTAGATTATACCCCGGGTATATTAGGGCTTAGGCCAATTTATACTCCGGGGTATAAATTGGCCTAGGCCAATTCATTCAGGAAATAATTCAGAATCTCCTTTATTGGCCATGTATGTGTACACAAGAAATGTTACCCTGTTTCTTTGAAGTGCTCAATTTATTTGTACAAAAGTATATCTTAAGTTCTGGTTGTAGTCTGTTCCTGTCCAGTTTTAATCAAAGCCACACAGTGATGGATGTGCAGAGAACAGACTGGATTATTGTAGTGTTGGACAGGATCAGCAGCTCCTGAGGCAGGTCAAACCAATGATATTCATAAACATCCAGGGCAGAAATAATCCCGGTCTGGCAGGGGATGGCCAACACACACCATGTCAAACTACAAATTGCAGGTGGTGCAGTCAATCTGAAAGTGAAAAATATTGCCCTTAAAGTATTTTCTAACATTTGGTCTGGTTGACATTCATCCAGATTAGGATGTAAAATGAACCATTTTAAACTTCATTAGACAGTCCTTCCTTATAACTGTATGCATCTCAGATACTGGGTGTAAATCTGAGCTGTGGTGTTTGTATACCTTCAGCTGCTCCAGTGTCCTCCAAAAGTGCAAAGACATGCAAGTTAGGTGAAATAAACTATACATTTTCATTAGCTGTTGGATTGTGAGTGTTCACCCGGTGATGTTGAGGTAGGGTGCATCCTAGTGTTCCAGCCAAATGTTGTTTGTCAGAATATAAATCTATGTTCTTACCCACTCATCAATCTCAGCCCCTGAGCTGAGCTCCCCGCAAGCTCGACAAAGCTCAGATATGTCGTCTGTGGAAAAAAATGACAGCCATTAATGGCGTTTTAATGCCGACACAACATTTTAGTACATCTGTTAGACTACTGTGTACTGTGTAATTAGTCAGAGACATGGCAATGTCCAGCCTCAATTTTGCCACCTCCTCCTGGTCCACAGGGTACTGGATTGCCTCCTTTAATAAAATCTGCTCTGCAAGCTAAAAAGTTCTGATAAGTTGAAGTCGGATTCCTCTGTTTATGACAGATGACCACAGAGATAATCACACCATTACCTTGCAGACAAATACGCCGCATGACGTAGTGTCTTGTTGCTTGGGCTGGCCAATTGTGCCACAGGCCCATCTCCCAATTGCTGGGGATGTTTTGCGGACCAGTGCTCTACAAAGACGTCAGATAGATTACAGTTTGCCATTTTTTCTACACAAACGCCCAAGTAAAACACATTTCAATTTAGGATCAGATGAATCATGTTTAAAAATAAATAAGGACACTCTAGTTTAAGCAGTAGTCACAATGACAGTTATTTAATGAGCTACATCTTTCTCCTTAAATATGATCCTAAATGCATAATGTATTTTTTTCTCACACATTTTAGCTGATATTTCACTCACCTCGTTACATCTTTGCAGTGGTTTATTTGGTCCTCAGTGGCTCCAAATGGGTCCACATACAAGGCCCGCATTTCCTTCAAATATATGATCTATAGAAATGCACATACAAATTAGAGCCAACCCCTCATACGTTGGTTGGTGTCATGATTGAGTCTAGATCCGAACATTTAAGATCACTTACAATGAGTGTCCAGTGGCCCCTGCTATAGTATGCATGCATGCATACTAGCTGTACTCACCCTTCTTAAAACTCCCTTTTGGGATCCCTGCCAGAGGGACGTCATGGCATAACTGTCAATGATGGCAGTGTTTGCCTTCTTTCCAATCACTGACAGGTAAGCGTTCATGATCTGAGTAAAACAGTAACTTGTCATCAGTCTAAAAAAAGGGAAATATCAGTCCAATATGTTTTGTTTTTTAATGTACTTCTCCCTCCAACTGCTGTCCCGGGGCCAAGACCATCAGATTTTCGGGGAAAAGCTTATATGGCCCAATTCTTGCCCACAGAGTCTTTATCTTCTTCCCTTTCCATATGTCTTGGATTACTGTAAACATAGAAATGCCAGTTATTTGAGAAATTCACAATTATTGATTGTATTTTGTATCACTTTACTTACAAATTTCGTTGGCCGTTTCGGGGGGGTTGCAGGACTTTACGTCGGGTTTTGAGGGCAATTCAGATGTGTGTGTGTGTGTGTGTGTGTGTGTGTGTGTGTGTGTGTGTGTGTGTGTGTGTGTGTGTGTGTGTGTGTGTGTGTGTGTGTGTGTGTGTACGTCGGACCAGCCAGAGGAGAAGGATCCAACACTTTTTTCAGTTTAGCTGGGCTCCTCTCCTCTCCTCTGGCTGGATATAAGGTGTTAGGAGGTAGATGTTTGTTCTAATGGCCCTCTTGCCCTTATTTGTTGCAAGTACTACATTCTTCCCTTCCAATGTGACAATGTTGAGGGGGCCTCCATCTTGCCCCCTTTCCTCTGCTCCTGGCAAATATTCTTCAGCCATACCTGATCCCCCACTTTGAAATGGTCCTCCTGGCCCCTTTCTTTTTTGGACCCTTTCCTGGGCTTTTTTTTATGTTGTCTTTGACCTCACAAAAGATCTTTCTTTTTTTTTTCTGTCCTTCGCTGAGGTCCCCCCTCTTTACTAGGCTGCAGACTTTATCTTCAGTGACCTGCCACAAACCACAGTTAGAATGTTGTGGAAATGGATGATCCAAATTCAAGCTTTTAAAAAGGATGAGAACAGTACAGAATCTTACATCATACTCCTTCGGCACCTCCGACGGATACCGCGCCTCCCTCCCAAACATTAGAAAGTAAGGGCTATACTTCGTTGTCAGTTGTTTCTTCGTGCGAAGGCCAAACATGGTTGATTTGTAGGATGCGGTCCCATCGGGTGGGGTTCTCTGCCACAAGTTTGTTGAGTGACCTACAAATGCAGAAATCAAACACAGGCATTTGGTGTGATAAAGCAACCTCTTTTTCACAAATCATATCACCACAGTTTACCTGTTCAGAAAGGAATCAGGCAATCAGGTTGTTGTTCTATGAAGAGCTAAAGTAAATTCACGTATTGAAAACAAAACATACTTCTGTATGGTTCCATTTAATTTCTCCACAAGGCCATTGGTCTGAGGGTGGTAGGGGGAGCACAGGCTTCGCTCAATGCCCAGACTCACACAGGTCATAGTTGATCTGGAAATTCTCATTTGGTTAAACATGAAATAGGTATTCGCAGCGGTAAGCCAACATATTGAGGATTCATAATACATCATTATACTCTGTGCCCTGGTCTGTTAGCAGTCTTTTAGGTGCACCAAATTTGTAAAAGAAATCAAGAATACAACTGGTCACCTCATCTGCTGTTTTGCTCTTTAGTGGGTAGGCCTCGGCCCATTTGGTGAAATAATCAACCATGACACACATGTACTGGTTGCCACCATCTGTTTGTGTGAGTTTTCCCACTAGGTCCATACCAACCAATTTCAAGCGGTTCTGTTACCTGGGAGAAAGAAAAAAAGACTTTGGCATTACAATATACGTTTCCTTTACCTCTATTGGTTGGTACTCCTGCTTCTCTTTGATATTGGCCCTCATGGACTGGCACTGTGGACACTGAGCAATCTAAACAGACCAACATCATTTCAAACTTATGGTAAATACATTACATTGAATATTTATATTACGCTTTGATGCATACAGAGTCATTACTTTTTAAATTATACATATTGCACTGCTCTGTGCTCCACTTTTGAACCTGAATGTGTACTACATTTCATTATCTTTAAGATAACTCAACCACTTCCGAATGTCCTCCTCCATGCCAGGCCAATAGTAACGGCTTATGATTGCACTGTGTGTTTTCTCCACACCAGTGACCACCAATATCGCTGAAGTGGAATTCTACAAACAATCGGTTTGCCTCCTCTGCAGCTGTGACAACTTTAGCAAGGTGCTCCGACTTGTTTTTTTTCCGCCTGCAGATATAGTACAGATCTCAATCTGGTGTTTAAATGTCATAATATTAGAGTCATGGAAGTTTTACCATGTCAGATGATCATTGTACTCTAAAGTCCATGTGGCATGCATCCTTACCCTTTATCCTGAAGGTGTTGGCTCTCCTCTTTATCACATACTTCTCCTTGCTGGTTGACCCTTCAGGATATAGGTTGTGGACCTTTAAATCCAGCACCTGCAGAAGAATGGTAGCATCCATTCTTCAAAGAAATCTACTCTCTATCTATCTACTCTCTCGCCTCACAAACCCACAAAGTTGTGACATGTTACACCACCTTATATACCATGCCCTAATCATTTCAAATCCAGACACCAGCTGCATGTAGTTCTTAAATTAATGGCTCTTGAACACCTGTTCAGTCATGGCTCATCTGGATGATAATACTTTTATTTGTATCGCACTTTTCATTAATGGTATTCTTAAACTTTGTGGTCCCTCTATAGCCTAATGGTGGTTCAGAAAGGTTAGGGGTCGGACATGTTCAGCAGTTCGACTCCATCAGGAATCGTAGTTCTACTCTGTTATGTTGCAAGACAAATTATATTTTTGCAATGAAGTTCAATAACTTTTCGTGATAATGCTGTCGAAATCCTAAATGAATGCGCCAGCAAGCCGCTCCATCGTAATGTTTCAAAAGACACGCTAACTCCTGTGTGTCGGTCCGTAACAAAATGACATTTAACAGTCATATTTAATCTGGATGAATGTGTGCTGCACAGGGTACACTGTAAATTATTTTTCCGTTAAATAACAGTAAAGTGCAGGCAGCACAGACGCCAGAAATATACTGTAATTCTACGGTATTCATACTGTGAAATGACTTTACAGCCTATTACTGTAAACATAGAATACAGTATATTTCAATCTACAGAACAATACTGGCAGCAGCGACACCAGCAACATACTGTAATTCTACAGTAGTCACTGTTGAACAATTTCAATGCCTGTTACACTAAAAATTAATCCAGTATATTTCGATGATTAAATTAATTTACAGTAACATTCTGGTTAGGGGGTTGTATTACTTTAAATTCTCAGTGTTTACTGTAGACAGGAAACATTGATAATACAATAACTCAGTTTAGCAGTTTAGAATATCTAAACTAAAAATCTGCAATGCAATTAACATTGTAACTTTTTTGTTCTGTGGGCTACACACATCTGCATTATTATGGAAACTATGCAACATAAGCAATGAACAACTTAGAACAACTTTTATTTAACAAGGCAGTGTCAACATAAATATTGCTACTATAAAAAAAGACCCAGCGAAACAAGCCAAAATAAAAACTGCCTGTGTGTTTGCCTGAATACCATGGCAACGAATACAGTAGAAATAACCTATAAAGAATCATAAGGTACAGTTTAAAATATCGAGAATAACTAAATTTACTGCAATGTATTCTCTCAGAAAATTTTGAAAATGTGCATCATCAGCAACATTTGTAAAACAAACTA
Organism: Ophiodon elongatus; assembly: GCA_016806645.1. Classification (NCBI taxonomy): domain Eukaryota; kingdom Metazoa; phylum Chordata; class Actinopteri; order Perciformes; family Hexagrammidae; genus Ophiodon; species Ophiodon elongatus. Next base: position 405,072 of record JACSYO010000795.1, read on the forward strand.
TATTAATAACAACATTTTGAAATTTTGCATTAAGACCATTTGAAAATCTACATTAGTAAGAACATTTGGAAAACAAAACTGAAGGTAGACCCGTGTTTTACCTCTTACAAGAGTCCTGTGAGGTAGGTTTTGTGTTGTGGTTTGAAATGTTTTTGTTACCTGAGCCAATCTTTTGCTACTTATTTTTGCCAAACAATTGACCAGTTGGCACGCATATTTCTAATCACAGGACCACCTGCCTGAGTTAATGTCTGTGTCAATACCAGTAAGTAAATACCATATTCTGCTAAAAAATCCAAACTATCCTTTTAAGTGTGCAAAGTTACAATTTGTGGTTATTCAGGTTTTAAGAATAGTAATTGTCCAAACAAATATGACAAGGAAATAAAAGGAGTATTACCTCTGAATGAATTCTAGAGTAAGAGTACAGGCCGTCTCTTCTTGATACTGAAGGTTGAATATATAGTAGGTTGCAAACTGAAAAAAAGAAGTCAAAATGGCATGTTAGTTTAACTACACCACACAACTTAGGTCTAACCAAACATTTGTCTTTATGTCTGTGGATGTGACCCTTAAAAGTTTTGAAAAGTCCAACTGCAATCTGGAAAAACACACTTAAAAGTTAAATTAGATGTGTTTTTATGAATTTCCTGTGCCTTATAGAAGCCAATATCGAGGCACAGTAATGACCACAGATCTGACGGGAACATTTTTGCTGCCAATGCAGAAACAAAAAGTAGCTTCCACAATTGCCAGACTTTTACTCCAGATAGTCCCTTTCATTTCACCAACACTCAAAATGTGTGACACTAAACAAATGTATAATCAAACATATTATGCATTGACGTTAAGTAGGCTAAAATATGTCAAGAAGAAGCCATGTATAATTACTGCTTTTCTGTCCAACCCATATCAATGTTCGTGCTGAAATTTCTAATCTTAAACCAAACGTTAACCTTGGTCGGCTATGAAATCAACAGTGAAATAAATCAATGTTTTAATTATATGCAACACTAAAGGGCTATCTAAACTCTCCTCTCAAAGATGAACCACCTTTCTACTTGAAATGATTCCCTCATCATTCCCACCTTCAAGTTTGAGTGTTTTTTCATGGCACCTTGAAGCTAACAAGGGGCAAAATGCTATCAGATAGCTAGCTAGCAACAACTGCTACCAATCTTAAGAAAATTCCTAGATGATAACGGTAAGCATTTGATTAAACACGGTGACTCTAAAATGCATGTAAATATAAATGATTGAGCTATTCAAATCTCAACCTTATTGATAAGGGGCATTTTAAAATCACAGACTGGCTAGCTAGAAGCAGAGCATCAGCTTGATTTCAAACCTTATTTTCTACGTATTTCATACGTTACCTGTATAAATAAGAAACTGAGAGGAAAATAATATTGTTTTAATTACCGTCTATTTTGTAGATGCACAGCCTGTGCATGTCCTCCAAAGTGCGTCCTCTGGAAAAACTGCTTTCCAAATGAGGTTTCTGAAAAAGTTCCCTCCCGAATGCCAACACAAATTTCCCAAAAATACTGTAGTGTACTGTAATTTAAAACATTAGGATACTGTTTAGGGCCTCTGAGCTGTTGCTTCAGATGGGCCAGCCCACAATGCATTGCAAACTACAGTACAAAACCGTATTACATAAATACAATAGATTACTGTTGAAAATTGGTTGTAAATTAACAGCAATTGTTTACAGGGTAGAATATCGTTGTGATGATAGTGATGCATGTCCATAGTCTTGAAAATGAAACATAAGCGATGTGAGACAGCTTACAGTGGTGTATCACAAGTTGATCTGAGCGGATCACAGCTGACAGTCATCTCTACACGGCGCTTGAGCCGAGTATATTTCACTTTCTGGCCGTATGAATGCATAGACAGGTCTCAAATCAACTTGACATCAGATAACGATCTATGACATAAATATCAGACTGACAAGAGTGTTTTTGTAAAGGATTTATTGAAGTTGGTACTATATTGAACAGGCATCTACAGAGTCACCTACTTTGTCGTTCACTCTGGTCCTCGCAGAGTGTCCTCGGAGTCTCAACCACAGCCTCGGGAACAGGTAGGGGATTTTACAGCAAACTGTTCCGTTAGTCTTTAAAAAGAAACCTTAAAACGAATGTGACAGAGAGGCTAAGCGATCGAACTGTTTATTTCCTAGTTAATCAACATGGGTCCTGAAAGGCCACTCCTACGACACATCACGCCTCACGCACGCGAACAAAACCAGTTAATTCAAAAACCAGTTAATCGGTAACACCGCCACTACCAGATGCCATTGTTTGCTGACCTGTCGCCTCCGCAAATTGCGCAACTGTAATGCTGGCAGCATCGTGGGGAGGAGGAGCTGCGCTCATGTGATTGGTTGAAAATGAGGGCTACAGATAGGTCCATGTTGAAAAAAACGCATTTGCGAATCCAGCCACGTCAGGGGAGTCTCAAAAAACCCACACACAAATGCAGTGCGATCCAGAAACAAATACATACAAATCCACACACAAATACATACAAATGCAGAAATATATTTGATTTTTTGTTTTTTACGTATTTGTGAATCGTTCTGCGTGCATTTGAGTCAAATTTATTTGTAAATCCTTCTGTGTGCATTTGTAAATCTAATATATTTGTGAATTATTCTGTGCATCTTTCTGTTTGCATTTGAGAGTCTTTCTGTGTGCATTTGCAAATATTGAGACTGATCTGACCCCATAGCGATATGACGCTCTCCCACTTAGTCTGTGGAGCTTGGGAAGAATCGAACTTCTTTGCCCTTTTCCGCCCTGGCGCTGGGGAGGGATCGTCTGGATCATGGCTAGCTGTCAGACTTGTTAGCTCACGTAACTGGGAGAGCGGGAGGCCTGGAACTGGAATCACGCCACGATCTTCCAGCTGAGCCAAGGGGGCTTCTTGCTCATCTGCACCGCACTAGGCGAGTGCTCCTGCGAGGCCCGCATGGAGTACTGGGAGCCGGCTCTGGCTGACATCCCCGCTTGGAACCTGATTCTCTTCTAAACGGATCAACATCTGACTCCGACGTCGTCTGAATTAACACCAATGCTATGCTACAAAGGGTAAGCCAAATTTTTCACATTTGCATCTGCTTCCGCATCTGTTTTTGAGCTGAAATGACAAGAACTTATTTAAAAGTTTGACAGCAACGATATGATTGGCTTAAGGAAACTGCATCATCTGGTTGGTTAATCAAAAGTGGACGCCCACCAGTCAGCTGATAGAGTAATCACAGGGAGACAGAGATTTAAGAATGAAAAGTGTAAAGAGAGTCTTCCTTTCTGAACTACCGCTTAAGCTCCATCACTGGAAAGACTCAGTTGTGCATATTCCAGTGTCTGTGCCTGTCTGTCACTTTTGATTTGACTGAATGCATTTTTTGAGACTATCTGGATCAATGAGGTTGAAAGGGCTAAGCTTCTTAACAAATTAAGTGCTTATTAAACCAATTATAATTGTCACTCACAAAAATCTCAATCTTCCCCTTCAAAAGTTTTACCAAGTGATTATTTCCGTATTAATATTATCCAAGCTGCTCGTCTCATGATAAACGAGGCAGCGAACAGTATTACTGTCTTACTAATTTGAGATGGTATTTGATAATTAACCTTTTTCTTTTGACAGCAAAACATAGAGGCATTTTGGTGAACACAGCCTTGCTGGGCAGACGCTTTTCAAGTGTCCTCTCGATAAGAACATAATGAGTAATGTCTTCTACCGGGAGGTTCTTGGGTCCACTTTTATAAAAAAAAAAAAAAAAAAGTGATTTACCAAATAGTGTTAAAAATGCTGATGTAGTTAAACATGCATATGATTGAACTTGGTGTTGTGCTTCCTCAACATAAATTCACCAAAAATTGGAGGCTCCATAAATAGAACTACACAAAGGATAAAGAAAGCAATACATTTTGGATTTGTCATCAAACTTGGAAGTCCTAAAAAAAGTTTTTCTTTAATGATGCACAAATGCAAGTCAGACAATGTTACAACCGAAGCGCTGTCATATCAAGTTCATACTTGTTTATCCACGTTAGTGTTTTAACTGAAATTGGTACTCAAACAGGATGTAAGTCCCATGTTTGACCCAAATGTCCACCCAGACCTCCTTTGACCCAAAGTATTTGTGATATTTCAAATACAGACATTGTCTTGGAGAAAATACATTGTATGGAAATTTCATTTTCAGGAGACCAGGCTAATCAGAAACCAGGGCCCAGAAACTCCCAGAACCGTTTGAGATCCCTTCTCATAAAGAGACATATCTCTATTGAAACATGCCCATCCAGCAATTCTGGCAAAGGTCAGAAGTACATTAAATAAACAAATGCAGCCTTTTAAAGGCTTTATCACTGGTTCTATTCTGTCGTCAAACACAAGTTTACTTTTCCTATACAAAGCACAGGGACTAGATGAAGGACTGATACAGAGGCACCCTTTAATGTCTGCATGAGACCAGGCTTTCAACTAACTCCAACGTAAACCCATCCCCATCAGTATTTGAAAAGAGTGTGAAAGCCGGCGAATGGTGGTGCAGAGCAGGTTAGATGGGTCAAACAAACATGGGACTTTCACCCAGGAGACCACTCTTCGTCTCCCCGGTGAAAACAAAGACAATGGTGACTTATTTTTGTTACATAACTTCCATACTTTACTGAAACAACCATACTTATTTGACTTAAATATATGCTCATTTTCACCCAAACCATGATCTTTTCCTAAGCCTTACTGAGAACTTTTGTTGCATAAGTAAACCTAGGTTTGAAATTTATTTAGAAAAAAAGACTGTATGAATGTAACCAGCGGAGTCCAAAACTGACCCTAGATAAGTACATGGTCAGTGGCCGTACGCTTACAACTAAGTGGCAGTATTTGCCGAATTTGGAGTAAGATGAGTTGTAAAAACCTATGCCTAGTTGTTCTGATGAATATTGGTTTGATGTGTTCTACACAAAGAAAATACGTACGGTGTAAGCATTATTTTCTTTTAAAAGTGCTGTTTTTATGCTTTGGAATTATCAACGGGTGTGCCAGTGAGTGAAGATAACAGAAAGGTACAGACAGACAATCCCACAGAGAGAACCCAATAGATACATAGCACAGCAGACATGAAGTCAGATAAAGACAGAGCATGAGAAAAGGAGACAAAGACAGACGTTTTCAAATTAAAAGTCAATTCCCTGAAAAACAAGTCAGTCTTATTTTTTTTTTTCTCTCCCCCGAGCCATTCTGTTTTCCTGATAAAGCCCAAGCTGGGCTGCTGTCATTAAAAACACTGAGTCCCAGCCTTGTAATTATATGGCTTAATGATTAGGCTGCAGCAATTTCATCTTGCTTATTTAGCTGATAAAGGAATTGGAATGAACACTTCACCTCCCATATCTATACCACACACAAACACACACAGGCTTTTTACCGTTTTAACAAACATACGCACGCTGCCAAGTCACGCCTCATGTAATGCAGTTACACTTAATGCGGACACATGCTTTGATTTCACATTTACACGCACATGCCAAAGTTCACTTTCCATGTGAACACATGCTGGTTTTATGTTAGTGTTTTGCAATTGCCAAGGTATAAAAACTGGTACTTGTGGCACAATTATCTAAATCACTAACTCATGTCACAAATTCTGAAATGCACTTTTTTGCAAATAACCGCATACGGTTATTGACACTAGACTGTCATTTGCTAAACACTGCCATTGAATTATCCCACTCAATAATCAATCACCTGCACCCACAATGCACCTTTGAAAACAACTGTGACCAATTAGATGACTTAGAACCTATCAGAGCTTGAACACTATAAATAGGATTCAGTTTTCATCTTTTGTGTGCACAACAATGGAGGCAATGTTTGAAGCGAGAGTTAGGACTGTAATTGTAATATCATGTATTACAGCACAACACCGTAACTGTGTCCATGTCATCTTCAGTAACAATTCAATATAGCTACACATTCAATACATATGACAGAAATGATTCAAATGATTGGTAGGCAAGATGACAAAGTTACAACTACAAAAAAATAACAGCAACAGTGTATATAGTAGAATAATAATGATGATAATAAAAGCAGTAATGGTACAATAATTGTGTTGGATACTGTTATGAGTATATGGGTATTGAGTAAACACATTGTAGTTGTTTTTATGGTCTATATTTACAGCATGCTACAGCAAAAACCCATTTTAGATGAGATTTTATAGTATTGAATTAGATGTTTATTTTTGGAAGTATCTACGTGTATACGTTTTTTTGTTTGTAGGGTCAACAAAGAAAGCTCTAGTTTCAGAAATTTTCTCAGCCCTTCCACATTTTAAATCGCCACATGATATATTCTTACAATACATTACTGCATGAACAAACACAATTTATTAGTTTTTTACAATTGATTAAGAACAATTTTGAAAATGGGGATAATTTTCACGAAATACTGGTCACGGGTGTCAGTTCAAAGGAAGGACACAAATCAGGACATGAGGCAGGCAGCTAGGTTTTAACTAAAATAGTTCTGAATAACAAAAAGCTGGGGATAAAAGGCAAAATCAACAAGAAACTGAGGGAGTAGGTTGAGTAATGCAAAAAAACTAATGACGAGGAACAAATCAGTATGCACAAGATGAAAACGAGGGACAGGTGAAACTAATCAGAGCTGGGCACGCAACCAAAACGGCGGGAAAACGCACAAAGGCAGGAAGCAGAAACTCAACATGAGGAGAGGACTTTCACATTAATCGGGAAACGGACCATCGAAAACTCCAAGATCATGACATTGAGACCTTTTACACTCCCAAAGTGCTAAACACCCATGTATCCTGCAAAATGAAGCACTGGACTTAAAACTACAGAAACACTTATCAAAATCAAACATTTGCAGCAAATGGCACATTCTCATTTTATTCACATTAGAAACTCAAATATACAACAAATTGGTGTATGTGCTGTGAAAATGTTGCACAGTATACGGTGTATGCTCTCTGTTGAATACAGTAAACAGAAAATATAACTTTAAGGACAAAAGAATAATGATAATTGTGATAACTATATTTATACATCACTTTTCAAAAATAAGATAAAGTGCTTTCCAAAGACATACAAAATAAAACAGTAAGAAATTAAAAATAGAGTTAATACAGTAATTAACAAGGGAAGTATGAATTCTTAAAACACTGTAAAAACAAGTAGAGTAAAAGCAGAAGAGCAACCATTTAGGGGAAATCTCTTTTAAAAGAGATTTCAAAGAAGAAACGGAGCTTGCCTGCCTGCCCTTCAGCAGGTCGTTCCAGAGTCGTGGGGCCCCGACTGTTTTTTTACTTACTTCAAGCAGCATTCAGGCTCTTCAGGGGTTAGTAAGTCGGTGATACAATCAGGGGCCAACCCCAAACAACCTTATAAAAGTAGTCATTCAAATTTAAAAAATCATCTCCAAAACTTGTATTGGGTAGGACAGGAACACAGTGAGTTAGAGTCATCTAAATGGGATGTTATGAAAGGGTCGTATCTCCTTGGAGTTTGTATCCAAACCTGCACAGCACCCACATCAATATCATCGGAGGCATGTGCATGTGGGGCTGACGATCATACACCGTCTACTGCCATGCCAAAAAACCCCTCTTCTATTGGATTGAGAAACGGAGTAGGGCAGAAGGTAATGAAACGAGAAATTGCGGGTGGTCAGCAAACCGGTTTTGGACCAGGTCTGCCCGACGGAAGCCGACATTGTCTCCTCCCATACGGTCAGCCGGTATCAAGATGTTGTGCAGTCGGTCCAAAATCATGTGGGAGCATGTGGTTCATGTTGTATGGACCAAGGTTGGCATGGCGGCGGAGGACACCATTATGTGTGATAATGGCGGCACACGTTGTGATGTTGCGGCCACATTGGCCAGAACGATCCACAATGGATCTGTGACCAATGATGTTCCATCCCCTTTCCTTTATGTGAAGATGAAGCCAGCCTCATGCATGAAATTAAGCTCACGTAGGATCACTTAAGCATCAATTAACAGTACTCTCTGAAAACAAAAAATCAAACAAAATCAATATGGTGTTGATCAGAACTAGTGAAAAGTGCATATTGTACTTACATCCTTATATGCATGTCTCAGGCCTTTCATTCTTTCAGAATTTCTCTCAAGGCACCCTGCTTCATGCTCACTTGGTTTTCATAGAGAATACGGGCCATTGTATGGGCCAAGTTAAATTAGAGTCTAATTTAAATCATTATGAATAGGCTAGAGTGGATGAAAATTTTGTTATGTACGTGCACTGGTTGTACACAAACCAACGAGCTAACACTTTGCAGACATGCATGCTCAAAAGAGAGGCCCACATTTCTGGTTAAGAAAGAAAAAACCCACCTGCTTTTAAACATTATGAAAGACTTGGATAGCATCAGGTTTTTGGATATGTGCATATATCCCAAATGCAGGCATTTACAAAAAGGTCTGTTGAAGGAATGAAAGAGGGAGGCTGTGTTTGCATGCTCAAACACGTCTACCACCGGTTAAGCTAATTAGAGTAAGGACAGCTACGTACACGGGAATATTAGTGGAATATTCATGTTCATTAGCCATTTAAGCAGCTTAGTAGGAATATTGTCTTTTTGGGAATAAGGGCAAAAAACTGAATATTTTGAGCATGTAAACTCAGTCAGAGCAATTAGGTGTTTGGCCAGGTGGCAAGTGTACTGGCCAACTGGTCTATTGGTATATGACATTATGAAAGGCAGTGTTATGAAACTCTGTGCAGTGTGTTGCAAAAAAGTGTTGAATTGCAACATGGGTGCAAAGCAGAAAATGTGCACAAACCTTACATGGCCATGGTGCTGTTAAAAAAAACAAAAACATCAGCATCTAGACCCCATTGAGACCTCTGGTCCTGCGTCTGTCCACGCTGCTTTACAACAGAAACCCTCTATGAATCTGCGTTTCCATACAGAATAAATCATCTTCGACTGCACCCAAACTAAAATGGCTATATCTGAAAAAGTGAGTAATTGATGTGCATCCTCACTAGGCTTGGTTGATATGCCTAATACAGTTTTTGCGCTATATTCAGTCTCTCTTATAATAATAATAATAATAATAATACATTTTATTTGTATAGCGCTTTAAACAGGTACTCAAGGCACTTTACATGGTAAAAACAAACTAAGCGAGATGACGTAACAGAAACACAACAAAAACATACTTAACTAGCATCAGATTAAAAGCAGATGAGTCTTGAGTGCAGTTTTGAAAGTGGCGAGTGATGGAGAATGTCTGAGGTGGTGGGGAGAGAGTTCCAGAGGGAGGGGGCAGCAATGGAGAAGGCCCTGTCGTCCCAGGTCCGATGCTTGGACAGAGTAGGGGGGGTAAGAAAGTTGGTGTCGGCAGATCTGAGTTTGAGGAAGTTGGCTTGCATCCATGTCTTTATATCTGTGAGGCAGTTGGTGACCGTGGAGGAGGTAGTGGGTGTTATGGTGGATTTGGTTGATGTGTAGAGCTGAGTGTCATCAGCGTAGCACTGGAAATAAAAAACTTTTGCTCTTGCTTTGTCTATGTTGTAGTGTAGGAAAAAAAATAGGAACATGCTGGCAGCATTTTTTTTTAATGTAATTAATTGTTCCGTTAGATTGCTGTGAGACCACCTCCGCTAATACAGCTGTGTGCGCGAGGAAAAACTGTTTTTGACCACAGTGAGAATTTAGTTTTTTTAAAGGCTAAATGCCAAAAAATATGGATTGAAGCAGAATATGTTTCTCATTAAAGTAAATTATTTATGGTAAATGGACCTGTACTTGTATAGCGCTTTTCCAGTCTTCCAACCACTCAAAGTGCTTTGACACTACATTACATCATTCACCCATTCACATACCGCAGGCACAGCTACAGGAGCAATTTGTCTCGCCCAAGGACACATCAACATGGGCTAGCGGAGCCAGGGATCGAACCACCGATCCTCCGAATGAAGGACGACCCTGCTCACCACTAAGCCACAATCACACATGTACACCTGCAGGAAATTTCCCCTTTATACATCACAGTCCACGTGGAAATGTGCGCACGTGGATCAGCCTCACGTCCCGCCCTCATTCAACCATAAATGGTCAATGCAAAGCACCTCATGAATATTGATGCATATAGATAAGCCTGTTGATTCATGGTTCTTTACGGTGAATCATAGCTACAACCGAGAGGAAGACGAAAAAAGGGAACTTTTCTGACACCGAAATTGACGTGCTTGTGGTTAAGGTGGAGGTCAGAAGTTTGTTTTTGTTTAGTGGCCACAGCAGCGGGGTCACGAATAAAACATTTAAAAAAATTATGCAGTGAGTGGCAACATATTGCTGCAGCTGTAAATGGAGTGAGTGGGACCGAGAGAACAGTGCCAGAGATTAAAAGAAGTGATCTGATCCAAGGGGATATATATATATATATATATATATATATATATATATATATATATATATATATATATATATATTGCATCCCACCGTTGTACTAAAAAATAGCCTCAATGCTCGAGGAAGCAAGTGTGTAGCATTGTTTCCGAGAAGGAAGGAGACACCGACATGGGTGAGTGTCAGTTTTATAACAGTTTTATATTTTATTACATGATTGTTTAACAATGTAAAGAAAAAAAGCACAGTGAGCTAATGTGGTATACCCTCAGACCTGTTGGAGTTGTTTTCTGAGTTTGAGATTTTCCGTGCTATGTTTTTCCTCCTGTGTTCTTGTCCTGCCTTTCACTAACCCATTCCCATCCACACACCTGCCCTGAGTCCCCCTCGTTAGTCCCTCTCTACTCCCAGGTTGCGGTCGAATAGTCCAAAAATAACCTCCTAACGTCTATTCCTAACCACTTTTCCTTGACCTCTGTGGAAACACAGAGGTCAAGGAAAGATGGGAAGGAGAATTAACGAGGATTTGGGAAAAGACAACTGCGCAGTCCAGACTCCACTTTCACTAAACTACGTAGTTATGATGCGACGACAGATGTCACTGACGTAGGTCTGCCATGGTGACACCACAACGAAGGACTACAAAGAGCGCCACTAAAATATAGGCCTAGTTTTGGTTTCCTACTGATGTTTCTTGTTATTGAGAATGTGTTTGACAGTTTGCTATATTTACAGTTTTTTGTACTTATTTGTTACATATTCAATGTAAATACATACGAAATGGTGGTCACGGTCTATTCATATTCATCAACATGAATCCCATTATTTTATGACTATGAAAATAATTGTTAAACTTGTGCATGATAGGCACATCATTTGTTTTCATGGACGGCTGAATGGCGCGTCGCTTTAAATGTTGCCGCCACGAGGAATTGGGCTCCTGATTTCCTGCCAGACCTTTTACTGTCATTCAATTGGGGGATCCTGCGTTTATTTATTAATCAGATTTTAATCATGAATTAATAAAAAAATTAAAATAATTTAATTAATAAAAACAAATTTAAATTGTAAAAAAAATGGGCTAAAATAATATATAAGCCAATTGTACATGCTCCAAACACAACTCAAACACAAACTACATGAACAACCAAATATTACTATTAATATTTCGCAAAAGCGTCCACCAGTCACCAGCTTTATGGCTCGAAGGTTAGTTAGCTTTGTGCTAAAAACAAACACGGTAGTTCCCTAGAACGCAGACAATCCACAGATTCACAAGATGTCTATCAAATCTCTCTACCACACAGCATCAGCACGATATCAGCCATCAAAGCCAGTTATCAAAAACATATTTTGCGAGCGATTGTCGACAAATTTAACTTACCAGAGCTGATACGCGGCTAATCCCATAATTTCAAGATTACTTCCTCATTGCAAAATGTTGACGTACTTCCTGTAATGAGCAGCAAACCATTTGTGGCTCGTTTAGTGTCAGAATACCAACGTGGGGTGGGAGAGAATTCAGCGAATCGGAGCGAGCGTTTTTCCGAGGACTACGCCTTGCTGACTGTTATTGGCTAACAGTGCTGTCGATCTCATTTCGGCCGGTGTTGCTGCATTATAGATGCTCTGAGGGTTAACAGGAGGTCCCACTCATTTAAAAAAAATGATGCACATGCAAATTCTCAGTCTGGAAATTGCAAATCTCTAGTTTTGCGAAGAAGAATATGATTTTTATGGGGATTTCAGAGCAAAAAATATTATTTTGGTTTGGCATTGTGTATGTTACTGCTGTATATGGATGTATTGAACATCATTAGTGAAAAAAGTGAAATATATATAGATTGAGTTGAGAAAATTAAAATTGCAATTATTCATAAATCATAATTTTCAGAGACCTCGTCTGACCTGTCTGTACTAAAAATTATTTCATTTTTTTCTGCTTCACTTTATCAAAGTCAAACTGCAGACAGAGTGTTCACATATTGTGCTATTATTTAGAAGAGTTTTAAACCTTCAACTGCATTATTCTAAAGTGATCATCCTGAAAGTACTTTTTTTTTTCTTTTTTTTTTTTTTAGGTGAACCTGAAATATTTAAATTTTTTCTGTGTTCCATCTTCATTTACTTTTTACCAGTAACATATATTCAGATATTTACACAGCCTCAAATAGGTTAATTTTTAAAAGGTTAATGATACATCTACTGTACTGTTAATATATATTTTTGTATAGTTTCAGACCTTCTAAATGACACTGCTAAATGTACTGGCGCCAAAATTTTAATCTCCAACGACTCAAACAAAACAGGTTGCCATATATGGCAATTTAGGGCTGACAACACATGGCTACTACATCCAAATCATAGATTGTCAAGCATCCCCAAATAATGGAGTCTTGAGCAAGATGTCCAGCTCATTATTACATGAGTAAGTGGCAAACATGCAGCGAGAGAGACACGCACACTATATGCTTGGTATTCTCATCTGTGTACATTGGTATATTGCTATGCTGAGCCCTTAAGAGGGTTAGAGAGGCGCCCTGGTATTGGCTGGGATTAAAGTGCTATTACACTAATAAATCACTGTAATGAGAACATGGGGTCAGCCAATTCTGTGGGAATTGTAATCATCTTGGGACAATACTCAGTAAGTCCTTATCGGTCTGTTTACCAACGCGCGGGTGCCGGCCACAAGTTAGCTTCATCAGCAGCAATCCTCCGTCCTGGCAGATTGAGATAGTGTTACTGTGAGCTGGAGGCCAGAAAAGTCCATCTGCCTGTGGGGCTGGTCCACGATAAGACCACCAATATGAGATAGGGTTGAGCTTTAGTGGTTCTGCTGGGAGAACTGGGCTAAAGGATATCCATATTTTGCACATATACAAAGAGTTAAGCTTGGGTAGGCAACATTGGAGGAATCAGAAAGAGGAAAGAAATCCAACTAGCAAACCCCGTTCTCTAAAATACAATCAGCTTTAAGGAAAGTATAATGGAATAACATTCTAATCAAGGTGAATATTTTCTCTGACGTTCCACCCTTCCATTCCTCTGTGTTGTGATATTCTGATATTTATTTCCTGCTTTTTAATCTCCCCGTGCTGTCAGAGACCTGAGGTCGCCATATCTGACCGATGTCCGTCCGTCAGAGCTGATGTAATACCTCGCGCTCGCCATCACGACGCGGCCTCCACAAAGTTTCTGTAAATTCAACTGGCCGTTTCTATCATCCACCTGCTGGCTCTACTCCACCAGCACCACCTCTCTGCTAGATTCATGTGGACCTACTGTGCATTTAATGCAGATGCTTCATGTAGATGGAGTCTGATCACCAGAGTCTTCCTCTTTTACTAACCTCAATAAATATTGTTTTTTGACTTCCAGCTGATCTCTCTTTATCAGAATATTGTAACGGGGTCCAGCCCCTCATCTCTATTGGTTAGTCACAGCTCCATCACATCTCCAGCTTGGTCACACGTCTGTCTCCTCACCGTCACGTCTCCGTCACGCCTCCGCAACGCCTTCGTCCCAACTCTGTGACACCTCAATCTCAGCTACGTCACAGCTCCATCAGACCTCCAACATTTTGCACCGTCACATCTTAATCTCAGCTCTGTCGCAGTTCCAGCTCCATCACAGCTGTCTCAGCTTCGTCATGGCTCCATCACAGCTCAGTCTCAACTCCATCTCCATCACAGCTCCACTTAATGTCGTATGGGCTCCAGGCCTTTTTGAATCCCCTATGCATATTGTACTATGATGTTTTGGAATCTGAGTTCTTCAGGCTCTGTTTCTGTTTGTCATCATCATCCCGTGAAGATGAGTGCTATTTGTTGTAAAATGACATTTGAAGTTGATTTGTAGTTCATCTAGGAGTTTTTTTCTTTTTTATAATCAGATGGGGAAGGAATTCTCCCCCATTGGGAGTCTGCCCTTAAAAAAGGCCTGTCCTACTACTTCCTGTAACTCCTTTGTACAAAGTAAAACAGGCAGAACAGTATTCATTCTCATATAACATTGGCCACGTGAAGCCAATCTAATATTTATCTTTACTTAACTACCAATTAGGCCCCAAGAATGCTGGGCTTACAAGGTTTACACAAATGTCAGGGAGGATAAGAAGGCACTTTATCTGCCATTACTTTGTCACCTGGCTGCAGGATTGTCAGTCATTTCACAAAAGTCTGTGTAGAGGTTAATGACGACTCGTTTTCTTTGGATCTGCTGATTGCAAAGAAAGGTGAAGAAGAAACATGAATGATTTCCAAAGGACTGGAGGCAGCGGCTGTGTTTCCTCCCAAAGTGTGCGAGTGTGTTTCAATGGTTGTTCTAACTTCTAATTGGTAACCTCAGACTTAAAAATTAAACCTGACAGTCAAACAGCAAAAAAAAAAAAAAAAACACCTTTTTATCGGACCTATGGAAAGAAAAAACTGTTTTATATCATCATTAAGATGCCTCTCTAAACTTCACCCTGAGGTGCTTACGCAGAACATTTATTATCAGTTGTTGTTGTTGATAACATGTTGATGAGTCATATTTTATTCTCCATTAGTCTGGCGATCATGTAGAATTGGTTAATTATGAGGATCATAAAAACTGTCAAAATGTCTTATTTAATATTTAATCTCTCGCAAGCCGAGTCAATGCAGATGGAAAGTTCTAAATCCAGCTGAAACTTAAGTCTTGAAATTCTTGATATATTTTTAAGACGATAGAAGATAAAATACCCTGACTCTCATTTTTTTATTGTTCTGTTGGAAGTCCTTTAACATTATGAAAGTGCAGTACTAACCTGCAGGTATACCCCTTTACTGTCAAACTTCATATTTTACCTAAACATTTTTTATTTACATAATATTTAAAAGCAATCACTTGATGATTCACAGCCACAAGCTGAGTTATACTTTTATATCCACTAGAGATTTGTTACAATGTTCCTCTTTCATTAATCATTTGATTTTAGCCATCAGGTGGTACAGGGGTATTATACAAAGAAACGAGCAACAAAAATAAATCCTCCATGTGGTGTCCCTCTGTGGCATTAATAGTGTTATAATAATAATAAATCAGTCCTCGTCTTCGTCCAGATATTGCAAGACCATATGTGTTATAGTCATGTTAATAAAACCTAATCATTACTCTTAATTTTTGTCAACGTTTAGACAACAAAACTTTGGACTATTCAGTCTCGGCATAGGAGAAATAAATGGTTTTAGTTTTAGTCCACACTAGTGGCGGCTGGTGGAAATTCTTTTTGGTAGGGCCATCCAATCAATATCAGCAGACATCCCAGTATGATTCAATGCAAAAAAAGGTATCAAACACCCATTACTTTGCAGTAAAATATTTAACATTTATTCCAACACTTTGACATAATAAGGACATCTTATTCATACAATTCAGTATATTAATATATATCATTTAATAATATTCAGTATAATATGATATATAAATAACATAATTTAAATATCATATGATATAAATATCAAATATATTATAATAAAATATAAATCACACATAATCTAATAGAACATGTTTATATATTAAGTTGCCCCTGTTTGCCACCTTGTTTGTTGGGGAAACACCCAATCAGTGTGGTGAGGAAACCTGCATGTTTTTCTGACAGACGTGTCTTTTGTGGGACTTCCACGACATGTACAAAGCATAAATATGGTTATTTCTTCCATGGTGATGGCGAAAATGAACTACTTCCACGGAGATAAGCCACGCCCCCTCTACGACGGCGCGTCTAGTGCGAAATAACCACAAATAGTCCAGCGAGTAAACTCAGGCGACGCTTTTGGTGTGAACGCACCTTTAGGGTCGGGTCTTCTTGGAAGAGTCGTGCTCGCTATTGTCACGTCGTTAAAATGGCGCCTCGCGAGACGAGAACGCGCAGCTTTGGGCCAAACGACTTTTACCCCAAGCTGAATCTATTTTAGGACGCTGATTGGCTAAATTGTATGTCACTCATTTATATCTTTAATCAGTAATTGGCTAAACTGCTTCTTAGACCCGCCTCTTTTGGGCTAAACCGATTTGGCCCCAAGCTGCGCGTTCTCGTCAGTTGAGACACACGGAGAGGACGTGCAGGAAAAGCATATATTTTGCGCAGATATCCTATTTTACAAATATTACTGGGTATATTCCATATTTCAAAAACAGAAATATTGACAATTTGTGTAATTTATTATTATTATTATTATTATTTTTTATAAAAAAAAAAATTGTGACTCAAGGTGGTGCCAGGCCCCATGGCCCTCTATTGGCCAGCCGTCACTGGTCCACACTAAGTATGTGCAGTTTAGTTGTGATGAAGAAAATTGCCTCCTGGTTAGAATCTGTTTTGTTGGGGTTTTAGTTTTTTAACGACTGGCTCTGAATATAATCCACCTTTTTTTTATTTTGTGTGAAATGACAGAGACAAACTCCTCCACATCAGGAAAAGGAAGTGCGGGGAATTGTGTAAATTGCAGCAGACCTTGGGACGATGACTGCCCACGACATCTTCTGACCATCTTAGCCAGACCAGCCTAACGCCACTGAAAGTGGAGTCGACGGGCACAGGATCACACATCGGGAAAACATCACCGAAATAAAACAACTTCAGCCAACAAACATCCACAGCTTACAACACATGTTCTAAAACAGTAAATAAATAATAAGTAATCACACTAGAATGAATGCAATTGTTGCAATTGAATAAATGCAATTATTGCAGTAGGTTGAGTGTAATATTGCACAAGAAACCTTTTAATTGTTGCACGAGAATGAATGTTATTGTTGCATGAGAATGAATGTTATTGTTGCACAAGAATGAATGTTATTGTTGCACAAGAATGAATGTTATTGTTGCACAAGAATGAATGTTATTGTTGCCCGACAATGAATGTTATTGTTGCACAAGAATGAATGTTATTGTTGCACGACAATGAATGTAATTATTCATCCAGCATGTGACGGCTGTAACTAGCCATAATGGCAACAAGGCAAAGTGAAGGTGATGTTTCCCAGTTCTGTTAAGTAACACCTTGATAAATTAACTAAAGACACTTGTGTAGCCCACTTTATATTTCTTTATTGAGTGCACGCAATCAAGAAAATTGAGCTACGGTAATAAAAGTGTTAACAGACTTTCCTGTCAGTTACCTGTAGCTGACCATCCTTCTGCTGCATCACACCTGCCTCAATAGATCGGCCTGGTTAATTGGACTGTGCTATTCTACCAGAGCCAAAGGGGTGTCCTCAGCAGCCACTACATCTGCACCACTGAGGAGAGAGGTCTTCTCCTTCCTTCAATCAACTAAGGACTGACCGGCAGAGTATATATCCTGCAGTTGAAAGATGGAGGGAAGGCAATGTCTCTTCTTCAATAGAGACCCTCACTATGTTGTTCATGCCAAGTTCTGTTTAATAAGTTTGTGTAGACTTTAGCGCAATTATGTTAAACTTATACATTTATTCTAATTTGTTACTTTGTTCTTGATTTTGTTCCCCATCTTAATAATTGTAAATATTTCTGGGTGAATTAAATCCCTTTTTTTCCACCTTTTACCTGCTCTCCCAGTTTTATGTGTACCCTGGTCCTTCACATAGCTCTAGAATAATTTGTATTATAGCACTAGAATGAATGCAGTTACAGCACTAGAATGAATGTAATTATTGCATTAGGATGAACTTAATTATTGCACTGTTACTGACAGTTGGAGCCCTGGCTCCTCTAGTCCATGCCGAAGTGTCTTAAGTTTTTCATACTTACTATTCAGAAGGTATGGGAAGGATTTTAAGACACTTAACCCCAAATTGCTCCCGAAGGCTGTGTGAATGCTTAGCTCCTGATGGGCAGGCGGCACCTTTCATGGTAGCCCCTCCCATCAGTGTATGAATGGGTGAATGACATGTAGTGTTAAAACGCTTTGAATGGTCGGAAGACTAGAAAGGCGCTATTCAAGTACATTTACCATTTACAACGAGAATAAATGTAGTTACTGCCCTACAATGAATGGATCTCTGCTAAGCAGCCAGCATATCACACTGAGATGCAGTGAGCCTGCACACTGTGGATGGAGGAGCAGTGGAAGGCCACCAGCAGCTTTTCTTCCTGCCTGTTATTCTTTAAACACCCCCTGGAAGTGTTCTCCTCCTGCGATAAGAACGACCACAGCAGTGTCATCCACGCGTTGGATGAGGGTGTTGGTGGGTGTGTGTGAGTGTGTGAGTGCAGTCGTAGGTGTAAGAAAGATTTACAGCTTTTGCTCAGGAATCTGTCAAAAACATCCATCCATTGGAAAGGTTTGGGGATTTGAATTTCACCGAGAGGGAAGTAGGGAAATGAATAGGGAAATACTGTTTTGATTAATTCTGACTGTTCTGATTTGATTTACTAATGATACAATCGGCTTATAATGCATCATATTGGTGATGAACACAGAATACAACTCTGTCAACAAGCTGTACTGTCTTCTGGAGATGCTTCAGATATTCAGAGTATTGAGAGTTAAGACAAATTTAGTCTTTTATGTCTGTGTTTGGAAAATAATTAGGTTCTGAACCTGCTAAAACTTGGGATTAAAAGTATTTTTTGGGGTGGGTACATGAGGTCAAGAATGGATTTCATCCATATTTTATTTGTTGATGAAAGTATATAAAAATCTAATTTCAGTTAGACAGTCAACTCAGTTTTTCTTTGTTCCGTTTTATTATTAATATCTAGTAATCTTCATAAAAAAGCCAGTTATAAAATATATGTCTTGACAGTTTTATTAACAAAACAAACAACGAATGGTGAAATTGGTGTTTCCGAGCAGTGCCGACAAAATGAACGAGACATGACATATTCCTTCGTTTATCTTTTTATTGTTCTGAAAACAGACTTAACAACTGACCCACAAAACAAACACATTTATTCTAAGTGTTTCACATCTTCCTCGTGTGTCACTGCAAATTACAAATATCTTATAAAATCTAGAACATAACACGTAACACAAACCTTTCACACTGAATGTCCAACCTGAACAAGCTCAAAGCACCACCCACACTGGATAATAAACATGTTTCATGCACAAATTCAGCTAACATATTGTAGAAGTACCCAGTTGTACATTTAAAAGTACTGTAAGGACCAGTGTTTGGCCAGATTTAATGCACCCTCCCTATCGCCACTGGATAAAACTCTCATATAGTCAGAGTAAGCCTTTAAGGGATTAAGGTCAGTATGCCCCTTTTCTTTTTCCATTGCTAACATTGAGTTTAAAAATATATATATTTGTGTATCATCTAGAACAGCTTGTGTTTGCTGAAAAGCTTGCAAGATTACATGCTTAGGTTAAGTGGAATATGTGCTTGCATATGATCCAAGATTCATGCCTTACGTGCCACCACAGCAGTGACGGCAACAGTCAGCAGATAACATGTCTCTGAATTAAACTACATTAACACTCATTAATACTCAACTAATTGTTTGTCTAAATACTTGGTGTTTGTAAGGGAAGAGCTGTAAACCCATTTGTTTGGTTTTAAGGCTGTAAAAGAAAACAAATAATGAGGGCCTAATAACGTGCCTTAGGCATTTTAGTAGAATTATCATTATTATACTTTCAAAACGATCAAATGTTTTATACTGGGAATGAAACAGTGGAGTTGTGTGTAGAGTGCTTCGTCTGCAGCATATTTAAAGTGTACAAAATTACTGATTTAATATATAACAAGAGCAATTTATGCAGCCAGAAATAACACAAAAAAAAGAGTATCCCTTAGGGAACATGATCGTGCTATGCACATTTCATACAATCTGCCTGACACTGTACGTAAAATGGTATGCAGAGCTGACATTTGGCACAAAAAGGAAGCTCATCTGGTGTCCAAATTGAAAAGGGTTCAGCCTCTGGAGAGCAAGTGTGTGCTTATTACGTTCCAGGAAAGTCAGTCCCTGATTAGATCTTAGCTGCGTATATGGACATTTTGGGCCGTTAGTAGCAAGGGGTGGACAAAAATATTGAGATTCTTCTGCTGGGGCCATGAATGCCCTCACTATATTTCACAGAAGTCTACCCTTTGACTAAAGTGTTGGTCAAAGGAACATTTTGTCCTAATGGTGGCGGTAGAGGGAAGGCTTGGGGGTCAACGTAACAAAATCATTGCTACAAAGTGTATATAAAGAGATTCTGCATTCATATCCAGAACAGGCAACAGGACAAGATTTTGGTATCTGAAGCGTTGTGGTTTCAGTTTGTAGTCCAAGGAATATGTCATCTTATAGGTTCTGTGTTATAGTCCGACTAATATTGACCAATCACGTTCGAGCAGGCCTTGGTTGAATCCAGCATTGGCTGAAATGCAATCTTGGAACCCATCATCTATCGTCCGACGTCGATTTAGCTTTTTTAGTGGTTTAAAATTAGCTTGTTAACCGTATACTTGTGAAACAACCAGGTTGTAAACAACGTCTCAACTCAAACTTTTAGAACACACTGCTAGCTTCTTTGTTCCCACCCAATGACTAAAACAAACAAAACACAGACCACGATCATTCCGAGGTTTGCAATTTTTTTTTGACAGACGAGAGATATTTAATCTGACACTAGCCGGCAAAAAATTGAATTTAACGTGTTAACTTTGATTTGATTGGCTGCCTGGTGCTAAAACATTGAGAATATTAAAAGTTTTATGTGCATCTAAAAAACAGCAAAGAAAAACGCCTGAATTACGCGGCGCGACAGACCGTACCATAGGAAAACAAAGGTTTTGCAGGCAACGCGTTTCTAGCGACGTGTCTCGGTGTGATTGGCCACTAAAAGTATTTTAACTCTAGATCCCCAAACTACCTTTTTGGAGTTTTTTTTGGTTTTGTTCGTGTGTATAATTTACCAAGGTGTTTATTTTCATTCAAACACACCTTCCAACAAGGAAAGCTCCCAATGCTGAGAAAAGCCGTCGGACAATGTTGACTTTAAAAGTTCT
Organism: Ophiodon elongatus; assembly: GCA_016806645.1. Taxonomy (NCBI): domain Eukaryota; kingdom Metazoa; phylum Chordata; class Actinopteri; order Perciformes; family Hexagrammidae; genus Ophiodon; species Ophiodon elongatus. The sequence goes on from JACSYO010000795.1 coordinate 426,456, forward strand.
TTGAACTCCTGATTTGTCCGTTGATGCTCACGCCATTGCACACGTTCCTTTTCTCGCTGAGCGTCTCGCCGGAGGCCTGCCGCATCGGGTGAGGGAACAGGCGGCCCTTCGCGCTCGACTGCTGCGATTGGCCGATGCTGCCCCGCCGATGTTTCACTCCCTTGCATCCTTCGTCATCCTCCTCCTCCTCCTCCTCGTCGGCGCTGGCCGTGTTGCCGTTGACGTCCGAATCCAGATCGGCACCTTTGAGCTCCGGACAGTCTGCGGAATACTCGATCTCCTCGACACAAGGGGGCTCGTCGTCCTCGAAACAGCTACAGGAGAGAAGAGGAGACAAACTATGACGCTCTACGTGCCCATAGATTTGACTCTGACTCAGGACACCGGGATTCAGTGTCTCCAAACCAAAAGTTGGTGACTTATTTTAAGTTATGCATGCAAGTAATTAAGTTTTATTATTGATGTCGGTTAAGTAATGTAGCCTTCTTTATCTACGAAACTACCATACTTACTTTTGTAAGCAACTTACGAACTTAACTATTGTCTAAGTGCGTAAGCTCCGTAACAAGCTTACTAATATTACAAAACAAACATAGTTATATGACATTTGTCATTACATATGTTGATTGGTTTTAAGAATGAGCAAATGGGTGTTTGAATTTCAATTGTTCAAAATGTTTCTATTAATTGCTTCATTTTTCGTAACTAACATTCTAACAACATGCCAACCCAAATAGCACAAATGCACAACATGACTTTAATCACAAATCACCTAATTTTGGAAAACATTTGTGTACATTATAACATGTATTTATGTTATTTATAGCTGAGATATTTGTATAGCTTAAGTTGCTGCTGGTAAGAATATTCTGACATAAATAATGCCAGAAGAATGCAGCAGGGAGTGAAAAGTGTTGGAGATTCTAATCATCAAACAAACAAAATAACACAACTCAAACCTCTTGAACACTGTTTTAAGTCCAACTGAAAACTAATCAAGTGAAAAATAATGTCAAAGTGACTTTCAAATAAATGTTCAATAGTTTGTAAAAGGGAAGAATAAAAGAACTTCTTTTTTTACTGTCAGATTCCGAAGGGGCTTGTCGGCGTATGATTGACAGCTAAGCTGACAGGCTGAAAACCAAAACACATCAAATATCCCTTTTGGGAACTGGTTTTTTTCTTTTCTCCAAAGACAGCACGAGGTATATGATTTACAAAACGTGTCTAAGGTGTAGACCAGTTGGACCCTCTATCCACCTCCATCTATATGAAAATATCACATAGAGGCCTGTAATCTGTGGCGTCTAAACCGAGTGACATGTAGAGAACCGAAATGGTATATTTACACTCCATCAAACGGAAATACTCTCACACGTCTGTTGCATTATTCTACACACACTTCACCCCCGACGTATTCAGTATCTTTGGGCACTTTGGGATCTCTGGAATTTCAAAATGAGCAGTGTGGGTGTGAACAAAGCCGGACTGCACAAGCTGCATCTGTAACGACGGACACCTGAACACATCTAACAACCTGTTGCGTCGTTTTTTGAACATATTCCGTACTCGGGGGAGGCTCCGCCCTCCCCTTCCTCCTCCTCCTCCTCCTCACACGGCGTGACCTTGAGCTCGGCTACAGTCGCTAGGATTGACAGCTGACAAAGTCCCGGTAATCTGATTATACACACACACACACACACTCATGGGATGTGTGTGTGTGTGTGTGTTTGTGGGAGAGCATGTAGAGACACACTGGGACTCTGTTGGGACAGAGAGGATGTGACACGCACACTGATCTCCATCTTATGTGGCTGAGAGAGAGGGAGCGAAAAAGGAAGGGAGGAGAGAGACAGACGGGAAAGAGAGTATACGTCTAGCATACTGATGACAGCAACTCGTTGTGTGTGTGTGTGTTTGTGTTCTGTCTGTGTGCTGTGAATGGCAATGAAGCAGGACAGCTTGTCTACAGTGTGAGTCAGTACACTGCAAAACGCTGATTCTCCGAAGGGCCCAGTGTGTACAGCACCCACTGCTAAAACACCAGCGGCTTTGTTTACACTCTGATTTATTGGATTGAATTGCTATTTTTTTCCCATTTGGAAATTCATCCTCTAAGTTGTGGTATCAGACCTAGCAGTGTGTAAAAGATGTGCCTGAGCTGGGTAATAAGTCGCCCGGAGAACAGAGCATTCTAAATGAGCCATTTTCATCCGTGTCATTAAACCCAGACACAAATATCTTTAAGAAACATTGGTAATCTTAATTGTGAGGTTAGTTTGTCCTCAGTCGAGTGTCATGTTTGAACACTTTCTCTCCTACTTGTCAAATACCGCTTCAAACAACGACGCTCTACGTACTTCCTCTCGCACCAATTTCTGCTTTTTTACATGCGTCCACTTTCTTTTCGAAATAAACACCTGTGTTCACAGGAAACAACTTGGTTAGGGTTGAGGAAAAGGTTGTTGTTTGGGTTAAAATATGGATGTTTATTGTGTAGTTAGGTAGGCTATGCAGGCTGGTCTCTACAAAAAAAAGCAAAAAAAAAGCCACAACTGGTAAGATATCCTACTAAATTATTTTGTATGTTATCCACGTAATCATGAACGAGGAAGTGTAAAGACAGCAAAATCCCACACGGGGCTGACGGAAGGGGAGGTGGATGAGTCCAATGAACAGCGGTCTCTCGGCCACGGGACCGCTGTCCGTTCCCCGTGTGAAACGGGAAATCAATGTTGATTTATTTGTCACGTAACTTGTGTAGTTCGGTAACGGCCCTTCCAAAGTCATCTTAATGCAAACAACGATGTTTTTCGAAACCAAACTAAGTAGTGTTGTTGCCTCAACCTAACTGAGTTTCCTGTGAAGATTGAAGTTCATTTTTAAAAGCCAAAATTGACACATGTTGTTACTTATGTTACAGCATATATAGCACTCTTATATGTGAATGTATTAAGTTTTAAATGTACAATGTGTGTTTAAATGTTCTATTGGTTTGAGATCTGGTGACTGTGGAGGCCATTGGAGTACAATGAACTCATTGTCATGTTCTAGAAACCTGTGTGACATGGTGCATTATCCTGCTGGAAGTAGCCATCAGGACCCCTGTGGTCATAGAGGGATGGACATGGTCAGCAACACTCAGGTAGGATGTGGTGTTTAAACCATGCTCAACTGGTACTGAGGGGCCCAAAGTGTGCCAAGAAAATATCCCCACACCATTACACCAGCATCACCAGCCTGAACCGTTGATACAAGGCAGGATGCTTCCATGTTGTTTATGCCAAATTCTGACCCGACCATCTGAATGTCGCAGGTTGAAATCGAGACTCATCAGACCAGGCAACGTTTTTCCAATCTTCTATTGTCCAATTTTGGAGAGCCTGCTGAATTGTAGCCTCAGGTTCCTGTTCTTAGCTGAAGGAGTGGCCCCGGTGTGGTCTTCTGCTGCTGGAGCCTCAGGTTCCTGTTCTTAGCTGAAGGAGTGGCCCCGGTGTGGTCTTCTGCTGCTGGAGCTTCAGGTTCCTGTTCTTAGCTGAAGGAGTGGATCCGGTGTGGTCTTCTGCTGCTGGAGCCTCAGGTTCCTGTTCTTAGCTGAAGGAGTGGCCCCGGTGTGGTCTTCTGCTGCTGGAGCCTCAGGTTCCTGTTCTTAGCTGAAGGAGTGGCCCCGGTGTGGTCTTCTGCTGCTGGAGCTTCAGGTTCCTGTTCTTAGCTGAAGGAGTGGATCCGGTGTGGTCTTCTGCTGCTGGAGCCTCAGGTTCCTGTTCTTAGCTGAAGGAGTGGCCCCGGTGTGGTCTTCTGCTGCTGGAGCCTCAGGTTCCTGTTCTTAGCTGAAGGAGTGGCCCCGGTGTAGTCTTCTGCTGCTGGAGCCCATCTGCTTCAAGATTCCACGTGTTGTGGTTCAGAGATGGTATTCTGCATACCTTGGGTTGTAACGAGTGGTTATGTGAGTTACTGTTGCCTTTCTATCATCTCCAACCACTCTGCCCATTCTCCTCTGACCTCTGACCTCAACGAGGGATTTTCATCCACACAACTGCCGCTCACTGGATATTTTCTCTTTTTTGGACCGTTCTCTGTAAATCCTAGTGATGGTTGTGTGTGAAAATCCCAGTAGCTCAGCAGTTTTTGAAATACTCAGACCAGCCCGTCTGGCACCAACAACCAGGCCACGTTCAGAGTCACTTGAATCCCCTTTCTGCCCAATTCTGATGTTCAGTTTGAACTCCAGCAAGTCGTCTTCACCACGTCTAGATGCCTCAATGCATTGAGTTACTGCCATGTGATTGGCTGATTGTGTTAACAGGTGTGCCGAATAAAGTGGCCGGTGAGTGTACATATCGTATATATGAATTTTAAAAAGCTTGGACATGTACATTTTTTACTTGTGTTACATGGCTGGTGTTTTTTAAAATAAACTTCCATGTTCAGTGGAAACGTAAAGTTTCTGCTTATGCATGACATGTTACAAGTCTCTTTGCAAAATAAACTTCCAACGTGGGTTTTTTTACCAAAAAAAGTACTTGGTTAGGTTGAGGCAACACAACTGCTTAGTTTGGTTTACGCAACATTGAGTTCAGGCAACAAAAACACTTGTTTAGGTTCAAGCAACAAAACAACTTGATAAATTTAGGCAACCAAAGTACTAGGTTTTGTAAAAAATCACATTTTAGGTTAAAATATGTACCTTAAGTAAAATAATTATGCTTGTTACGATTTGGTGTTAGTTGAGTACTTAAGTAACAAAACGTGCAAAATAAGTCAACATTGACAGCAGTGTCTTGGGTGAAAGTCCTGTGTTTGAAAATCTGATGAGATTATCGTGAAATATGCAGAGCATCTTCAAGCTCCACAGAGGATGAACCCTGTTCATTTTAAGACTCTCCATAATTCTTCCTCTAGCGCCCCTATGGGACAGAATTTTAAGCCCTCTTTGCACAATCATGCTTCTGAGGGATTTCGAGATAAACAAACGTTTACCAATAAAACACTGCATTGCTTTCAATTTGTAATCCTGTTGCAGTGACACATTGTATACATTGTATCAAACCAAATTTGATAATATTGACAAATTGTGCTACCATCGTGGTGGATTGGCAATTATAAGGTGATGAATGATTAGAATTATTTTGGAGATACATTTTATTATTATCTCATTATCATGCATATGCACTCTGTATACACACTACAGACCTGCAATCAATCCTACATACATAGTTCAGGTTTCAACCAGTATCATTTGGAGGATCCTATGTGAATCTAGGCCCATCATTTTAGAGAGCAACGTGAATATGAAACACGACAGCAGAGTGTAATCATGGTGGACGGCTATAGCGATAGCATTTGGAATAGCATCTGAACGTTCGTACGGCGAAGAGCCGCTCGTTTCAAGTCTGGTTCAGCAGTTGATAGGGAATATCAGGGCAGAGCTAAATGTACTCCACTGAGCACAGCAGGTTGCTGGGCCCTGGCAGGCTGCCATGCTAGTTGCTAATCATAGCACTAAGCTAGAGTTCTGACAGTTCTTTTTCTTTTTGTCAAAGACATGGAGAAGATCCAGTGGGTGCATTGAGAGAGAGATAGGGAAAGCAAGAAAACAGCAGGGGGGGAGAGAAAAGGACAAGAAAAAAGATAAGAACGCACAGAATGTGGTGTAAAGACTGAGTGTGCATGAGAAAGACAGACACTCAGAGAGAGAGAGAGAGAGCGAGGCAGTCAGTGTCTTATGTGCGAGCGAGCGAGAGAGCACAGGAGGGGAAGGCACTGGAGGCTTGGCCTTAACTCCACACTCAGTCTCGGCTCAGGCTTACTAAATATCTCTTCCCTTCACAAAGATCTCTTTTATATCCTTGGGTCCGCTTCTGTCGGAAAAAAAGAGAAAAAAAAGTTTCCCAGAGCTCAACTCTCAAGAGTTCCTCTGCTACAAACAGCAAAAGAAAGTTGCTGCAGAGGAAGATGCCTGTGATATCAGTCCAGAGGTATCTGAAAGGACTGAGGGCGAAAAAGAAAAAAACAGCAGACAATAAGCAAAGATTATAACGTGACCTCGGTTAGTTTCTTGCACTTGCGAATTAGCAATTAAAGGAATTGTTCTTGATTTTAATATGTAAAGAGTGAAATGAGTAGATGGATATGAATCTCATGTGTGTTATTAAGTACAGGAGTGTAGTCAGTTAAACACAGTGGTTAGCCCAGCTTACCCAACACACAGGCTTGTAGTAGTAGCACCTATCGGGCAGGATGTACGGATCGGGTGGCGAGTGACACTAAAATGAGCTGATGAATTACATAACTTGATATCGGATCGTTGCATAGACACCTCGTACTCGCCGAATCCCGATCCAGCATTTTAGGCCGTATCGGAGGCGTTTCCGATTCAGGTATCGTATTGGAACAACTCTACCAAATATGGGTGTTCCCCAATGAAACAGTGCTGTGCATGAGAACATCAGTGTGTAGAGTGGGTCGTCCTTTAACCACCCGGTTGGCAGTTCGAGCCCCCTACTGGTCTTACTGTCCACATGTCAAAGTGTCCTAGGGTCCTACTTTGAGAGAGACACCATGCTATGCTATGCTTCATAAATGCTTAGGATGGGTTAAATGTAGAGGTGAAATTTCATGTAGGTATTACCTCAGGTTCTGAAAAGTGAAGCCAATGCAGAAGTGGCTTGAACTTGCATTCTCTCTGACCACCAGGGGGCGACTCCTCTGGTTGTATAGACGTCTATAGAAAATGACTCGTTTATGGTCTCAATCTCAAGTCTTCAATACAGCATGATGTTCATTTAGTAAATTATGGTCCATTTAGAGTCAAACAGACCATAAAGCAGGGTATGCTTTAGGGCGGGGCTACAAGGTGATTGACAGCTCGCTACCAGAGCCGTATACAGAGTCTCTGCCACGGCGTCTCGCCTCGCCTGGTTAAAAAAAAAAACAAGATGGCGACTGCCATAATCCAAGATGGTGATGGCAAGAATGCCGAACTCAAGATTCAAAACATCAGTCCACAGACCAATAGGTGACGTCATGATGACTACGTCCACTTCTTATACACAGTCTATAGAATGTACCTTTGTGTACCGCCTGTCTATGTGGGTTCATGAGATTCATTGGGCGAGGCAAGAGCCGAAGTTGGACGAAGCCTAGTTCAAGTAATACGTTGCTTTCATGGACTCTGTCCTGTCCCTCCACTGTGATTGGACTGCTGGGTAAAAAGTGACATGAACAAGCAGTGTTTTACCCACAGTTGACTTTTTTTTTTAGCTCTCGGAAGCCAACAAACAAACGCACAGCAGAATAGACGCTCGACGCCTCGTAGCACAGAATCCTTTTCAGTAGAGGGACACAGACCAAACATCAGCCTCCTATACGACACACTGCTGCTTCTCACACTCACACACACACACACACACACACACACACCCCAACACCACCGCACCGGTGTTTACATCTCAGATCCCATTAGCTCCGTTGTCAGACGGTGCCCAATCGACTGTGACCACATCAGCGGTGCCCACTCAGCTGTGGTGACATCATTACCTCGCGGGCAGAGGAAGCGACACATCGAGCTAAAGAGCCACGCGGCTCACCAGAGGACGAGGCGGAGCAGAGCCACGGAGAGCAGGGCATGAAGCACATGTTGTACTCTATCGACAGACGCATCCGCTCCAGTGGGTCGTGACACATTTACCGTAGAGCGGGTTAATACAACGCCGCCTGTCGTCAACGTCACTTGAATCGGATCAGATATTACGCACAGGAATATGTTTATTTCCAAGTACAATTTATTGTTTTTGTCAAACTACTATCTCCAAGTTAAAGAATTTAATTTTGTCCTCATGCTTTGTGCCGACAATCATGACAAAAGGATCAAACTTCCACAGAGGCTTTTTAAACAATTAAATACAGGTTGTACAAAATATGTTTGTACTGTAATTACAATCATTGTCTGTTCACATAAGATCCAGCGGAGCAACTCAGCACAAAAAAACTAAACGCACACCTCAGTCTTACCCAGACCAGCACAGACAAACTCAAGTACTTCCACAGAATTCACACAGCGCCTCCTGGAAGGATGAGAGAGAGAGTGTCAAACTGCTTTTAAAAAGCAGATCAACTCACTGTATTATTTGACTCCCACCTTCACTTCTTTCACTCACACACACACACACGCACACACACACACACACACACACACACACACAGTTCAGTTACAATAGTGGGATTTGTGTTGTAAATGCATTCATCAGGCCAACACAATGAAATGCAACGAGAGTAAATGTGTAAAAAGTTGATATATTTTGACAGTACAAACACACACACACACACTACAGAGGCGGAGCCACATACTACAGTAACAGGAGGAATACCTGCCTCTGTGGAGCACCTGTCATGACCACAGACCTCCATCACAGCGGCGAGTGTACGACACACAGAAGACGCCTTCGCATCTCATTTCCCTGTTTTGCACATCCACAATTCCTTTCCCAGCCTTCTCTCCTCGTGTTTTAGCCCCGCCCACAGGAGGATGCGAGCGGAGGACGGTGAGGAAGAGGCATTGGAGATATCTATCTATCTATCTATCTATCGATAGATAAGCGGTGGACGTAATTTTTATGGATAAAATACTGCTTTGCTGACCTGGCGAGCGTCCCAGCGCACCTAGAACAGAGTAATGTGTTGAACGAGACGGGGGACGGAAGGAACAAATGTGAGAAAAATGCAAAGATGGACACAAAGGCTGACGAGGGACAAATCAAGAAAAGTCAGAGTGGATCGAAAGAATGTGGGAAGAGAAGAAGCCGAAGAAGAAGATGAAGATGAAAGAAATAATAATAACATCAGAGGCGAGTGAAGGGATAAAGAGAGACCAATGGAGAAAGAAAAGAAAAGAAGTGAATTAGATGAAATTAAACAATAATAGTGTGTATTCAGGTGAGCACAAATCCCCGCCCCCCACGCTGTCACAGCTCACTGGGGAGATTGAGCGGCTGTCTGAAAATCAATGGGAGCCATTCAGCTCCACTTTAGATCCACACATCAATCACCACGGTGAGGGATCCTCAGCACAGCGTATCTGAGCCAAGAAGTGCTGCGTGTGCGTGTGTGTGTGTGAGAGAGAGAGCGTGAGAGAGAGAGAGTTATCAAAGCCACCGTTGCTCATGTCTCTTGCCCCACACACACACACACACACACTATGAAAGTGTGAAAATGATTCTTTCAGAAGAAGTAAAAAGAGTCTGTGGAACTCGGTGTCCTCTTTTAAGTCTCCTCTCAAACTCACTTTCATGTCTCTTTCTCAAACTGATGGGATTTGTTATAATTGTTGAAACCATTTGATTTTTTTGTTTTGATTTTATTCTATTCTTCACTTTATTTTGAAAGGTGATCATTACTATTATTTATTTTTAATTAGGCCATAATTGATTGATTGAAACCTCTGGGATGCTTTAACAATTTCTTTTTTTTCCTTTTTTGTCCCTGACATGACACCTCAAAAAAGAAGTCGCATGATAAAAATAACAGCAATAATAACAGTAATAATAATTTAGCATTGTATTGAATACATATCTAACTGTATATACCCCAACACATGCATGCACATATACATACTATTATATAATCCCATCATTCCAGGATGAATTAACTGTAGAGTCTGTACGCTGAGGGGCTGACGGTCGGTGCTGCTGACTTGGTAACTTTCTGGCTAAGATTTGGAGACTTTTTAGACCTGGAGGGGGGGGGTTTCGCATCAGGGTGCGACTTACTTGTGAGACTTGTGGTCCAGGCCGTTGTGGTCCAGGTCCACGTGGCTGATGAGTCTCTGGCTGTAGAGGACCTTCACGTCTTTGGTCACGGACAGCAGACTGTGGCAGAACTTCACACCCATCTCCTGCAGCTCCCTGGTTCCCGTCTGCAGGCCCTACACACACACGCACACACACACACGCACGCACGCACGCACACACACACACACACACACACAGTTGAAAGGAATTGTTTCTCGCCCAAGATTGTATTTATGTTATTTACATAAATTAATTTATTTTCGCAGCCGACACATGGCACCGTGCAGCGTTTCTGCTTGATTTATTTATTTGATATTTATTCTTTCGTTTACGTATTAATTTAATTCTCCATTATATGAAAGGATTCATTATTAATCGGCACCGTGACTGATTCGAGATGCATTTGTCACCTTCACCTACTTTCCGTTGACTTCGGGTTTGAAGAGATTCATGTAAAAAAGAAACTTCTTTCTCAGAGTCTCTCCACAACAGAGCCGTGATTCGCTGACTTTGTCTCCAATTCTCTCCCCCGTCCCTCCTTCCCTCCCCACCTGGACCTTTCTCAACTCCCCCTTTTCCAGCTGGTGTCACGCAGCTCAATAGTCTGCACGACAAAGGGCGCATGAGCAACACTGTGTGTGTGGCTGTTTGAGTGCTTTGTCTCCGTAGGTGTACTATTTCCCATGAGACTTCTAATAGGTTGTGTGTGTGTGTGTGTGTGTGTGTCCGTCCAAAAGATGGCTGTTCAATAATTCAAAGAGCAGGAGAGGTTACATGTGCAGCAGGAACAGAGATGCCGCCTGTTTGCCTCAGAAACTAAATCTGTGTGTGTGTGTGTGTGATTTTACGTATAAAAATCAACAATTTAATTTTTTTTAGATCGAGATATGAGCCAGAAAATCCCAATATGGGAGAAGTGTCTCTGTCTCTGAGAACCTTAATAACACCTGTCACTTCACCGAGTGCATTCCAAGATGAGCTTCTCTTTAGGCCGTCCATGTGTTTGTGTAAAAGTAAATCCCACCGCCATGTTTTGTTTTCATTGTTCTTCTTTTGTTGAGACCACATTGAGAAAAAAGGATACGCTGTCCTTTAAAAAAGGGCTCAGGACGTAACGCTCTTCTTTAAGGAGGAATTTTATTTTTGTTGTTGTTGACTTTGGCGGCCCCTGTGGACGAAGGTGGTAGTGTTTTTTTTTTTCACACACCAGAGGCCGCACCGGAGCTGAGCTGAAGCAGTTTCTGGTGCAACCTGCATGAGTTCATCTGCTTTTTTTCTGAACCTGATTATGACCGGACAAACATAAATAATTAATATATAGACATAGCCCGTCTTCTCTCTGATGGTCCCGTTTACTTATGAAACAGTCTCAATGGTTTACTGATGTGACCTACATAACTATTTAAAGGTTCCTCACAGTAACAACAAGGGAGACACTACAGATGAATAAGGTTATGGTTATTACATGTTTTCTGAACATGTACCCTGTGAAATATCTGCAAACTTGCATGCAACATTCTTGGACTTCTGCAGGTGTGTGTGTGTTGCATTCCGGGGCTTTGTGCCTTTAGGGGGACGCCACAATAGTTGAGTTGTTTCGCTCCTTTCTTCCTCGGATGAAAATGTATTTTTGAAAGAGTTGATCATGACACAACTGTTTACGGGCTCAAGGTCGTCGTGCCTCTGAAAGGAGACGGGGTGACAGGATGAGGCACAATCGATTGTGCAGCCGCGAGTCAGAGCCGAGCGGAGGAAACATATATAAGAATCCAGTGAGCTCCAAATCCCTCCGACTCTCACATTGAGTGTGAATGTCTCAGAGTTGAAACAAGTAAAACAATAACTTTTTAAACAAATCAATATCTCAAGACATACTGCATCTCTATCCATTGGGCAAAGATGAAAAAATGTAATCGATTAATCGCATGATTTTTCTGTGATTAACAGCGATTAATCACATTATGCGCAAAATTCAATCATTAATTAATAACTAGTGTATTGCACGCTTTTATTTTAAAGTAATGTTATCAGAACAATATAACAGGCACTCTCTGAGCAACAGCAAGTTAACATACAGGATACAAATCTGTTTTCTTTTTTTTTCTGAACAGGTACCTGAAGAAACATTTGTCTTTTATCAGGGAACAGCATAAACAGTCTATGTTCAGTAGTAAGGGTCTAAGGGTCTAAAGGTCCCTGTTAGAGTGAGGTAAAGTGGTCTAGGGTCCCTGTTAGAGTGAGGTAAAGTGGTCTAGGGTCCCTGTTAGAGTGAGGTAAAGTGGTCTAAGGGTCCCTGTTAAGAGTGAGGTAAAGTGGTTTAAGGGTCCCTGTTAAGAGTGAGGTAAAGTGGTTTAAGGGTCCCTGTTAAGAGTGAGGTAAAGTGGTCTAGGCCCTAGACCACTTTAGACTTGTGGTCTAGCACAAAACAAAGTACACAGCTGGAATTTACTGTGCAGGGGACTTTTTAGTCTGTAAAGCCTCTGGATTTCCTTTGGAGAATCTCAGTCAAAGATAGAAAAAAAAACACTTTCAGTGATGCAGGTTGAGCAGTTACACTCAGAGTTACACTCAGAAACGCTCCATTTCATACAACTTGTGTATTCTCCTTATGACGGTGCGTCTTGAGGGAGGCTCATACGCGCCGTCATTCGTTGCGATTCTAAGGACGTCTTCCCCTCCAGTAGTCGTCATGCAGTCCGTTGCTGTCCACTCGGCCGAGGCATTTGTTAATTTCTCTTGCGTTGGTTTGTCGACATTTCTCCCGCACAACGCATCCAAAGTAGTCTGCCGAAGTTTCGCTCCACTGGTCTGGGTAGCTAACGTTAGTTAGCATCAATGCTGTGTAACCCTTTAAGTGGTACTTCAGGCTCGTAGTACTCCGGTGATGAGATCATTCCAGTTTGCAGTGGTTACAAATAGCTTTGCTTTTATCAACTACGCCGTCTGGTAGAGATTTAAAATGAAAATGTCCATTTAAAAGTGCAGCACCTTTCTCCATTTTCTCGGTTAATGTGTGCAGCAGTGTTAAATCCCTCCCAATGCTAAAAAAAAAAAATGCTGTTAACGCATGATAAAATCATTGTCGGAGTTAATGGATTGCTACGTTAACGTATTTATAACGCGTTAACGTGCCCAGCCCTAATATATTTATATATATATATATATATATATATATATATATATTTACTGTCACTGTTTTCTTTACAAGAAATACATTTCATTCACTCTACACGTCCCATTAATTAGTAAATAATTCATAGTGAACAGTAAAGCATCTTAAGTTGAACTAATTAATTAGTAAATGCAATTTAAATGTTACACGAAAACTGTAATAGATTTGGTTAATAGCCTGAAGTAAGTCAAGTTGATGATCTCTCTGCTTTTTACTGCTTATCGTTAGATTTTAGTGGCAAAGTGGGATACACATGTTGTTGATTCATAAATAGCTCTTTATCGTTGATAATGTATCAATGGCTTTGCCCCAACCAGGACTCAAACCTGCGTCCAGCAGAATATTTGTGTCCAGGGTAAGGAAACTGTGCTGGATGAGAGAAGAGTTTTCAGCATCGAGCACAGCGTTAATAATGCTGCAATTTCATTGGCTGTCAAAGAATTCCATCTAGCCATGACTGGCCTCCACAACGGGTCAAATAAAGACAGACTTTCACCCGATAAACTACCGTTTCTGTCCCGTTTGAAACCAAGTCAGCGGTGACTTATTTAACCTTAGTTTTGTTACGTACTTGCACTACTTAACCAACTGCAGTTATGTTACAATTATACTTATTTTAACCCAAACCGCAATGTATTCCTAAACCAAACTTAAACCTAAACCAAAAGTGCTTTTGTTGCATAAGTAAACCTAAAAACTATATAAACATTATCTGGGAGGTTTATTCTGAAGAGACACTATGAATATAAGGAGTGGAAACTGTCCGTTTCCTGTGAACACAGAAGTTTATTTTGAAGGACACTCTACATGTAACAATCGGAAACTGTACATCTCCTGTGACCACATAAATCTATTTTGAAAAGACATTGTATCCATGTAGCAAGTGGAAACTACGTTTCCTGTGAACAGAGAGGTTTATTTTGAAAAGACGTTTCCTCTGAATAGACTAGAGATAGATAGATAGATGTGTTGGAGACATAGTTCAGACTCCTTTGACTGGCCCAGACTGAGCTTCTGTTTTCAAGTCTCAGTCATAAATGAAGAGGTTGATGACACACAGATAACATTTTCCTCATCCTCCTTTTTTCCACTCATAACTATGATCGCGCTTTTATCAGCAGCCTGCCGGTAATTATTCGGTGCTTTCGCACTTACACTATAAAGTGCTGAAGGCTCTTTATAGCTCTGGTTTTATGCGCTCTATAAATAAAGGTTGGAGCTGGTGACTGGAGGCTGAATGATCAGCCCAGGACTTAATTACACTCTGAAAGAGAGAGAGAGACTTCAACCGGCACAATGATGCCTGTGTGTGATTCACTAAAGTGTCTGTAGGCTGTTGCAGTAAAAGGCAGGTTGATGTGGGAGACAAAGAGAGAGAGACGTACTGAGCACGTGCAGCCAAATCTTAGGTCAACGGTCAAATTGTGTTTTGTCCATACCATCAATTCCCCAAATTGATTTTTCACATCTCGTTCAACCACTGATCTTTTTGTTGAGCTGCAAAAGAAATCAGGCTATTTAACTAACTCGAGGCTTCAAAACGTCACTCCACAAACCAGTGGGAGGAGTCACGATGACTACGTCCACTTCTTTTGCATAGTCTGTGGGATAAACCAACAAAACAATCCCAGAAATATCTTCTCTTCAACCGGTATTAAGCTTTTGGGCCGAAATACGTGCGACTATCACTTTGTTGTTGTTTCAGAATAACGGTGCGCGTACACCGGTCCGTATGATATCTAACGAAAACATACTCCTCATTTTTCGTGCCTTTTTGCTACAAAAGTCCGGCAACACTTGTCCATTTTCCCTCATTTCATGAATACAGTCTTTTCAAAATAAACTTCTGTCTTCACCAGAAACAACTTAGTTGGTTTTAGGCAACAAAACTACTTGGTAAGGTTTAGAAAAAAGATCGTTTGGGTTAAAAAATAACCACGGAAGGGCCGTTACTGAAGTATGAAAGTTGTGTGACAATTAAATCAACGTTAACTTCTCGTGTCCCGTCTTCCTGAACGTGATATCATGGGAACGCCTCAGGCAAATTTCTTCAAAATTGGCTCAAACTTCGACCTGAACTCAAAGATCGACCGAATAGATTTTGGTAAGTCAAAAACCACCTCAAAGGAGCTTTAAAAACATCTTTACGCAACTGAGGAAGTTCACCAAACACATTTTCGGACGCAATAATTCAAAACGTGCAGTAAAAATAAAGAGCTTTTTTGGACCGATTTCACACATGCACACACCTTGTATATTCCCTGGTCGCAACCGTTGTGAGTACTCTCCATGGTATAACTTCTCAGCACGCCCATTTCCCTCCAGACAACCACCCTGGCCGTGGCAGAGCGGGACTTCTCCACCTGTTCAAGGAAGGATTTGGTCACATTATTTGTCTGGTGACTTTATTGTAAATAAATGAATATTGAAGGTGAATTGATAAAGCCCCTATAATATCAAATATTTTTTTCTAATTGTTGTTATTTTTATTACCAAATAGTTGCAGCTGTTGAAAGAAAAGGCCGGTGCGAGACGATCCAAGGTCTTCGGAATGGTCTAAGAAAGAAAGAAAGAAAGAAAGAGAAAGACATTGAGAACCAATTGCAGACCTTTTGGCTCTCGTTTTCGAGTTGTACCTGCAATCCACTACTGGGAAGCCTTCATGGCCTGCTTGTCTGTGTGTGTGTGTTTTACCCTATATCCTGGGTCCTCTTTCAACCCCACAGTGTTAACAGCAGAGCCAGACTGCCAGAGAGTCTCCTTAACACTGCAGCCGTACAGGAACACATTCTTCTTCCTCGAGTGGCCGTGGTAGTCACAGAACACCTGGAGGAAGAACAGATATTTGCATTAACTCTGCTCTTATTCATACCATTCATTAAAAGGTGCAATGTGTAAGATCTAGCCATATGTTTTAAACACATAGGGGGCAGGATAACACCTTTTACACCTTTATTCCATTCAACAAACTATCAAACTATACAAAGACCTTCAACGTGATAGACAAGCCCTCGGGGGAAGCTCTACTTCTTTGTCCTCTGATGTTAGACTGTAGAGGACAGACTGGACGATACAGTCACTCACTATTGCTTCTTTAGATCCAAGTGGTATTACAGGGAGGCTAATTTATTGAATCCTTTTAATGAAAATTCTTGACAGGTCCTACACATTGCACCAGTATTCAAAGCTGGCAACCCACTAAGGCAATACTTTAATGAGGTGTCAAAGATGCTTTTTATGTCAAACTGGAAAAATTGTCAGGTCTAAATTTTCAGAGACTCCAGTTCCAGAATTTTGTGTGAAATGTTCCAGTTCTAACTAGAGTGTCTGTCATGTAAATTATTTAGAAATGTTTTTTGGTGATTAAGTAACTAAAACTCCTTGCTGGAGTTCTGTACTTTTTTATAGTATGTGTCTCTTTATTCTTTTACATGTATTCTATCATCTTTATATTTAGTTAATTAGAAGTTTAATTTTCTTTTTTGTTTATCAAGTTGACATTTCTTGAAGTTGAAGTAGTGAGGTATTATTCAACTTTTCTATGAGACACAAGCATTGAGAGAGACGGGGAACAAACCTCCGGGTTAGACAAACTTATCTTGAAGAGAAAATAAAAGTTAAGAGCACAATTATCACCAAAACTATCTAAAGACTTCTTGCTTAAACTGTGACATACTGTTCTTAATGTAGGTGTGCTCTAGTTTTCCTGTGTAATGAGGGATTATTAGGGACATGTCACATGTCATGTGTGCATCACTTTGACCTATAAATAAAATGGTTTAGATGCAAACTCTAGGTTTGTGTTTCTTGACCTGCTGAACCATCCCCAGATCTATTATCATACCTGAAAGTCTAAGTTGTAATAAACCATGTTACTTCAATATGAGGGAAAGATGGTGGTCATGTCAAAAAAACAATGAAAGGTGGTAGGAAACAGCCCAGTATCGTGGCAGATCATAAAACGGTCACCAAAATGCAATTTATTAGCTTTGTGTACAGGAACACATTGTTTTTGTGTGTTGCTCAGGATGAAAATAATGCCAATGGAAAGTCACTTAGGATCCTACACAAATCAAACACGTCCATGTGACTAAGCAATGGTCAAAGCAAGTGACGTAGAATTAGATATAGAAAAACACTACTTATAGTGGGCAGGAGTTGAGGCGGATGGGTCCAATAAACACAAGACTTTCAACCACGAGACTGGTGTTTGACACCACGTATAGTGTATTGTTGCAGTTTTGTTGCTTAAACCCAACTGTATGTCATCACTTTCAGCCCGACCATGATGGTTTTCCGAAACCTAACTAAGTGGTTTGGTTCGTTTGTTTTGTTTTCCCAAACCTTACTTGTAGCCTAATGTCGTTCCGAAAAAGGAAGTTGTTCCAAGTGATTAGAAAAAAGCACAGTTCCGGAGTGAAATGTACAGGAAACCAGTAGATTGCTTTTTGTGTCACCAACTGTCGTGATAATGTGTTGTAGGAAACTGTATTCACATAGGGACAAAGCGGTCTCCTGTATCAAAGTCACACACTTTGTCGATCCATCCACCCTCTCTGACCTGCTCCCTGAAAGGATTTGTGGCTTTTAAACAATGTCCCACTACTTCCTAATGTGTTTCTGAGAGACAGCAGTCATTATTCACGCATTCACAAACAAAACCAGAGGTTTAGATAGCATGGGAACACACCACTACTGCTGTGATTGTTGTGTGCAATCCTGAGCATCACGCTTATTCAAGTGCAAACCACCTGGCTGGGAAAAGGTTAACAAATCCTCTTTGAAAGTGCATGTGCTTTTTTACTGTAAGTCAGTCTACACAGCAAACTGAGAAGAGTACATTTTTTTTAAAAATTTGAGCAAATGTAGTTAATTATACTCTGGATAGAGCCAAATCTTATATTTAACTCAGTTGGAAAATAGTTGGTTCAAAACCATGAGTGAAGACGAAGAGTCATTGTAATAACATCAACTGAAAATGTTTTAATCTAAACTCCGAGCAGCTCCGAACTCCAAATGAGAAAACCAAACCAGAACTTTTCCGTGGTCACAGGCAGGTATTTCGAGCGGGAACGTGGCACACTCTGTTGCATTTTGTCTTAATTGACAGGCTGCACTTCCTCAAATGGCTGCTCTGTCAGTTGTTCCGCAGGCTTTGCCTGGGTGGTGGGATCGGCTCCCTTGGGCTGTGGCGGCATCCTCTATGGCACTGTGTCGTAGAGTCCCCACAAAATCAAGCCAAAAACTTTTGGGCAACAGGGACCTTGTCTGCACCTGGAGTTTCCGCAGTTCACTCTGGGACACCTCCATAGCTGTGATCAGTGCTGCCAGTTGCTTGTAGCTGATGAAGTCCCCATTCTAAATCATAGTCATACAACTTGCAAAGGTCAGTACCTTAAATACTGTCTGCTTGCCCATTTGGGCTGGCAACCTTGCCATCATGGTCCCCAGCCATGGCATTCCGTGATCCCTGTAGTGTTCTAGGTTCCTGCTGTATGTCAAGGAACGCCTTTCAATTTTGGTGCGTATGTCCCCCGTCATTGCTTCAGTCCTGGCCTGTGGAGATGGTGCTTTACTGCTGAGGTGTAACTCCACAAAATCCTTGAAGTTCCAGGTCACACGTACAGTATGGTGTTCCAGACTTCTCGGAAATTTATGCCAGAGAAGAAAGTTTTAAGTCCTGAAATCCCTGCACCAAACATTGGACAACATCGTGTCCCTCCCCGGAGACCAATTGCCAGGCCATATTGAAGGTGAAGGGAGTTGGGAAGGCATCCCTGGTGGCCAAGTCCTGGGCAAAGTTTTCGATGGTCACGGAACCAGTGTTACTGGTGGCCTGGTACCTTGCATGTTGACCAGTGAGATTCTGTCATTCCACTGGTGCAGGTCACACAGCACCAGTGCTGCTCCAATCACGGAGGGCTGTGCACCCTGCACATCGCACAGCAGGAAGATTCTCTCAATCCGGGACACTTGCAACTTGTCACGGGTCCAGTGCAGCAAGTGTGGAGGTGTCTCACCAGCACTGGCACTGTTGTGTGTCGTAAGGCCGATGAAGGGGTTCATGGAGCTTGAGCCCAGGCTTGTGCTTGACTTACTGTCAGTGCTGCTCAGGAGGTGGCCATAGAATATCTCCTCCAGTGCTAGCTCATACTAGAAGTACTTCCAGCTGGTCTTGTAACCCCCCAAACCTCCAGGGTTGGGTATAGGGTATAGGTTCCTGAGTGAGCCAATCAGTAACTCCAACACCTTGTGCTTTGTGTCCAGGTTCCCTGGCCATCTGGACCCGCCTTGTAGGTAAGCACAACTGGATGGGTGCTGAAAAACTCCCTCAGCTTTTCCTGATCAAAGGAGTCTTGGGCTATTACCTTTCTTAGCACAGTCCCACCAACAAACACTGACACCTGCTCCAGCCTCAACCGAAATAGGCAAAGCATCTCATCTGCCAGATCCTCGATGTGATCGAGGTAGGTTGACATGGGGCTTGTTGAACTGGGGGTGTGACCGGAAGTCACTATCACCCCACTGACAGGGTGCTTATAGGGGCTTTTCACGTGCATATGGGGGGAGTCGGCATAAATCTGAAGGACATTTTGGGTTTTAGGGAGAGACAATTCCCTCAGTGTCCAGGTGATGTCAATGGGACGTGGATCCAAAATGGTTTGAGTTCACAGCTAGTTCACAGCTTTGTGGACACACAGGGCTGTGTATAGGCTGCCCTGAAAGCCCACCAGATCCTTCAAACCAGAACGGGACCAAATCATGAGGACCTCGGGGTCCTTAGCTTTCCACGTTGCAGGCCATGTGCAGGCTTGTGGCTATAACGTAACCCAGATCTGCAATGTGGTGCAAGTTGAGGGGCTTCTTGCTCTTCATACCGAACTTCTGAGTGGTCCTCATGATCTTGCAAACCTAGTATGAACTCCTGTCTCTGCTCCAGGACGTTCATGTTTGCCAGGCAGGACAGGGTGGTCTTCTGGATCGTCGGGTGCCGTTTGTCTTTGATCGGCAAAACCTTCAGCCTGGCCATAAATGACGTCAACACCCCGTTGACGACTTCCAACGCCAAGTCACTAAGAAACGCGTGATTGGCTAAGTTTTTTGGTAGAGCTGTGAGGTCTAGGAAGTAGCCTCAGTATACTTTTGTGATGGTGACACCAGCCATAGCACAAGGCAGCTCATTGCCTTTGTGCTAAATCCCGTTAGCGGCAAAAGCTTCTTCAGGTTGTTGGACTGGAAGTGGAGGTGCCTCTGATAAAACACTGGCATGTTGAAGTAACGTACCTTCGACTTCACAGCAGCCAGGGTAGTCACTTCCATGACTATGCCGTCAAAGTCAAAAGTGAATTCCAATGAATGAATCATCAGGATCAGGGATAGTAGTGGCATGCACAGGAATCTGGACATTTTCGGCATGCAAAAAATCCTGTATATTAGGGTAGGAATGGAAGATTTCCAACAAAATATCCAAATCATCCTGTGCAATTTCCAAAAATGAGGAGACGATGAAAGGATCCTAGGCTGACGTCAAGGTATAATACTCTGCAGAATCCAACTGAACAAGGCTGGGGTGCCCTGATGTGATCACTTAGTGTACTTGTTTTGTGAATATTAATTAGCTAGATTTTAGATTTTGAATAGGTCCATGTTGCTTGGTTTAAGGGTCCTGAAAATTGGTGTGAGTGTGTCAGTGGCACCTTTCACACATCCTAGGACCGTCTAGGGCCTTCGCATCCTGAGTAAGCTCAAGTGAACTGAAAGATATTCCGGATTTTATCCATTGTGCCCCCTTCCCGAGGTCGTAAAAAGTTGTGGATGGTACCAATCGATCGGGCATACATGGAATAGTTGAGACAGAAGGTCGTCTCTACAACCTTCACAAAAAAGTTATTCAAGAATATCTCCTCACAGAGTGGTTATCATCCCGAATCCAAACCCCCTAACTCCAAGCGCTATATATGCACATTTTAAACTCCACGGCCCACTAACTATACAGTGTGAGGGCCTGGAGAGTAACAGACATAAGAGCACGACGCAACGACAAGCAGCAGAGAGGCAATGGATACACCTACTTAGGACAATAGACCCCAACAGTCTTAAAAATAAAAAAATGTATCCATTTTAACCTCATTTAATAAGCCAAGTTTTAATCTTCATGGTCCCACTCTCATAGGTATTTTTTTTATCAGGGACCCCCTCTGCAGTGCGGTTACCCCTCTTTCCTTTTTTCCATTTTTATGTACCCCTCTCTACATTACTACACGAGAGGTGACAGATAATTAACAAAGATTTTATAAAATAACAATGTTAATAAATAATTTATAGTAACCGCCTGCAGACAGGGATCATTTTATGATGTTTTATCACTGTTTATCTTAGCTATTATTTTTTATAAATTGTATACACCTTCCCTCAAGACAGTAGGTTGATTGGCTCACAGAGATTAATGCATCATAATACACACCTTTGTGGTACTTTTACCAACCGTTGTTTGTTTTTGTGTTTTATCTCACCTAATCATTTTTAGATGTGAGCACTTATTTATTTATTCCAACAAAGCACTTCATTTTATATTTTTTACTTATTTTTAAATCACCAGTGTATGTATTAATGTGCCTTTATATTGTTTTATCATCCACTCCAATCTCCTATCAAATTTATCCATCACTAAGTCTCCCCTAAAACTAAAAGGAATTAAAAATATAGTCTTTTAAAAATACCTGATTTTTATAAAAACCTCCACCTGGGAGATGGACATTGGATTCCTGGAGAGTTCTTTTAATCCCAATAGACACTCCTGCTGCCACACTTGCGCCTGCTTCTATGATTTCTTTACCTTTTTAACTTTAAAAATAATTTTATTAGGGTCCGAGCACCGATGAAGTTGGTCCGAGAGGACCCTATTGAAACTGGAATGTTTATTATTAGGGTCCGAGCACCGACGAAGTCGGTCCGAAGTCGGTATGAGAGGACCCTGTGATATGTGATATTTTAGGGGTTGCGCATTTGGGTAGAGAGACATGTCTCTACAGCGCCCCCTAGAATTTTTTTGCTTTTGAAAGCCAATGAAATTCGCCCCAATCACCAATTGACTTGAAATTCGACACACATGTCCGGTTCCGTCTGCTCTACAAAAAAGGTATATGGTAACATTAAGCTCCGCCTACTTAGATTTTCCACCATTTTGAATTTTGTGAAAAACACATTATTTCCAAATCCTCCTCAACGCTGGTTCCAATTCTTACAAAATGTTATGTGGTTCATTATTGGTTCAATGTCATCACAAGTTATCAAAAGCTTGTTGATATCTCATTGTGTTGAGAACAAAAAGGACCAATCAACTTCTAAGGGGTGTGTCTTAGTTTTCAATCCACGTAACATCCAAATCACTTGGCCTATCATCACCAAATTTGTAGCATATGTCCACATCGCTTCCTTTAACTTACTCTGTCATTTTCATGATATTCAAACCCTAGGGGGCGATGCAATAAATTGCCCAATTTCTGCATTTTAAGCCATTTTTCATCATTTTCAGAAGTTGTACGTGAATGAACTCCTCCTAAAGAATTCATGCAATCAACTTCAAATTTGGTCAGAATGATCTGAAGACGTTGATGATGAAAAGTTATCAAAATGGCGAGTTGTCTTTGAACGGCCTTGACGTTGCGGGGCTCCAAGTATACGCCCATTTCTTGCGGTTCGCCACAAAAGTGGATATTCCTGTAACTCCAAGGTATATTATCCAATTTGCCCCAACTTTCTTGTACATGATGGTAGTTAAGGCCTGAGCGCATTTCAATGCAAAAAGTTTCACAATATCAGAGCGCCACCTATTGGCAAAAGAAAATGACAAGTTTTATACTCTGATCTATTCCTCCTAGCAAATTCATCAGATCCCTCTCAAAGTTGGTCAGAAAAGCCTTAAGACTTTGATAATGCTTCATTGTTAAGATTGTAAGAATTCGTTTCAAGGGCGGCGATGTTGCGGCTCTGCGAACTTTGATCCTTCGCCGTGAACGAATAAACCGATTTCACTCAACTCCACATGATCAGATCCTTTCCAAATTTCCCATGTTTGATGAGACTCCAGGCTTGAAGACAAGTGCAGTCCAATTTTGAATCAAAGTCATAGCGCCACCTAATGGTAACAGGAAGTTAAAGCCTCTATACTTTGGCCTGTTTCTCTTAGTAGGTAAATCAGATCGATATCAAATTACTACCACACATATTTAAGAAGTTCATAATGCCAGCTCACAAAGCTTTTGAGCTGTCGTGTAACAACGTTGCCGTGGCGACCCATGCTTCGCCGTCGAAGGTACTTTTGAGGTACTAAACATACTTGAAACGTAACTAAACTTTGCACACACATTTAAAGTCATAAATATAGTTACCTGACATGATTTTAATGCTTCAGAGTGGAAAGGTTGCTCGATAGCGCCCCCTACAAAGTTTTGACAAAGCAGCCCTCGCAGTACGTTTGACATAGATATAACAAATTTCGTAGGCACATGTATCACACGTAGACTTAAAACAAAGTCTCTTGGTACCATGCTCTAAACTGTATCAGAAGTCGGCCATTTAGATTTTTGTGGGATTTTTCCTTTCATTTTAGCCTATTTCTAGGCTCTTTATTTGAACGAACTCCTCCTAGGTAAATCATCAGATAGACTTCAAATTTGGTCAGTACAATGTAAAAACCTTAGTGATTAAAAGTTATCATTCTCTGCCACGTGAGCCGACATCCCGCCAGCACCCCCGACGTGCGCAAAGGTGCGAGGACCCGTACATCGCTGCTTGCAGCTTTAATTCTTTATGTTTTTAATCTTTGAGTCCTAATTATTTTTGTCTTATAATTTCTTCCACTACAATGGTTTTAAAAAGAAAACTCCAAAACTATTTTAGACAGATGTCCCTTGTGTGCCCGTGCCCTGAAGACCCTGGAAAGGCTAGTCCTTGTCCATCTCCGCCCCCTGGTGAGCCCATCAATGGACCCACTTCAGTTCGCCTCCCGCCCTTCAATACCATTCAGTCTATGGGGTGGACCACTACCTTACAGCATGGACTAATGCACTATTCAAAAAGGGACAGAGCAGACTCTATCTGCTGAGGACACTCAGGTCTTTTGGAGTGCAGGGAGAACTTTTAAGGACCTTTTTCGAGTCTGTGGTGGCATCAGCCATCTTTCATGGAGTGGTCTGCCGGGGCGGCAGCATCTCGACTGCAGACAGAAGAGATAGACCGGTTAAGAAGGCCGGCTGTGTCCTGGGATGCCCACTAGACCCAGTGGGAGTGGTGGGAGAGAGGAGAATGATGGCTAAGCTATCATCCCTGATGGACAACATCTCCCAACCCATGCAGGGCACACTAACAGCTCTGTGCAGCTCCTTCAGCCACCGGCTGCTCCACCCGTGGTGTCTGAAGGAGAGAGTGTCGGACTGCACAACCAACACTGCTCCTAGTAGACCACGCATACTACAAAAAACCCGACAAATTACCCACTCATTCATTCATTCATTCATGTGCAATATTGGTATCAATGTATGTATGTATAATATAAATAATCTGTGCATTATAAACACTTATATTTTCCTACCTCATGTGTGCAATAATGTGTATCCAAGCACTCATTATATTGTACATTTTAGCTATTGTTTTTTTGCGATTTACTTTCTTGTTGCACTATCCACTTTGCTGCTGTAATCCTGCAAATTTCCCCCCTGTGGGACTAATAAAGGATTATCTTATCTTATCTTATCTTACATAAAGAGACCACAAAAAACAGCCAAGATAAGCTCAGCACAGGCAGTCAACCATCTTATAAGGTTTATTAAGGTATGTACCATTAGCCTTTTGTACTAGCAAAATTGTAATTTTTGTGTGCTGCAGTTATATGTAAGAAGTGTGAGTCTAGACAGCCCTTCCTCCTCTGCATTGGTGAGCAAAAGGATGAAATCGAAAGGTTCTTCATCGTTGTGGACCAGAAAGCTATCCCATCTAATGCTCAGACATCGGTGGCTGCTTTTGATGTGCTATTCAAAGCTCACTATGTCTTCAGCCTCTCTTATGACATAGCTCTTTCCAGTTTCTACACTTTCATTCAAGCCACGGTTTACAACATCGATGTTGGAAATGCAAAAAGCTTACGAGTCGAAGAACTGATAGCACGACTACTGCGAGAGCATTAAAATACCACTAGTTTACAAAGGTCAGAGCACAACTATGCCACCAGTTCACAAAGGTCAGAACACAACTATGCCACCAGTTCACAAAGGTCAGAACACAACTATGCCACCAGTTCACAAAGGTCAGAGCACAACTATGCCACCAGTATTACAAAAGTCAGAGCACAACTATGCAACCTGTTTACAAAGGTCAGAGCACAACTATGCCACCTATTTACAAAGGTCAGAGCACAGTTTAAAAATCGACCAGCTTATGTATGTTAGACACTTTGATAAGCAATACTCTAATGAGAGTGCGAGAGCATGCATTGTTCCGAATTTTAAAAAGTGTTTTAAAATGTTCATGTGGTGCACCTAGTTTTAAAATAAATGTGCTTTAAAACAAACATGACCTCGTCCCGTTAGCAAACTTTATTTTCCAAGTCATTTTTTTGTAAAGAGCCAGATTTACACCTTACAGTGTCAATATTGGAATAACGCTTGTAGAGTTAACAAACAATCCCTTTGAAACACTACAAAAAAGTGTTGAGAAAAATAACACTGCTTGGTGTTAAGAAGAGTTAAATTTGAACTCCAAAAAGAGTCAATAATAACAACACTAAATTAGTGTTACGGTTATAACTCTCCAAAAAGAGTTAAATAAACACTCTGTGGTGCGGACCCATATAGACTCTTTTAAAGTGTTAAAATCAATTCTGACTGTTAATTTGGCTATGCTGCTTTTGCTGTGCACCAACAGTTGGCAGTTAATTGCGTGAATTAGCTTGAAAAACAACCTCCCCGCTCTAATTTGGAGCAATTAAATAAGCCAATCAAGGTCAATTCATTATAGGTCTTTCTCATTAAAGTGTTATTACATTACATTTCAGTTTCAGGAGGAAAGAAAACCATACAAGAAACGCGCATACGACGTCCACACACGCTCACACCTTTCGTCTTTGTGTTTGGCTGAATAATGGGCTGCAGCTATTGTGAGGGGAAAATTTAAACAATCAAGCATTAATTTTGCTGTTAATTAGTTTCCCATTGATTTGGAAACTGTACTAAAAATTTTCCACACTGCAGCTGGAATCTCATTCATTCTGTGAATAAAAAAAAAAAAAGAGAAAGAAATCAGGAAACAGCAACAGAGTGAATTTCTGAAGGAGTGAGATGTTCCACAGTGCCAGGCCTTCATTCACAAAGACAGTTTCAACACACACACACCCCCAAAACTATGATATATAATTTTTTACATTTCTACATATTAAACTCGAGACCATCTTGGGATCACACCAACCATGACGCCCATGAGTATAAAGTGTGTGTGGGGGGGGGGGGGGCAATGGCCCCATCCCTATATCCTACCTTTCTACTTCCGGCGCCATTGGTCGGACCACACCCATCTTCAAACTTGGCCTTCATTTTGAGCTACTACACAGCTTTTAAGTGTTGTGACTGCATCTAGCACGGTTGCATCGCTATTGCGGTGACAAAAGTCTGTCCAAATACAGACAGAAATATAAACACCTGATAATGTTCTCAAAATCTCTTCTGTTGTCATTCCCGCAACAATAGGTAAAAACTCCTCTCTAGTTGTCAAAGTCTCAAAGGGGCCAGGGTAACATGCTGGAGAGATTTTGTGGAGAGACCACAACATCCAAAGACATCGAGCGAACAGGTTTACAGTACAGGAGAGCATGTGTATCTCACCAGTGGAGTCCGTCCTATACTGTTGAGGTAGTAGAGCAAGCCCTTGGTGTGGTAGATGGTTGGACTGAGGACGGGGTCGGGTTTACACCACTGACGATTCAGATCCTCACTGTTCAGATTACAGCGATTCCTGAAGAGAAACACAACAATAGAGACAGGCAGGGCATTTAGACTGTGAGTGCTTCTGTTCAACCTATCCAGCTGCAAAGTATTATGGTGTTGGTTATATAACTAGTTTGTGTGTTTCCATAGTGTGCGGAACTTGTCTGGCTAAAGCGATAGTGACCACGGAAGTAAATGGATGATATTAATATTTCCATGTATGACTTCCTATTTATTAGGTTACATTTGACACCAATTCCACCAGCACCACTATGTGCTCAATCCTTCAATAATGCTAAAAACAGCTTATGATAGAAGTTAGTTTCGGATGTGTCACTGGGCTGCTGGTTCACGAACAAATACAATCCAGATAAGCTGACAGTAAGTGTGTGAAATGACTGCAAAACACTCCAGCTGACGCAAGTACAGAGAACATTTATTTTATATGTCAACTGGAAGCTTCCAATGACAGAGAAGGTAATGCCATGCAAGGTACAGTAAACACTTCAATATACGACTCACTTCCAACACTAGTGTTATGCATAAGACTGATTATTATAATTAAATAGAACTTAAGCATAAAGCAACGAGAGGCTGTGATTTACAGTGCTATTACAGCTAAGGGGCATTGTAAAGCATGACGCTGACCAGAGTAAACAAGAACATGCATTTGCAATTGGTGGACAGCTGATGAGTGTTCCCTAATGTCGATGCATTTATATACATACTGTCAGCATTATGCATTGGTCTGTGAGACCAGTCAGTCAGTCTCATTAGGAGTCTTTGCTCTACTTATTGAGGCCTTCTAAAAAAGTAGATAAGAGATGAGGCAGTTTATTATAATAATGGTGTGCGTTAACACCAGCCTTGATAAGTCTGGTTATAGCCAAACCCTAGAGTGTTTTACCCCTTGGTGTGGTTAGTTTGGGTCGGTTCAAACGCCAGTCTCCAACTCAGGTGTGGACCAACCAACCGCTCTCTGGTCCTCCTCAAAGGGTTGGTCTCACAACGCTGTCAAGTGGACTCTGGGCCAGTTGATCTCTGGTGTATGTAGCGATATCTAACAATAACAGGATGCGTACCATTTATGTCTCAGTTCATTGGTTGAAATTGTTTTTGCTTTTCCGTTTTTTTTGTATCTGGTGACATTTAGTAGCCGATTTGAAATTGCTGCATTAACAGTTTATCCGACCACGCTAACACACCACGAAGGTCACTAGTTTGCGGGTAGGAGAGTGGTCAGAAGCTCCATAGTTTCCTCGCAGCAGGAATGTCTTGTGCATGTGGATCATGGGGCGCCTTGATGCAACCATGGCATCCATCTAATGGCTTCAACACAGTATGGCTAAAGGCTGGGCTGTTGGCAAAGTAATGGAAGCCATAGCCAATGCAGGAATCGCCTCAGTAGTGGGCAGAAAATACACATTGAAATGTCATCTTGTTGTTCTATTGGGTGCCAGAATAGTTATCGCATTTATTCGAGATGATAAACTGTGTCGGGTTTCTCCTCCTCAGGGACCAGCAAGCAAACCAGTGGGCGGCTGGCTGCGTTAGACATGCTGCTAATTCAGCCATGCTTCAACGCAACACTGGTCACAGAAAATTAATCCAACCAAAGTTGTCATTTATCTGGTGATAGCCAATGTGCTATTTATTTGCTTAACTAACATCAGAGTCAGTACAGAAAGGAGAAGGCAAGATGCATGTCTTCATACATCTAAATTGATGTGTACAAGAGGAACATGGGTCTTGGGGGTTGCTTCTCTCTCTCCTTCTCTACCATGTGCACATGAGAACACATTACAAATGCAGGAATAATTCCAGTCATGTTTCGACAGTATGTTCAATTTAAACATGCTTTGGGATCTTTGTTCAAAACCTATACAATTACCCTCTTAAGATTTGTGCATACAAAGCCAGTTGTACACTCCTCCTGTGAATGACTTTGGTTTCTCTGCAAGGTGAGCCATGCAACAGCAACTGCTCCATATCTCCCATTTTGCTGTGCAACTCTGACATGCCTCAGTTGCCCTTTTATCCGTCACTAATTGAAATTGGCTTGTGGGGATGTATACCACTCAGCTGGGTAGATGGGTTATTGGCTGTCCTTTGAGTGCTGTTGGGCCCTTGATTATCTGATAGTGATATCTTTGGGGGATTCAACTTTTTTTTTCTTCAAACTACACATCCACAGCCCTTATCATCCTAAACAACTTCTAAGCACAATCCAGTCAACATTTCAAGGGGTTTACTGAGTTGTCTAGTATCTTAAGCTATAATATGGACATGTCTGTATTCAGAAACTGTGCCTTTGAACAAGTAAGGATTTTTGTACAGTTGTGATGTCATTTCACAGTTCACTTAACTTAATAGTTCTTAATGTGCCCCAGCTTATTTCCTGTTAAAGTGTATGGATGTGGATAACGTAAGCTTACAAGATGTAAACATGGACCCAAGATGTTGCCAAGCAACGCAATTCTGTTGAAACGCACTAACAGAGTTTTTTAGGCAGGGGGTGAATACATGTATATTTTGACAGGCAGTATGAGAAAAATAAAAAATATTTTTTTTTTTATCATTAAAGCATGTAAAAAACCTAATTAGAAGTATGAACCTGCAAATTAGCATAATATGTCTCCTGTGAAAATCATGGTATGTACAGTAGTAGATTTGTAGGCGTAACACATCTCACATAATGTATAATTTATTTAGCTAGTTTCATACAATCATCCTAATTGTGATTTATGTCGAGAAATATGAGTGGACAGCAGCAGGAGGGTGAGCATGAGCTGTCGTTCTCAATGTCACAACCGTTTGGTATCATTTTTGTATTCCTTTGTTAAATTTAAATTCCAACCTTGTTAATGAAGTTATACTTTTCACTGGGTTGTCCGAGTTTATATAACCTGTACGAACGCACTGGGCAAATCCAAGATGTGCTTTTTGTAGTCCATTTTCGAAATGCTGTAGTTTCACCACGACAGATGCCATGTGAATAACATCTGTTAAGAAAAGACATGAGGATGGACGGAATTTTTTTTTAATCTTCAACTGGAGCCCAGGTTTCATTGGGAATTTATCTCGCTGGTTTACCTAACCCCCATGCAGTGGTTTAGTCCAATTGGGGTGGAGCCAGGAGGGGTGAATAAAGGCATTAGCTGTTGGAAAGTGGTTGTTGGGAGCAGCTTGCTGTGAGGCGGTGTTATTTCAGTATTTTGTTTCTATCTTATTTGTTCCTGTTCATTGTTGGTTAATAAAACTACCACTTTTTTTCCCCAGACTTCTGCCTCGTTAGCCATTCTTCAATTTAACATCTGTTGTTCCCACTCAACTCCAGTGCCAAACAGCCACACTAAAATCCCTCATTTATGTAGAATTACTACCAGTGATGTAATAGGTTATCTGATACATTAATAATTAAGGTATATAAATGGCACAAGCATTTTTGTTTCTTTGTTTTATAGATTCAACGGATGTTTAGTTGTTCTTCCCGGGATGCTGGGGAAGATCAGAAGCTCAATCAAGTGAAGTGCAAACAGGTTTGCCTCATCATCTCCTCTTTAGCATGGAGGGGCTGAGCTCTGTCGAGATGTAGGAAGATAAGTACGATCGTACTGCAATAAATGAGATGATAATATTTGGTCTTTGGATGTTTGCCCATGGATAGATTGAGTCAGCAGTAACTTAGAGATCTTGTATTAATAATGATATGTTCATGTTTTGGATGCTTGCTCGCTTTGACTCGCCCTGTACGCAAATGGGCAGGTGGTAGGTTCCAATTTGCATCTTGCTGAAAGACTGAGGCTTTTCTTTTGTTTGGTGTTCTTTCACTTCAGTTTAAATGTAGTTTTATTGAATAACCAGGTCCCATTTTTTGCAATAAAGTTGTTGCCAATAAATTGCACTTTTTTTGCACTACTCCTGCTTGTCGACCTTGTTCTTCCACATCCTTTTTTTTAACGTTTTCCGATGTCAAACTACCTCGTCTTCCCTTTATATGGGGAAACAGCACTACATTTATTAGGGTCCGAGCACCGAAGAAGTCGGTCCGAGAGGACCTTATTGAAACTGGAATGTTTATTATTATTATTATTATTATTAGGGTCCGAGCACCGACGAAGTCGGTCCGAGAGAACCCTATTGAAACTGGAATGTTTATTATTATTATTATTATTATTATTATTATTAGGGCTCGAGCACCGACGAAGTCGATCCGAGAGGACCCTATTGAAACTGGAATGTTTATTATTATTATTATCTAACTGCCTTTTTGGGGGCTTTATCATATCTGAAAAGTTGCCAAAGTTCACATGCATATCAGGACGGGTGAAAAAGTTTATATTTTAGGGGTCTCGCATTTGGGTAGAAAGAAATGTCTCCATAGCACCCCCTAGAATTTTTTTTCTTTTGAAAGCCAATGAAATTCGCCCCCAATCACCAATTGACTTGAAATTCGATACACATGTCCGGTTCCGTCTGCTCTACAAAAAAGTTATATGGTAACATTAAGCTCCGCCTAATTAGATTTTCCACCATTTCGAATTTTGTGAAAAACACATTATTTCCAAATCCTCCTAAACGCTGGTTCCGATTCATACAAAATGTTATGTGGTTCATTATTGGTTCAATGTCATCACAAGTTATCAAAAGCTTGTTGATATCTCATTGTGTTGAGAACAAAAAGGACCAATCAACTTCTAAGGGGCGTGTCTTAGTTTTCAATCCACATATATATATCCACATCGCTTCCTTTAACTTACTCTGTCATTTTCATTATATTCAAACATTAGGGGGCGATGCAGTAAATTGCCCAATTTCTGCATTTTAAGCCATTTTTCATCATTTTCAGAAGTTGTACGTGAACGAACTCCTCCTACAGAATTCATGCAATCAACTTCAAATTTGGTCAGAATGATCTGAAGACGTTGATGATGAAAAGTTATCAAAATGGCGAGTTGTCTTTGAACGGCCTTGTAGTTGCGGGACTCCAAGTATACGCCCATTTCTTGCGGTTCGCCACAAAAGTGGATGTTGCTGTAACTCCAAGGTACATTATCCAAGTTGCCCGAAATTCTTTGTTCATGATGGTAGTTAAGGCCTGAGCGCATTTCAATGCAAAAAGTTTCACAATATCAGAGCGCCACCTATTAGCAAAAGAAAATGACAAGTTTTATACTCTGCTCTATTCCTCCTAGCAAATTCATCAGATCTCTCACAAAGTTTGTCAGAAAAGCCTTAAGACTTTGATAATGCTTCATTGTGAAGATTGGAAGAATTCGTTTCAAGGGCGGCGATGTTGCGGCTCTGCGAACTTTGATCCTTCGCCATGAACAAATAAACCGATGTAACTCAACTCCACATGATCAGATCCTTTCCAAATTTAACATGTTTGATGAGACTCCAGGCTTGAAGACAAGTGCAGTCCAATTTTTAATCAAAGTCATAGCGCCACCTACTGGTAACAGGAAGTTAAAAACTCTATACTTTGGCCTGTTTCTCTTAGTAGGTAAATCAGATCGATATCAAATTACTACCACACATATGTAAGAAGTTCATAATGCCACCTCACAAAGCTTTTGAGCTTTCGTGTAACACTGTTGCCGTGGCGACCCAAGCTTCGCCGTCAACAACGAAGGTGCTTTTGAGGGACTCAACATGCTTGAAACATAACTAAACTTGGCACACACATTTAAAGTCATAAATATAGTTACCTGAAATGATGGTAATGCTTCAGAGTGGAAAGGTTGCTCGATAGCGCCCCCTACAAAGTTTTGACAAAGCAGCCCTTGCAGTACGTTTGACATAGATATAAGAAATGTCGTAGGCACATGTATCACCTGTAGACTTAAAAAAAAGTCTCCTGGTACCATGCTCTAAACCGTATCAGAAGCCGGCCATTTTGAGTTTTACATGAATTGCTCATGTTGTCCGATGGTCGCAGACATTCTCGGCCGCGTGAGCCGGCATCCCGCCAGCACCCCCGGTGTGCGCAAAGGTGCGAGGACCCGTACATCGCTGCTTGCAGCTTTAATTATTATTGTAACTAATTAGCAGAAGAAAAAAAATTAACCCATTAACAATGCTCTAAAATTGGTGGCTTTGAACTCTGTTTGTAAAGATAATGGAATAAAAATGAAATCACGTTCTTCATTGATATGCCTGTTTAAATGACCATGACATTTTTTTACCAACAGAAGGCACATCAAACATTCCATTTTCTTGAGCCCCGAGACACAACATTGCAACCCACTATATGAAAGGGTT
The DNA here is from genome assembly GCA_016806645.1 of Ophiodon elongatus. NCBI lineage: Eukaryota > Metazoa > Chordata > Actinopteri > Perciformes > Hexagrammidae > Ophiodon > Ophiodon elongatus. Next base: position 459,656 of record JACSYO010000795.1, read on the forward strand.
GAGTGAACAACACATATTTTAGAACCTTAAAGGTAATGGGGCTAAAAATAAAAACATCATCCCGATGATGAAGCTTTGAGATAGGTTAATGAGTCAAGGAAATCAATGGGCTTCATGTTACGCTCTACGTATCCCTCTAGCGTCAAGTTTTGCACGTTTCAATTTCCTTTGTGATATTTCAAAATAAACTTCAGTTTTGGTGGAAACAGCTTGGTTTGGAAAAGATCGTGGTTTTTGGACAAGTTTGTGAAGTAGTTAAGTAGGCTGCATTACGCAAGTTACATAAGCGACGTTATGTGTCATGTAAATTAGAATAAGTCAACGTTTGCTGTTGGTTTCACACGGGACAGAAGCACCATTCTCCTGGGCGAAAGTCCTGTGTTTCTGGACTCAACCAACCTCCTCCTTATACTGACTTTATCACTCTTTATACTACGTAACCCGGCTCCCTCTTTTACTCCCATCATAACTACGGCCATGTAGAGCGTCAAAGTTTGACACCTAGGGCAAGCTGCCCTATTTGACGAGTCGGGAGTAAGAACGGGCTGCTGCCGAAAAGGGCTACGATGGTTGACAAGAAACCAATGGGAAGACCACGGCTTGAGTCCCCTTCCATAATAGGATCCCTGTGCAAGATCCCCACGTTCGACTACAAGTGATAAATGTATTTCAGAAGGGTGTGTGTGTTTTACCTGTCTTGTGGGGACATAAATCTGATTACGTAGTCACATTGTCTGGACTCACCTTTTTCTTTGTAACCTACCATAATTCATAAAAAATTTGGGTGAAGCCTTGGTTAGGGTTAGGATCAGGTTGGTAGCTGAAATGGTTAGGTTAAGTCTCGACGAAATTAATGTAAATCAATGTAATGTCCCCAAAAGTCATGAAAACACGATGTGTGTGATGCGTCACAGAGCATCCCCAATGTTCCTCCTCAGAGACTTCTCATGTGAAGCTGCATTCTGTTTGCATTTAAATCGTGCGTGTGTGTCTCAAAGCCATCTTCTCTCTGAGGATGGAGGTTTGTGTCACGTTACAGCACACAAAGTCTCAATTCTCACATCCAGAGCCACAGCAGGTTCTAAATGGCCGACACAGTACAAAACAAGAAAAGATGGGTATGCAAAAGATGTGTGCTTACACACTTGCAAATGTATATTGTGTGTGTGTAATTAACCCGAATCCAATTATCTAATTTGGTAGTCTGTCATCACAGCAGTGTGTGTGTGTCAGTTGGTAAGCTTAACTGAGCTAAGTGTGATCAATCAAAGCAAATCAGCTGTAAAGGCATTCCAGCGAGATGTGTGAAGTTAAATTAACGACTCCAGCACAGGAGAGGAATAACTACGGCTATTAACCAATAAAATAACCAGTCCTGAAAGCGATGCAGCGTTCAGTTTAAATGCTCCTGAGTTTACAATGCACCTTGCTTTGGCAGGGACGTTCCACTGAATCAGTCAGTTAGCGCGAACAACTTCAGGACTACAACATTTTTGTTGTTACCAACTCATTTTCTTTTTATGAAATGACAGAGCAAATTTTGGGCAATGCTTGTCACTTCTGGTTTGGATTTAGACGATAATGAAAAATGACAGGAAACTGTTCTGGATCAAAGGAAACTGAAATTACTACTAATACTTAATACAATGCTAATTATCAATTCAGGTCATGTTTAATCTCAACCAAACGAACCAGACTTTCCCCTAGGAGACAGCTGTTTGTGTTCCATGTGAAGCCAAGTCAACGTTGACTTAATTTACCTTATTTTGTGACATAACAAGCGTACTAAGTTTATGCAACAAACAGATTGATATTTTAGCCCAAACCACAATTTTTTTCCTAAACCTAACCAAGTAAATAAGAAACTAAGTAAACCTATGTTGGGAGTTTATTTTGAAAAGACAATCTTTTTTTCCAAAACTTAACCAAGTAGTTGTCTTGCCTAAACCTCAATAGTTTCATGTGAAGACAAAAGTGTATTTTGAAAAGACCATATTCATGTTACCAGTGGAAATTAACACGTGTTGCAGACTTTCGTAGGAAAGCGCAGGAGTAACTAGTAAGATATCATACAAATTGTTGCATGAGGATACGTTTCATAGTTTGAAGCGTAAACGTAAGCAGTTATGGCAGGTTGCTATATTTGCCTGAGAATAAAGTTATAGGACCGGTTCTTGGGTCTTACCCTGTCTGGTTTTATCGTCCATGTTCTGTTAGAACAGTTGGAGATGAGTTTAATATTCAGTGATTGATATTTCTATGATGATGTCCATACCATGGAAACAGTTAATTTCATTAGCTATTTAACTGCTTACATTGTAAAAAGGCACATTTTTGACTGTGCTAAGGTTAATGAAGCTTTATAAATGGAGCGACACATTGGGGTGTTGCACACAGTTTGCAGTGGCAGTGGTCTTTAATAAGAGACAACAGGAAAAAAAAAGCTTCTTTGAAAGCAGCAGCTAATGAACAAGTATTCAAGTCTTCAATACTACATGATGTCCATTTAGTAAATCATGGTCCATTTAGAGTGAAATAGACCATAAAGCAGGGTATGCTTTAGGGCGGGGCTTACTGTGATTGACAGGTTGCTATCACGGCATTCTCTGGTCTGGGAGTTTTTGGTGTTTTTGTCTTACAACTTAGCTCCACCCTCTTGTGTTGCTGTCTTCTGGTTGCTAAAAAACTCAAGTTGCTGACGGATGGTATGGATGGTAACGGCAAATATGCCGAGCTCAAGGCTTCAAAACCATAGCCCACAAACCAATGGGTAGTACTTTTTCAATTTCCTGATGTGGATCCAGCAATGACTTCATGGATAAATTGTCTAATGGGAAAGAAATTCCCCAAAAGGTGGGCTCCAAGGCTTTATCGATTTCTCCTGGTACCAAGTTCAGAGCAGTTTCTTCAGTCCCTCTGTTTCTGTCTCGGGCTGAGTGTCTCTGCCTCCCTTCCATATTCTTCTTAACTCTCTTTCCCTCTCTGTCTTGCACTAATCCCTTTCACCCTCCCTCTCTCTCTCTCTCTCTCTCTCTTTATCTAGGTCTCTCGCCCTGCGCCGTGGACTCCAAGCCACAGCTCTGTCCCTGGGCAGCAGACGCAGAGAAACACGGGCATCCAACACAGTTAAAAGTCTTTGTAAACTGTTATTTTCCACAACATTTGCTCCTCTCTGCCCGACACTGCAGATGCCTGCCCTCAGGCGTGTGTGTGTGTGTGTGTGTGTGTGTGTGTGTGTGTGTGTGTGTGTGTGTGTGTGCACACAATGAATGCCATTGGGAATGTGCTGCCAGATTATGTTTTATTCTGTAAGCTTTTAGCACAAAACCTACAACTCACATTCATTTGTCAGTTCACTAAAAATAGCCAAATCACTGTGTTTATCCAACCCTCATATGTTTGATTGGGCTCATCAGTATCAAAATGAAATGTGACATTAGACCTAAATAAGTATATCGGCCAGAAATACAAGTGTGTACTATGTATTAATGTGTTGGCCTAAACAGCACTTTATGGATGGCAGGGTTTGAGTTTGGATAATGCTGAGAAAAATACGAATACAGTTAACTCGTGCAAATGAGAGAAAAAGAATATAACTTCTTGAATACTACGCAGGAATGTAATATTCATGAAGTGCTACCTGTGCTTTCCCACCTAACAAGATTGGTTGGGTTGAAATAAACTGTAGTCCAATTGCCTGGTTAGTCTGGTGGAAAACACAGATGCTTCTAAGCGTTATCTGGTGCGGTTCATTTATGATGTGAAATCAAACCAACCAACCACAGGAATTTATGGTAACAGCTATGTAATATTAGCAACTAGTAATGAACCCATGTGCTGGTCAGTCTGTATGACTTCCAAGTTCGCTCCTCTTGGTTCGTTTGTAAAAAACGTTAGTGTGAACAGGAACCGGAACCGAACAAAAATAAAAAAAAATAAAATTCTCCCTTGGTCCAGACTCAATGAACCTAACTCCAGGTGTGTAAGCACCCTTAGAGTGAGATATCATAGCTCTCGAGCTTTATCGAGAAATGACAATAGTCGCGCACTGAGCCAGAGATAGTGTCTGCTCACCATCACATGCTTATTCAGAACTAAACTAACATTTTATCGTAGACGAATGTTGAAAAAATGGAAGGTTGATCTTAATTTACCAAAAGATTCATGTACCAAATATATTTAGCGAACTTCTTATCGTGAGCTCATTTTTATTATTTTATTAAGACTGTTAGTGGTGTTTTTTTTTTTTTATAATTTGAGTGTGGTTTAGTTTATCCCCCATAGTATAAAAAATGTTGACTACCTTTGTTACAGGTGATGAGATATCACAACTGATGGTGGTTTATAGGTACATGTGTAAAGAGTTGAATTTAACAGCTCGTCCTTTTTTGCTGCTGTGATCCTGATGAACTGATTATGTATGACATGTATTATATTTTTCTAACGCAGAGTGCATTTCTATGTTTTAAACCTGTTGGTGTTTGATTCAGGACTCATCAAGGACAGTGCCGGAGTAGTTGCCATTCTGACAAAAGTCTGGTTGTAATCAGAGAATCGCCACATTTATATATGTTGGTCAGGATATTTATTGTATTTGTGTGAAATTTTCATAATTAGCATATCAATTCTTGAGTTATGGTCGAAAACTTGTTTTCTGTGGTTATGGTGACCTTTGGCCTACTACTACATAGACAGTAAAGGTAATCAAAATAATTTAGCTCTGTCTTGACTGCAAGCTACAAACGTTGGCTGCACTAATATTTCTATAAAAACAATGGATCAAATGATAAGGTGAAATGTGAGAATTGTCTCGCCGTAACAAGAGGATGATCACAAACTCTGCGGTTCCCCTCAGCTTTATGGAGCCTTTCAGGGCCCTTTCACAAGCCGTAGTCCGTTTAGCCAGTACGCATCAGAGTGAATTTGATACTTTTGCTTCATTTCTTTTTACCAAGCAGACTCAAATTTGCTGAGGGGCTTGTACAAACTGCACTATGGAGTTCACTTGGAAACGGTCTGAGACCACCTCTCGCAAGCTTTTTCTGAACAGTTGTCATGGTCTGCTCTAGACTACAATTACTGTGTTCACAACTGTCTAAATGAACCCCACCATGGGCTGAACAACCGCACCAGAGTTTGATTAAAACTGACTAAATGTTGGCGTGTGAAAGTGCCTTTCGCGTCTTTCAGCTAATGGTGGTAGTTCTACTCTCAGCAAGCCGGTCTCCAGCAGCAGGCAGCTGTTTGCTGCTGAGCAGAGAGAGTACGGAGGCTTTCTTACTGCAAACTGCAGGCGGACACAGTTGGCAACCAGCTGGTGAACATAGTGGGGCATTTAGCAGCTAAAGAGACAGATATTTCCCTCAGGAGTTGGTGGAGACCAAAAACGGAGTTAAAAGAAGAGTGAGTATTAGTGTTGCATTCATCACATCACTCCAAATGAATGATTGTTATTCTGTTGAGTGTATCAATAAGCAACTGTTTGCTAACTAGTTAAACAATAAATGTTATTACAGCTTTGAGCAGGGTTTTATGATGGCAGATTTGATTCTTTTGTCATATTTTCCCAATATAATTTCACAATGCAAGACTAGCAGGAGAGACGTAAGTACCTGAACAAGACGTGACAAAACAAAATGGGAGCAATTTTTGCCCGCTAATCCAACGGAAACATATCCCAATCTAATATTGATGAGAGAACCTCCTGTACCTGCTTTTCAAATGGCTTTTCATATTTCTTTGAAGACCCAATATACACCCACGGACCAACAGGGAATGGGATTTGAAGTAAAAAAAAAAAAAAAGATGCTTTGGCAATATTGTTTTAGTTTCGCACCAATTTCATGCTCAGAGAATTGACCCAAGAAAGACAGAAAGTAAGAAAGTCGGAGGAGAAAAGAGAGATGGGGAGAAAGCTGACGGCACGATGAGTAAATCCCTGCAGTGTCCAACTTAATTCCTGTGAAATGTCAGAGCTGTGTTGCAAGACTTACATCACACACACACACACACACACACACACACACACACACACACACACACACACACACACACACACACACACACACACACACACACACACACAGAGCAAACTAAAGGAATGATCTGGGATAGACACGGACTGAGATAAATCAGGATCTTCAGGTCACGAGGACAGAGCTTTTGGATGGTATTATTGTTCATGTCTCGATGTTTTTATCTCCAGCTGAGACAGGCTGTCAAGTCTAGACACAGCATGGAGGAGGACTACGCAAAAGAAGTTATGGGTTGTAAAAATAACACAAATAACAAAATAACCTTCATCACAGTACCATCTCTTGCACCATGCACATAGTTTGGGTTTTATGGGACAAGTTTTTGAGACATCCACAACAATCATAATGAAATCTGTTGACAGTTTATCCAGAAGTGGCTAGCCCTGAACTCTGAGACTAAGCCTGAACTATGATTACACAAACCCTAAACTCTGTGGAGAAATACCCTGAACTCTGTGTAGACTCACCCTGAACTCTGTGTAGACTCACCCTGAACTCTGTGTATACTCACCCTGAACTCTGTGTATACCCTGAACTCTGTGTAGACTCACCCTGAACTCTGTGTAGACCACCCAACCAACTCACCCTGAACTCTGTGTATACTCACCCTGAACTCTGTGTAGACTCACCCTGAACTCTGTGTAGACTCACCCTGAACTCTGTGTAGACTCACCCTGAACTCTGTGTATACTCACCCTGAACTCTGTGTATACTCACCCTGAACTCTGTGTATACTCACCCTGAAAATGTTTCCCTTGAAACGTAATTGAAAATGTAGTTCAGCTGTATGTGAGCGTAGTTGTGTGGGAGACAGGGTTACTCTCAGTAACTTCATCCAGCCTGTCGATGCGGTGTTGGACTAAAATAAGTGTTCTGTAATGTTTCTCAATACTAAAACATCATTAATATGGGCCTATGTCTATTTCAATTAATATTCCCCTCACCCCATCCGCGTGCCTTTTAAATTATGTATCCCGCCCACACCCCTCATATTAACAGTTATGAGTCCTTTTAAAATGCACTGCCACATTTTGCTATTCATGTATGAAGACTAAAAACAAAAATTATAATTAATCTTTTTTTTAAGAGAAAATATAAATACAAAGCTGTTTAACGTTGTAGGAGCTTTAAGTATTCTTGCCGTTCTGGCAGCTTTCAGAAGTTATTAATGCCAAAGCATATTTTTAATGCAGGGCAAGGGTGTAAAAAATAAAACAATAGGTTTCCCAGAGTCACAGTGGAGACTAATTACTAAATGGAACAAAAAAAAAAAAAAAAGAGAGAGAGAGAGAGAGAACTCAGCAGTGATTTCGTGAATGTCCAACACGCGGCAGATACACAAAACATGAAGAGGATTTGACTGCAGTGTGTGTGATACTTTGTGATGGAGCACACTTTTGGTTCTTATATTTTGTACCCCTCCTCATTGCAACATATCCAACACACCCTTTTTTTAATCATGACGGTGTACTTTAATATGCTTCCTCGTGAGGAGTCCCGACTACTGAGCTTAGACGGCCAACATTAATACTGTATTCTACATTCACATAAGGATCTATTCTACATGTGTTGGCTGACTGAACTGTTACTTATTTAGGGTTCAGGGCTCGGAGGGGGCCCTGGCACTTCGGGTGCTTGTTAAACGAGTAAAGTCTCGCTCCCACTCACGTGCCGTTGACGACTCCGTCCGGGTTGAGCATGGGGATGAGCTTGAAGACAAAGGCCTCCCTCAGACTCTGGGCCACCGTGTCACTGCTGCACAGAAACTCCAGGGTGCCCTTCATCACCCAGCTGGCATTGGACTCACCGGGATGGACACGGCCTGTTAGCACGATACAGGGACGATTGCCTGGACGGAGACGGAGACAGACACATCATGTGGAGTAAGTGTGGAGTGTCAGAATCTTGTTCAGTCATATGTAACCTTTTCCCACCAAAAAGTTGCGCACATGTGCAGTTCTTCTTTTTTAAACCTGCTTAAAATAGGCGACAACTGTCATTGTCACGAATGGCCGGGAAACAGGGCTAGAAAATGTTACGGTAGCCACTTCTTTCTTTATATCTGTTACTTATTCGGTTTCTCTTCAAATTCTCAAACCAGAGTTGGTGATTGCTGGAACATCAAAAATACAACAGTCGTTTTTGATGAGTTTTTATTTTATTTCTCTCAAATTTGAAGGAAATGCGTTTTACAACAATGGGGTCTGGTAGCTTTGAGGAGGGCATGTAATGGCTGTTTCTTTCACATCTAACTCGATGAATTAAGGGTTTACTTTTATCTAAACCACGGTGGAGAAACTAACCAAGACAGTTTTAATCAACTTTATTTAGTTTGTGACGAGTTTGAATGAAGTGCTTTTTATAACGTTTAGCGAGGAAAAATGAGCGTTAGTCAATGCAGTTTAGTGGCATTGGGAAATTGGCTTTAGTATCTCGGGGATTCTACCTGAGAAATTCAAGCAACAGTACTGTTTCTAAATTGAGTGGTACCCTGTCGTCCACCAGAGAGCCGCCCCCTATATTGTTATCTAGTCAACATTTCCTGTGTTCTCTGATTGTCCGGCATAAGTCAATTATCCAGATCAGGTTTTTAATTAAAGTGGTGCTGACGGCGTGTCCTCTACGCCCCTCACAACAATCTATTAAGCTTCGTCAGCGGTGGTGACAGATGGGCAATTATGTCGGCTACCAGAGGCCACGAATGATAATTGTAATGTTGCGCAAGGGTCATACATTACAATGCAAACGTTGTGCAGATAGCATGCCAACAGATGGGAGAGTGTGTGATCAGTCAGGATTGTTTGAGCTCTAAGACAGTCTGCTATTGCGGAGATATTTAGGGAGATGGTGAATGAGCAACAAGTGGATAGAGAATGGCCTGTCCTGGTTTCATTCATCAAAGTTTAAAGGGATTATTGAGGATCGCTTCAGACTAGCCTGGTTTCCTCAAAGTTACTTTCCGATACAACAAAACTGCATTGCCAATTACGTTTCGAGGGAAACATATTTCTTCACGCATTACATTTGTTTTGGACAAATCACCTATTATCATAATCCAAAAGTTTCTACATGACCAAAACCAAAGTTCTAATAAACTGTGATTTTTCTATATTTCTAATAATCATTACATGATGAAGTGATATATTAACAGCACCTGGTTTAAAATCTCACAAAAACGGACTCAGACGCAATGCATTGTGGGGCAGTAAGCTCACATCTCATACTCAGAAATTCTTGCTAATGCAAGTAGTAAATGTGCGTGCATTTCTTTCTTACACAAATAACTATGCAGTGTAAGAGCACTACGTCCTCAATTTGACATCATACTTAGTACGAACCGTTTCCGTACAACTTTGAACACTAACTTTTGGCCTAAAATATAAAACAAGATTTCTATACAGTCTGACTGTGACGTAAAACCACTGGTATGTTCCCGGTCCCACCTGTTCAGCTGCAGAGATTCGCTGTCAGTTCACTGCCTCGTACAGCTCAGCGGTCCAGCAGACAAGGCTTCCCACTTCACTACTGGCCTACCGCCGGTTGAGGCCCATTACCATTGGCTTATAGAGGGTCCATTCTAAATTGGTTATAACGGCACTGAAGGCGGGAACAATGGACTGAGAAGTGTTGGAACATTAGTTGCTGATAGTGAGATGGGTGACATTTACTTACTCATCATCAACTGTCTTTATCATACATTTGCCTGCATGAGAGTTAAGAACTTCAACACTAGATAAAAATGGGATGTTGAAATAGCCTAATTCTTCTCCTACTCTTTAGTTTTCATCTTTGGTCTTCATGGACAACCAGAAATATAATATCCTTTGGTGAATTTTGAATTCTTTCATTTGTATTCCCTCATGGTGTCCCTGTCCTGAGGCTATTGTGAGAGCAGCTGCATCTCATACAGGACATGTTTTAATGCAGGTGAGGCTAGTCACATCCCGCCCACAGAGCTGTGTGTGTGTGCGCACAATTACCTTCCTATCCAACAGTGGACCTGTCATTTATTCTGGGAAAAAACGTAAAAGTAAATTTTCTATTCCATTTTTGTTTTTTTCAAAATGACCAGAAACGGAAGTCCACACTTTGTAAGAGTAGCTTTACAGTCCACTGTTGGTAGTGTAGATATGTATGTGTGTAGGTGTGTGTGTGCTGTCACCACTTTGGTTTTTGTCTCTGTGACATTTTTTCATTCTTTTTTTTTACTTTACAAAATGGTCTTCCTGTGAAAACAAAAGAAAGGAACTACATTCTTCACAGTTCAAGACACCTCTGACATTTCAAAAAGTTCATTGAAAGTTAGGCCACGTCTGTATTGCATTATTGTAAAGGGTTGCTTCAACAACGTTGGACCTGAGTTTAAAATCCTACTATGTACAAATTCCATACTATATGAACGTATCTTTACAGTGAACTGTTTTTGCAGTTTAATCCACAGACTTAACAGGAAATGATACATGCACCATTAGTTGTCATTCAAGCTGCGACTTTAGAATGTCACCGACCAAGCAAACTAATCACAGGGACGGCACAGTGTTTGTTTTCAGGGAATAGTTGTTGTTTGGTTTTCTGGCAGCTTCACCGTTTCCTTTTCGTATTGCATTGTGGGAGAATAGGATCGGTCCACAGCGCACTTCCTGCTTACAATTTATATGTAGAACGGGACTGGGGCACAGCATGTACAGCCTGGATTTACTTGGGCGGCTGTGGGTCAGACGTAGAGCGGGCGGTTCGATCCCCGGCTCCTGCGGTCCACGTCGATGGACATGACACTTAACCCCAAATTGCTCCCGAAGGTGTGTGAATGGGTGTGAATGGTTGACTCGCCCTGAGTGGCACCTTCCATGGTAGCCCCTCCCATCAGTGTGTGAATGGGTGAATGACTAGTGTTAAAGCGCTTTGAGTGGTATGAGGACAAAAAAAAAAAGGCGCTATATTCATGGCCATTTACTTAAAGGTTCATTCTAGCTTATGACAGTTATTTTCACAGCTTTGTCCATTATTTCTCAGAATCCGGTTTATTGCCAAGTTCTGCACAAGGAATTTGCTTCAGTGTATTGATGCATAGCATGAACATCATTTAAAAAAAATTAAATAAATAGATAGAAAATAATAAAAACACAATAATATTGAGAATTGAATTACAATTGAAGAAAATTCCAAAGAAAATATGTTAAAAATACTAAAACTTGTTTACACTATATATGAATTAAAATAAAAAAAATGTATTCATAAATAGAGAATTACAGTGAAAATAAGAAAAGAACACGATAAAATATGTACATAATATGAATTCAAATGAAAGAGCTGTGCAGCTTTTAATTTAAAATATATATATATAAAATGAGAGAAACATGCAAAACTGTCCTAGGAATGTGCAAAGGTTCCCAGTATAACGTCTAAAAAAAGAAGATGCAACGTAGAGAGATATAGGCAGTCACACATATAGAATAAGTTAATTTGCTGAGATCTGGGAACACGGTGAGATCACAACTTCCCCGTGCGACAGGCCGTGAAACGCCAGCAGTCGGACAATCGGCCAGGTTGCCAACGGTTCATATTCAAACCGTCTGATTTGGAGGTCAGTGATGCACGTGAAGTGTCACAAACGATCCCTCATTGTCCGACAAAACTGCGAGCGAGACGAGGGCGCGGCAGGAAGTGGGTCTGTGACGGACGTTTTACAACACGATTCCAAATGGTTTTTCCCCGCGTGGCCTGGAGGTTTCGTCTCCCGCCCGTCTGATCGCCGCTCTGCGATGAATCGTAACGACGCCTACTGCTGCGCAGGACGCCGTTCATAGTCTTCAGCAGAAACCTTTGCATTGCAGCAGCAGTGAGAATGGGATGCGTTTGATGTCCCTAACAATATCCGGGTACTACTGACTTGTCCCTCGCAATAATTGTGATCAAAATGTTTTAATACAGTCGCCGTGGTCTTGATTGAGGAGGACACTGAACAAAACAGTTCCGTGCACAAAACTTTGGGACAAATCATGTCTCTGATTGATTGCGTTAGTTAGTTCAGTTTTCCACCTCCGATGAGGAGCAGCATCCAGCCGCCTCCTCCCGCGTCTCATCCAGACTCCACAGGCCTAATGCACAGCGTACGGGAAGGCAGGTCCATTCTTTTGTCTTAAAATGTTATGACTTTGCGCTCATTAAATTACGACTTCATCAGCACAGTGTTTAGTTTTTTTCCTTGAAATATGACATTATTTTCAATAAATTACAACTTTATTATCTTGAAATATTGACTATTCTCATAAAAGTGCAACTTTCTAATCTTAATAGTTCTTGATATATTAGGACTTTATTGTCATTAAATTACGACTGTATTATGGTAATTTAACGTTTTTTTAATTTCAAAATATTATGACTTTATTCTCATTGAATTGCAACTTTATTATTTTTATTTTTCATCTCATTCCAGAAAATATTACTTTTTTTTGTCAAATTACGACTTCACTGCTTTTCTCTCAAAATATTAAAACTCAGATTTAAAAGAAGGCTTTAATTTAATCACATACATGAAATTTAACCCCTGAATTTGACCCACCCTCAGCCCTTTTTAGGAGCAGTGGGCTGGGGAGCAACTGACATGTGGACAGGAGGCGGATCGAACAGTCAACCTCATGATGATGACTTTTTTGCACATGAGCAAATATCTTGCTCTAACACCACTGAGCTACTAAAGTCCTACTAAATGGATTCATGTATCATTAATGTGAATAAGTACCACATGCACATTTAAAGATGTTAAAGACACAGAGGAGGAGAGAGGAGGACATTAAGCCTACATGTGTGTTGACTGAGCAGAGATCAAATCAAATGTAGATCAACAGAATAGTTGATATCCAGGAAAATACATATGTGAAAGCAATACAGAAGACCTGAGCGCATTACTGCATTATATTGCTTTATTGTGAATAGTGACCTGGTGCAGAGATTTAGTTTTTCCTTCATGTACATAACGACATAAATTGGTGCACAAACATTCACCAGAATGCAGGAAATGAAGTGTTTTACCCTGGAAAATGTCCCCCAGACACCCTGCTTAATATCTTTATAAAAGAGTTGAGGCCCCCTCTATGTGGTCATCATTAAGACTGAACATCAAAACCTACAACAACTGTGAAGCTCACCAGGGGGCAAGTGGTAGAAAATATTAGAATGATAAACTGCGTGAATGATGCAAACGTGTTAGCCTCTATTGAAAGCCTTAAGTTTGATCTCAAAATACTATGATGCATTCCCAATAAAATAGGACTTTCATAGTGTCTCTTTTATACTCTGCTTTGTGGCTGTTTGTCACTCAATAGACAGTGTACAGGAAACGTACAGTTTCTGCTCATTACATGTCTTTTCAAAATAAACTTCCAATGTAGGTTTACTTATGCATCAAAACCGCTCGGTTAGGTTTAGGAAACGATCGTGGTTTGAGTTACAATAAGTATGTTTGTCATGTAAAATAACTTAAAATGTATTATGTAATTGGCATTAGTAAAGTATGGAAGTTACATAACTAAATGTTGGTAAAATAAGCCAACCCCGCCTCCTACACGGACTTTCTGGCCTTTTATATTATGTCAGTCGCTCTGAGCGTCTAGTTAGGGCCCGAGCGACCGACGAAGTTGGTCCGAGAGGACCTATTGTAATCGTATCGTTTATTAGGGCCCGAGCGGCCGACGAAGTCGGTCCGTGAGGACCTATTGTAATCGTATCGTTTATTAGGGCCCGAGCGGCCGACGAAGTCGGTCCGTGAGGACCTATTGAAATCGTATTCTTTATTATTATTTAGGGCCCGAGCGACAGACATAGTCGGTCCAAGAGGATCTATTGTAATCGTATCGTTTATTAGGGCCCGAGCGACCGACGAAGTCGGTCCGAGAGGACCTATTGTAATCGTATCGTTTATTATTTATTCTTATGGTAGGGCTTTGCATGGACAAAAGAGGTGCTTGGACTACACCTAAATCATTTAAAATTTGCAAGCTTTTTGGGGTGTCGGGAAAAAGTCGGACAAAATAGCTCGACGGCGCCCCCTTGAGTTAGAAAGCTAATACTTTTTCCCCCCGAAGCCCGATTGACTTGAAATTTTACATACATGTCCGGTTCCATCTAACTTACAAATAAGTCCACCAGACCCCTAAGCTCCGCCTACTTAGATTTTCCGCCATTTTTAATTTTGTGAAAAACACTTTTTTCTCAAAATCCTCCTAAACGCTGGGTCCGAATGTTCTGTGGATCATTATTGGTTCAATGTCATTAAACATTATGAAAATCTTGTTGATATCTAATTGTGTTGAGAACAAAAAGGACCAATCAACTTCTAAGGGGAGTGGCTTAGTTTTCAATCCACTGAACTTCCAAATCACATCACCAAATGTATAGTATATGTCCACATCGCTTCCATTAACTGACCCTACGATTTTCATTATTTTCAAACACTACGGGGCGATGCATTTATCCGCCCAATATTGGCTTTTTTTTGCATTTTTCAGCATTTTCAGGCGTTGTACCAGAACGATCTCCCCTAGAGATTAAACCCGATTGACTTCAAATTCGGCCAGTATGATCTTGAGACCTTTGCAGTGAAAAGTTGTTAAAAGATTTAAAAAATATCGAAGCAATGTGAGTAGATTAATCAGATCCCTCTCAAAGATGGTCAGAAAAGCCTTAAAACGTTGATAATGCAACACGGTGAAGATTGTAAGAATCCGATGAAGGGCGGCGACTCGGAGCATCGGCGAATATCGATCCTTCGCCGTGACCGAATAAACCGATATAACTCGACTCCACATGATCAGATCATTTCCAAATTTCACGTGTATGATGAGACTCTAGGCTTGAAGACATGTACAGTCTAATTTTGAATCAGTCATAGCGCCACCTACTGGTAACTGGAAGTAAAAGTTTCTGTACTTTGGCTTGGTTTTCTTAGTAGGTAGATCAGATCAACATCAAATTACTTCCACAGAAACGGAAGACTTTTATAATACCAGCCGACAAAGCGTTTGAGGTTTCGTGTAACGACGTTGCCGTGGCGACCCCTTCTTCGCCGTCTACAACAAAGGTCCTTTTGAGGGACTAAACATGCTTGAAATGTCACTAAACTTTGCACACACATTTCAAGTCATAAATGTAGTTAACTTATATGATTTTAATGCTTCAAAGTGGAATGTTGGCTTGATAGCACCCCCTACCAAGTTTCAACGATGCAGCCCTCGCAGTACGTTTGACATAGATATACAAGATTTAGTAGGCACATGTATCACATGTAGACTTAAACAAAAGTCTCTTGGGACCATGCTCTAAACCGTACCGGAAGTCGGCCATTTTGATTTTTGTGTGATTTATTTGCTCATTTTTGTCTATTTCTAGGCGCTTTTCTGGAACGAACTCCTCCTAGGGAATTTATCAGATCCACTTCGAATTTGGACAGTATGATCTCAAAACCTTAGTGATTAAAAGTTGTTAAAAGATTGTTGTTTTGTCAAAGCCTGTTGCCGTAAAGACGCACTCTTTGCCATAAAAACAAAGGTGTTTTTGAGGGGCTAAACATGCTCAAAACACACCCAAACATAGCAGACACATTTAATGACCTAAATGTAGTTATATGATATGATTTTATTGTTTCAAAATGTAAAATTGGCTCGATAGCACCCCCTACAAAAGTTTAACAAAATTCAACAAAATTCGACAAAGCAGCCCTCGCAATAGGTTTAACATAGATATACAAAATTTGGTAGACGTATGTAGTACATCTAAACTTAAAAATAAGCCTCTTGGGACCATGTTTCAAACTGTACCAGAAGTTGGCTATTTTGAATTTTCTATGATTTCTTTGATTTATTTTTGTCTATTTTGTAGGCGCTATTCTTTAACCACCTCCTCCTAGGGACTTTATCAGATCCACTTCAAATTTGGTAGGCATATGTAACACATGTCAACTTAAAAATAAGTCTCCAGGGACAATGCTCCAAACCGTACCAGAAGCCGGCCATCTTGAGTTTTGTGGGATTTTTCTTTTTCTCTATTTCTCTGCGCTTTTCTGTAACGAACCCCTCCTAGGGAATTCATCAGATCCACTTCAAATTTGGTCAGTACAATGAAAAAACTTAGTGATTACAAGTTATCAAAAGCTTGAGGTTTCATAGAATGGCGTGGACGTGGTGTGGCGGCTATTTTACATGGTTTGCGTTCATACATCAAGCTATTGTAAATCGATAACTCACTCGTTTTCATGAAAAATACACGTTCAAACAATTCTTTAGGTACATTGGAAAAACCTAGATATAAATTGCATTAGTCTACCATAACATGTATTTTTGTCTAAATTCTTTTAGTATTTTGAAACTTTGTTTTTTTTAT
This sequence comes from Ophiodon elongatus, assembly GCA_016806645.1. Taxonomy (NCBI): domain Eukaryota; kingdom Metazoa; phylum Chordata; class Actinopteri; order Perciformes; family Hexagrammidae; genus Ophiodon; species Ophiodon elongatus. The sequence continues at coordinate 476,068 of JACSYO010000795.1, forward strand.
GGGGTGAAGTAGATAAATAGAGATGACACACCTCTGCTGTTCAGGGTCATATTGACCCGCTCCCTCAAAATCAAGCCAAATGAGTCACAAGGATTTGTATTGAAAGTAAACTTTATTTATGTTTATTTATAGTGTAAAGAAACAGACCAAAGGCCAGCGTGCAGTCATTCTCTTGGTGCTGTAGGACCCCCGTTACTTGGTCCAAATTGTCCACCCCCTTATTTGTGGCATTGTAATCTAGAATCATGCTTGGTTTCTCGTCCTCTCTGGTGCTGATTTCAACATTTCTATGGAGAGTGTTCATGAGCACAACATTCTTTCTTTCTTTATAGACCCCAGCAAGTATAAGGAGATCTATATATGCATGTAAATGCGTTTCATCCAGCGCCTTCCACTTCTCCCTTAGACGTCATTTCTAGAATTACTTTCTGTATTGAGTTTGGAATGACCAGTTCAAAAGCTGACTTGATGTCTGTGACACGAGTCACTGCCATCCTGGTGGGGCTTGGCACTGTCTTTAGAATATTTTCGGCAGACAGTCTTGGCTGATGTATATTGGGTGAGGATGACCACTGTATTTCAAAATTTTTCGACACGAATGTCTCACTTGGAGGAACAGGTATATCAATTTGCTCATCTGATGGTTCATAATCAGTACCATTATAATCTGAATTGACCTCAACATGGTCTTCATCTTTAGACACATCCTCCTCTTTCATTGTCATGATCAAGGAAGAGCTGCAGAGCCTCCAGGGCTGTCGTCCTTTTGTTTCTGTTGCTCATGTTGTCCTACAGTAAGCTGCTGTGTTGTATGTATCTGCAGAGTGTAATGTTGGTAGGACTCCCAAGCAACCCGTTTGTATGTTTCACCCCTCCCCTGCTAAGTGTGGGCGGGGTTTTCCCGCGGGAAAATATAAGGTTCCCGTCAAAATAGTATCTGTATTTCTCGCACAGGTGGGGTTGTGTGTGTGTGTGTGTGAGAGGGACTAAGAAATGGTCTAAACTTGACACGCTGACCCCTTATAGCCTCCACTTTCATTGCTGGGTCAAATTGACCCGAACATCATCTCTGTAATATAAACCTGCAGGGGGGGTTGCATATACACGATATGAACCCTTTTTTTTTTTTACATTGATTACACTAATTAAGGCAAGCAGAAGAAGTTTCATACAGAAAAAGTACTTAAAAATATTTTTTCTAGATTTTCAAACTTTGAAACGGGTCAATTTGACCCTGAACATAACAGGAGGGTTAATACTCTTTAATTGATCTAACGTCAAGCCCCTGACGACGCTGCTGCTCCACGCGTGAAATATCCTCTAAGCCGCTTACACAGTGTCTGATGGTCAAGCAAGTTCCGGGACGCGTCAACCGGCGTCCGGCAAGTAGCCTCGACATCGCCAGGGGTGCGAGGGCCCGATCATCGCTGCTCGCAGCTTTAATTTGAGTTTGAAATGAGATTTAAAAGAGGACACAGAGCCTCAGATAGGGTTTTCCACATCTGTACAGATAAGACAGGGTGACCTGTTGAGAGTCTGTCAAACAACCAGGAGTTTACAGAATGAGAATCAATGCACTCGACCATCTTCCCCATTTAGTTTTGGTGCAGAAAAAGAGAACGAACCAAATGAGGAAAGAGGGATGGAAACTGAAGTGAGCGGTCAGTTCCAGACAGAAAGGATGTAAGACCAGAGCCCAAAGTAGGACAGGGGAACCATCCTAGTCCAGCGCCAGTTACCTGGAGGCCATGTCTGTCCTGCTGAACGAGATTATGTTTGATAATTAACGGCTTTCAGAGATGAGGTGTGATTGCGCTGGAAGCCCTTTTTTTTAATTGGAGGCAGGAAGCGGGCAGCTCTGTCTAATCCGTCACTCTGTAGAAAAAAGCTGGAGTGTCCAAGGAAAACATCAACGATAGAGAGCAGAACCTGGTTTGGGAGTCAATATGATTATTTAATCTTTTAGGAGAAATAAATGGGTCTAGATGAGTTCATGACCTCAAATCAACTTCAGATTCAAATATGGCTTTCACTGAAATGAGAGGAGTTATGAGCTTTTCATCCAGAAAGCTGCTCTATACCCACTGACACGGCTGGTTGTAATTAGACCCAATTAGCATACTCATTTGCATACACAGGAAGAAGACTGGAACTGATTGCCGTTTGCCCCGGGCTTTGTTTGCACTGAAGTTTGGGTTGTTTGTACAACATAGACCCACACACAAACCCCCTCAGGACTCTTAATCTACATAAGACAACCATGCCCCCCCCCCGCTCGGCCAGTCTCAGAGTGAACAGGGTTTTTGAGGTTAATTGCCTGGTTCGAGACAAGTGAACACCAGCTTGCCCTTACGCGGTGGGAGATCTCCTCTTTTGTTGCACCTCAAGGCGACCGGCAACCTTTTGGGTGTGCCAGAGATCAACAGCAACGCCTCTCGGCATGGATGGGATTCGGCGACCTGAACGAAATCAATGCTGAGTGCAAAATGGGCTATGAGGGAGACAAACACTGAGGGGGAGGAGGTGAATTGCCAGTGGCGGAAACACACAGCTGGGTCACCCAATACGTGCACCGGGGACGAACCCGTTGCCACTACATAATCCCTTGGCCGTGTTTTCGGTGAATTGGAATCCTTAAGAATTCAGTCTGAGTTGTTGGCAACACCTGTGTTTACTCAGGCTGTTCTCATACACCATTCGTAGCAACAAGTAATGCACTCTGCTTTGTATAAAACCCACGCAACAAATTTGTTTGGTAACCAAAGAATCCTGAGCCAGGACAGGTGACGTAGGATGATGAGCGATTCAAACTTATTTGCAGAAAACTTCCGTGTTTCAAATTTACTGTGAGGAATTTTTAACTGGTTATGAAACGGTCTCAATGTCATACTGATGCCTCTTTATGAACTACATCAGTGAACGAGACGATCAGAGAGAAGATAGTCTCTCTGTATGTAGTTAATGCTTGTCATCGGTGCCACCAGGTGGGATTCCGTACAAATTTAGATGAAATCATGCAGGTTCTGACTCGGATTCAGATCCGGCTTCGCTGCCGCCTTCAACCTGCGTTTGGAAGCTCCGGCAGGATGTGGAGAGCTCTGCCCATGGTAGCAGCGGCTCCTCCTCCGGCCCCGCTGGGAGCCAACATCGACACCGCTCTGCCTGTAGGCCCAGGCCGTATTGCTGGGCCCCCACTGGAGGGAAGGGAGGCACAGGAGAACCAGAACCAGGACTGAGCGGGGCAGACTCTCAGACGCATGCTGCAGTAAAATGAGAGGATTTCTAAAGGGAGTCTGGTGCTCAGAGACACTACCACTTTAGTCCACAGGGGCCGCCAAACACAACACAAAATGTAAGTTCCTCGTAGCAGCTTTAAGTAACGCCACTTCCTTAATTATTGTAACCCAAACTTTGACCTATTTGTTACTTAACACCACTTCTGTAGCGATTTTATCCCAAACCACGTTTCTTTCCTAAACCCTAACTTCTATAATCGCTCGTGCACCTGGACATTTGTCGGAAAACTCTAACTACCTTTCACCTTTCGTAAGACATCGTGTGAACCGTTATATCAGGATACCGTGGTTCACAGGAGATAACTGTGAGTGTAGTTTACAATAAACCATTCCAACTAGATAGTTTCATATTAAAATGCATCAATGGTAAAAATCAATCAGTTAATTTTCAATTCCTGAAACGCTGACTGTGCTGGAGCATTTGGGGGAAAATGACAAGAGGAAATGGCATAATTGCTATGCACAAATGCCCGGTGTGTAATAGCAGCTACAGTAGTTGGGTATAATATTATGCTAATATGGATATGCTGTGATGAATCTCATATGGTTTTCTCCTAAACAAATTATTTCTTCATATTTCTGACTGCCAAGGATCACTGGCTTTCAATTAAGCACTGAGAAACAAACAAAGCGTGGGATATCTGTCTCTGTCAGGATGGATGGCTGGCTGTTTGTCTCCTTTTGTCTGCCTCTCACTCACACTCACACTCACACACTCTCACTCACACACACACACACACACACACACACACACACACACACACACACACACACACACACACACACACACACACACACACACACGTACACACACAAAAACACTGCAATAATAGCCTGCCCACACAAACACACACATTCCATCAACTGGCTATCAAACGAATTCCTCCCTGTTTATATGACCTCTAGCACTCTGACCCTTAATCCCAGCTCATCACACACACACACACACTACTCACGGAGTTGGTGCATGTCTTTCCAGGCCCTGCTGGCAGGACAGGCGGTGATGGTGACCACGGGACACGGGTTTCCAGCCAAAGTGCCACAAAGAACCTGCTGCTGGAAGAACACCTTGGCGGGGTCCACCGATTTCTGCAGCACCTTCAGGTGAGCCTGACGGACACACGTGTGTAGAGTTAGTTGGCATGTAGGTCCTGATGTAGACATGCATGGACATTGCAGTCATTTGCAGTGGCATGTTTTCTATTGGAATGGCTCTGTATTCACATCTTGTCTCCTAATGTTTTGTATGAAAACTAACTACAAGTACATTCATCAACATAATAAGGAAGTTACTATAATAACATTTTATTTTTCCTACACTATCCATTTGTGGCAACTAAAGGAGGATTGATGCAACTGAAGTATTTTTTTGGGGCGGTGGGGGGGGCATTTCAAGCCAACAGTGCAGAGACAACTTGAAATCACCGGTCCCCACTTTGGCCCCAAAACTGGGACCTGTTGTGGTTTCCGTTTACCTATTGAACAAGTCAATGTTGACTTGAGGAATGAGATGGGATACATCAACATTTCACCAAGACCAACTTTCCCCAATCTTGATGGTTCATGTGAGACGCAGAGCTCAAGTCAGTGTAATCTCAGCCTAGTCGCCAGGAAAAAATGGCAGTCATTTCTGCAAACCACGGATACGTTGAATGAGGTTGTTTTTAATCTATCTTTTTTAATGTGGAAGTCTGGAGGGAGTTCAGTGTAGAGCCAAGGTTTGGACATCTGATCAGGATGCCTCCTGGACGGTTCCCATTATTGGTACGTCCAACTGGTAAGAGGCCCCGGGGTAGACCCAGAACACGCTGGAGGGATTATCTCTTCTGGCCTGGGAATGCCTTGGGGAGCAGAGGGCCCAGGACTTTGGTCTTTGATTTATTTGCTGTGCACAGTAACTCTTTCCAATACAAAATACCTCTACTCTGATGAAATGGCTCGGACCCATGACAAGACACTGTTGCTTTGGATTTTGATTGTTTAGTCTAAACATTTCCATTCATCTGGCCCCATGAAGGAGGACTTGTTCTCACATCATAACATTTACCGTCATATTTATCTCTGGTTGCAAAATTACAATGTAAGGCTGGAGAGAAATCCCAATAATCAGAATTACCATATTGGTGGCAGGAAATGAGCATTATAATCAATGTCCCGTGACCGCTACACTGATTTTTCTGATTACATTTGCATACCAGCATGGATTCGTGGAACTCAGCTGGAGGAGATAAATACACATGAATTATTTAAGCAATTACCGATCAACTTTTTGATAGAAGCTTCATTTGTGATATATGATATATGCGTGTAATTTGGCTCCCAACCAACAAGAGTTATTACTGTTTACAATACGAACAGTCTTTCAACCCTTGCGTTTTGTTGGAATTGGCTTTACTTCCTCATTGTTTGGGTTCCTAAAGACCTCACTGCTGTATTACAGTTGACTTAACTAGTTGTCCATCATAGGATTATCATGGGTCTCTATTTCAAATGTTCATCTGAAAAGTAACTCCAGAAGAAAAGAGGCGAGAAAACCAAAAAAAAGAGATGGATGGTGGGGTGGATCAGTACCTTCAGAGCAGAGTATGTGTAGGGATAATGGTAGGCCAGGTAGCAGACGTCCTCATTGTGTTTGAAGGTGATGGTAAAGGTCAGAGTATAAAAGGTCGTTCTCCTTCGGCCTCGAGCTGGACAAAAGTGGTTTCTGGAGGAGAAAATAGAGGGAATGACAAACAATAAGTTAAGTTATGTGAAGATAAAAGATCGGTCTCCAGTAGTGTCTGTGAGGTCTGTATCTTTAGCACTGAGCGCTCTACTGCGGGACTACTTTGCTCTTCAGACACCACTTAGCATTCAAACGGCTCTTTGTCATTGAGCTTTCTTTGGTTGGAGTGCTAGTCGTGAATCAATATCATGCTGTGTCATATGTTAAAGCACTGAGTTATGACTTCAGTCATTCAGGCTTTGTGTGTGTCCCCGAAGAAGAGACGGCTTTCAGAAACACGTGGCACAATTATAGTTATCTAAGGGGTTATCCTGAATGTTTTACTTTCTGTACAATCATATCTCTCTATGTGATTGGATTGCCAGCATCTTCTCTAATGTAATGCTATTTGTTTTTTTTACTGCTGAAGAAAAAAAAAACACATTGGCTTTGTGAATTTAATTCGTACCTGAAATAACAAATTTCAGTCCCGGTCCTGACCCAGTGTGGTCGACCCTCCAGAGCTTCCCTTACTGAGTACAGCACGGGCTGCATTCCTGCAGTACACACACACACACACACACACACACACACACACACACACACACACACACACACACACACACACACACACACACACACAGTTAACCACATGGAACATACTTGGTGTAACAGCAGTAAAACTAGTGGAAATGGCGAATAAACTGCAATGTCACTGTGTCGATGATATTATTATATCTGCCAATACAAAATAAATTGATTAATTCCTTTATTAATAAAACCAAAAATTACAATGAGACACAAAACATTAAAACAAAGAGACACAAAACCACAAATATGCGTAACGGCAATAAAGAGACCCAACGACAAAAAGACACAAAATGACCACAAAAAGAGGAACAAACTGACAGCCCTCCCTCCATGACAGTCCTGAGACAACCACAGATGCCAGATTTTTCTTTCTCAGAGCCTTTGATTTAGTGATTGCTGTCAGGATGTGAAGAGAATTTTAACAACTATAACAGTTAAAAGGTTTCTAAAACACATAACCTGTAGTTTTGAATGTTAAACCGTTTGCAGCATGTTTGCTGCTCACCAGTTTAAGTTAGTCTCGAAGATCTGTGTCTTTCTTGTTGGCGCCACCTATGGCTCAAAGCGGTAATTGCAGTATCACTTCCAAGAGAGCGCTGCTTATGATTTTACCCGGGAAAGTCACCACAGACACCCAGATCGTAATACTGCAAATGCAAGAGCTTTCATCAGTGGACCATAGGCTCAGTCACCATTGTGTTACTTTACTCAGCAATAGATAGTGACCGGGCATTTATCTAAAGAAAATGGCCTTTGGAGATTACTTTTAGCTACAATGTGCCTCTTAGTCATTTATTGCCTTGGGGATCCAGCAGGGGGGGCTGCGCTCTTCTACCTCACTTAATATAATTGCTTAGCTGGTTACAGATGGACTCCAGTTGTTCCTTGTGTTATGCCTCTCCCTGGTGGTGTGTGTGTGTGTGTGTGTGTGTGTGTGTGTGTGTGTGTGTGTGTGTGTGTGTGTGTGTGTGTGTGTGTGTGTGTGTGTGTGTGTGTGTGTGTGTGTGTGTGTGTGTGTGACCTCTCTTACTCCCTCCCTGATTGCTGCCAAGTAGATTCACCTGTTCCAAGCTGCACACCTGCATCCCATCTACTCATCAAAGCTACAGTGGATCTGCAGTGGATGATGGAACGGGCCTACCTTCAAAACGTGTCACTCAAAGAAACACGGCCCAACCAGTAGGAGACTCAAAATGAGCACAGAGAAACATAAAACGACTACATAGAGATGCAAAACCGCTGCAGAGACTCACAATGACTATGAAAAAGGGCGAAACATCCATAAAGACACACAAAATGACAGAGACAACAGGTCTCAGAGGTGGTGGAGCCTTTTGCGTGTCTGTTGCCAGGATTCCATTGTCTGAGTATATCGAACCACAGTGGTAGTTTGTCGTTCTTTTGGCCACTCTGCGTCTCAAGCATCATTACCCTGCGACTCCCCTGCTTGCCTCACCAGCTTGCTACCGTTAACCACTAGCTGTAGCACCAACCACGCTCTCACTCTCTGCCCTGTTCAGCTCAGCCCGCCACCTTCCATCAAGCCTCTGCCTCCGCTGCTCCTCCACAGCCTCTCACCATCCTCATCGCCCTTGGTCCCTCCAATAAATCTTCATCTACTCTACACTCTGGGTCGGTGTTCGAGTCCACCAATGACTGATCGTAACACACGTATGTATTTCATCCCTGTAGGGGGTCAGTTCATGTGCCGGCTATAAAAGATCAGTTAGAAAGTAAGACATTTGTTGTCTGCTGTCTACTGGACAATGTGTATTTGTATCTTAGAAAATGCGTTATTTTTTTTATTGAGTACGGGCACAAGGTACGATGAGTAAATTAATTAAATGAAAAAAAAAGACTGTCAACAGATTTGTTCATCAGTGGCTTGTAGGACTTTAGGAGAAATTGCCTTGTTAATCAATTTTCTTTTTATTTTGAATTTTCTCTTAGGTACAAACACAATTAACGACTGTTCCACCTGTTGTAGGAGTCATATGCAATCAGTCTGCTGTTATCAAAGCCTGAGTTTTTCACTAATGGATTGTATATTTCATTAATCTGAAGCAATGTTTGAGTTTGAAAAACCTTTTACAAAAAGAATTACACTTCATAATTATGTTGACATTATCCAGCAGTTACTCTGCAATTATGGGCTAATATAATTTCTAAATGTATTCATATAGCCTAACAATATCCTCATTAATTAAAATTGGCTAATGGTGCTGTTGTATACAATATCCATATGAACACTTACAATAATTTGACCCCTTCCCTTTGCAGTCATCGATGGCCTTGCTGTAGCGAGACATTTTTGGAGACATTATTTCTTTATTTCAGCGACAGAACGACCCTCGTAACCGCATTTGTTATTTGTCCCCATTCTTTGTCTTGAGCAGGTCTCTTAATTCTGCTGCTGACACTGTTAAAAAATATACTTTCCTTTATGAATCTCTGAAAGCAGGACTTTAAAATAGGACATATGGAACAGGACGCATAGCCTTATATGGTATCATTGGGGCGTTAATTATGGTAGTTTACCATTCCCAAGAAGGCACGCTCATTTACGCACATGTGGTATTCATAATGTTTAGTTATATGAAGTGAGGGGAGTTTGCTGAATCTGATGTGGAACACTCATACACTGTACGGAAATGTCAGCCAGTCGGACCTTGTAGCTCGGACCCCAAACTCTCTACCTCAATAACCGCAGTCTTTTTCTACAATGGATTTTTTTTTTCCCCGGGGCTCGAAAAGTTAAAGAGCCACAAAAGAGCATCAAATCTCTGGGGGTTAAAAATAGATAGTTGGGTGAATTTGTACCCTGTCAGCACATTGCAATCTTTTAGAAGAAAAGACATTTTCTGTACAATGGGATACAGACTACTTTGGAAGAGCCGCCCATTCTTCCTACTCATTGGCATCTTCCTGAGATAAAACCGATTTCCCCAGTGTACGTTAAAAAGAGCTATTTTCCGGTACAAAGGGCATTGTATGAATCTGTGTGTAGTAAGTGTGCGTGGAAGAAATGGGATTGCTGCTGGAGGTACTGAGTGTTCTTTGCAATGCAATTTTTTTGTGTGTGTGTATTTAGTTCTAGTGGATGGCCTATTATGGCGGGACCCACTGCTGAGCCTGTAGAGCTGTCTTCAGAATGGGAGAGAATAAGAGAAAACACGGCGAGGGGTCCGCTCCATTAGCCCCCACACTGTGTGTGTTGGACAGAGACTGAGCTCTGATGGAGGGTCAGAGTGCAAAAGGCCATATAAATAAGAAGATGCCAGTGAAAGAGTCGAAGTGGGGTAATACAGCAACATGGCTCTACTGAAAGAGGTCTGTTTTCATGTCAGCTCAAGGACTATATATAAAATATATAGTCACCCCACCATTCAAAGAGATTGCGTATGTATTGGACATGAAGGGATGAAGAATGATGTTGCACAGTGCACCTGCACATTGAGTTTAAAGGCATTTACACACTGGGGGCATGAATAAACACGAAAATTCGAAAAAATACTCTCCTGCGAATATTTCACATCAAAAGTGTACATATCAGCAGTGATGCGCATTTGCAGCAGCTGAAACACCTTTTCTTTTTTTTAAATAAAAGGTTAGAAGGTAAGTTAAAAACAGAAGAAATTGATGTGGTCTGCACTGGTTAAAAGGAGTAAAGTTTACCCTCCTGTGTGAAAGTATTCATGACAGAAACATCAGTTAAAAAAAATACATTTAATTGCAAGAAAAAAAAAAAACCCCCCAGTAAGTAAAAGCCATAAAACTGCTTTGTCAAATACTCATTCAACTTTCCCCCCTCGGGAGGCTTGTCTTGTATTCGGAAGGATGCTCTAAATAAATGAGGAGCACGGTGAAGATTCCACTCCCCACCTCCTCCTGTAATGCTAATCCAAACTGGTTTTAATCAAAAGAAGTACTGTCCCTGCAGAGAAATAAAGGCCACTCTGAAGCGAGGTCCGGGTGTGCAGCGTGCATGTGAGCGTTATTGCTTGGGACGACCACCCGCACAGCTGTAAGGGCCCTAGTGTACGCCATAACCTACACGGCAGCTGTCTGCATATGTACACGTTTCTGTGCACGCAACATTGGTCGTGGGCGTATGTCGACACATTCCACTAATGCATAGTAGAGATGAAGACAACAGTTGCTTTTCTAGTAGATGCGTAGTTGGCGTGTTTGTTCATGGACGCACAAAGAAATTCCAACCTGTCCTCACTCCCGAGTTATACAAATTCTGCCGCTTGGTCAGTGCCCTTCGCCGTCTGATACCCGACTCAAGAGGCTCTCAGAGCAGGAAGTGCAAGATATGTCCACCGCGGGTTGGGAGTGGAATGGTAAATGGACAGGTGTATAGAGCTTTTCTTGTCTTCCGACCACTCAAAATTAACAGGAGACCTCTGTTTGTGTAATTTGTGTAACCATAAGTCAATGTTGACGTTTTACTCACATCAGGCACTACGCATGAGCCATGCTCTTTTTCTAACCCTAAGTGTTTTAACCTAAATTTCCTGTGAAGAGGGAAGTTTATTTTGAAGAGACTATGCATGTAATGAGCGTACATTCGGGCACCGTCCCTGACACATCCAAAAGTGATGCTAGAGGGGTACGTAGAGCCCCATGGATTGACTTTTAGGACCACTGACCAAGATGCCGTAGTTGACGAGTTGGGACTAAGAATGTGTTGGGCAATTCATGACATGTGGACCTTTTGCAACTACAGTCAAGTGGCTGGAAAACAAATACCTGGTACTTGGCAGACTGACCACTAGCTAGGGCTTGTTTGTTGCTACATGAACTGAAACCTCTCTGGTGGGGAAAGAGGTGGAGTTGGACGATGATCAATAGCATCTACACACAACACAGACCCTGGAACCAAACTTGTGAATCACACAGTGTTTCCAGGCAATTTTCTGCAGTGGAGGAGAACTGCTGACCTCAACAATAGGGGATGTAATCAGAATGAAAAAGGAGCACTATAAGGAACTGCTCACAACTGACATGCCCTTGCAGATGTCCCTAAGGTGGTTGAGAGGCCTCACAGTGGCAAGGCACCTGGCTAAAATTAGATAAACCTGAGATGCGGATGGCTCTGGATATTGTTGTGTAATGCATTCGCATTATTGGAAGTCATTCAAGAGTGTTGGACTCCACATGGCTTTTCCTTGTCACCAATTCTGTTTGTGACAAAATCTCTGGGCGTAGCTGACGGGTGGAGTGTCTAGTTTGGTGACCTCAGGATTGCATCTCTCCTTTGTTGCCCGTGATATAATTCTGCCAGCTTCATTGAAGTGTGAGCACGCACAGGGGGCGGTTTGCAGCCAGGTGGTGATGCAGTTGGGATGGGCTGAGATACTGTTGCATTCTCTCACCAAACGTTTTTCATAAAGCTCTAGCAGTCCATACTTAATTTTGAACTTGCCAGTAAGAACAGTGTCACCAAAACTAATACTGGCGAATGGTCAATTACGTGTACATTACCTCTCCTATTTGAAAGTAAATATGTACACTAATACAGATAAATACCAGAAGTAAACAAGTCGTAAAATGGCAGTTGTGTCTCCCTACAATACACGCACATTTGAATTAAAACTGAATGGAGAAAAAAGTGTACATTTTTTTTTACCTTTTACTTTCCATGTAACGTTACTTGACAACGATATCGAGGAGTTCGTGAACGTGCAGTTCCTAGCTGCCTAGCCTAATGGGGTGAAACAAGGCTGCGGTGGTCCCACAGAATAAATTAACGCTGACTTACTGTTGCATTATTGTGGAACATAACATCAGTTGGGCAAACTAGGACAAGCTAATGACCTCAAGGTAAACATCATTGGTCGGCATCACAAACAGAACACGTACTAAGCATCCGCTAACTGGTGACTCCCAGCTGAATGCGATGTGGTTGCACTTAGCGGTGGCAGCTGTGTCCTTCATAAAAGCCTTCTATTTTATTTTAATCAATTGTTAAATACATACTCGCCTGTGTTTATTATCTACGCCAACCATTTACGCAGGTTACTACCAGCAACCGTGGACGCATCTGGCTGAAAGTCACCGGTTAATGTTATTGGACAGTAGAGCAGTTTGCCACCGCAGTAATGGCAGCACTGCTCGATGGCAAATCACACAAAGCGGTTGCTGGATTTGCCTGTAAGAAGTTGTGGAAAAAACAGTACCTGGTAACATTATTGAATCCTGGATAATGCATCAAAGTGTAAACTTGAATGAGACGTTCACAATTTGTAAAGGATGTCATAACAAAACCTTCTCACCATAGTTGAACTGGCTGTTGCTCTTCTCACAGTTGATGACATTAAAACGGTAGGGAACGTCTGTCACCATGTTACTGACTTCAAAGTAGAACCACTGGGTGTGCTGGCTACTGTTTGCGTCTGCATTCAATATGAGGTCATATTCATATCTATGGAAGACAAGAGAAGAAGAAAAAAGACATGCGACAATGGTTCTGTCAGTGTTGAATGTGGGCTTACTGTGTTAGGACTGTGTAGAAGTAATAATATCACTCTGCGGCTCATTGACTCCTTTGACCGTGTGTGTGTGTGTGTGTGTGTGTGTGTGTGTGTGTGTGTGTTCGTCCATACCTGCGGACCTGAACAGCCTTCCTTAGGTTCCCACATTCAAACTTGGAGAAAAACCTCAAGGAATCAGACGGACACTGAAGACTGACAGACAACGAGACAGAGCCGACGACATGGATTTGAGATAAAGAAAATGGAAATGAAATGTTCACAATCTCTAAATCCAAGCATTCGTCTTGTACAGCTTAATTATTGTCTGTTTTTCTGAATGTCTATTTGTGTTGTTCACCTACCTGCTGTCTTCCAGGTCAAACACTACCTGGTTGATGATTCCATCAGTAGTCAGGAAGCGTTGGACATCCTCAAACGCTTTCTGCCTGATTAAAGTAAAGCACAGGCAGGCATACAGATGTTAACATTGAGAATGTCCCTTCAATATCTCTTGGCTACTACGAGGAACTTTAATTTGGTGTTGATTTTGGCCCTGTGGACAAAATTGTTTTACGAGCACCAGATTCCCTTTTTAGAAAACCTAATTTTATGGGATCCGCGAGGCGAAGCTCTGCTCCTGGCAAGCATTAAGAATTACTATATAGAAATAGCCAATCGTCCCACTGATGGTCTTGTTTACTTATGTAGGTCATATAGGGGCATCAGTATTACAATGAGACAGTTTGACAACCAGTTAAAAGTTCCTTGTAGTAACTTTAAAAATCTAGATGTGATATTTAAATTAGCTGGGGGTCACGAGATGTTTTGATCGTAGTACGGGAAGTTTCAGGGGTTTAAATGAGACGACAAAGTATGGATGATTTCCAAGGCACGAAGTTCTTTTAACACTTCAGTCGAGATCCATTTAATCAATTGCAAAAACATGTCTGACAAAAGAGAATTGGAATGCCACAGAAAATGCAATAAAGATATGCAACATGCTTTCTTGTCTGATTTGGTCTGAAAACTAGCATGAAAGAAACTGGGCACTGTTTTCTTGCTATCTGGGCTCAAGTACTTTTTTCAGGTTCTGTACTTAAAAGGAATAGTTAAAGTCAAGGCAAAGCAAATTCATTTATCTAGCACATTTCATACCCCAAGGCAACTCAAAGCGCTTTACAGATTAGACAGCTGAAAGAACAAGAAACAAATGATAAAATATCAAAGAAATCAAATAGCCAAAAACTACTGAACAAACCATCAAAAGCACACAAAATAAAAACTAGCAAATGAATTAAACGGAAAGGCAAACAGGTAGTCTTTCTCTTAAATTTGCTGACTCCAGGTCTGCAAGGTTTTTACTGGGTCAGGAGATCTGATAAGTGTCTTGGACCAAAACTGTGAAGTGATTTGTGGACAAACAAGAGAATTTTGAAGTTGCTTCTGTGGGAAATGGGTAGCTAATGTCTAATGCCTTTTTGGTCCTTGTTACTACCCTGGCAGCATCATTCTGGATCAGCTGAAGCTGTTTGATGGCTGTCTTAGCCAGGATACCTTAAAATAATACAAATTGTATATATTATTTAAATCTTGTAGGCTCTATGTTCCGAGAAAAAGTTTTCGATCTAATTGCGCTAAGAACGGAGTGCCTAAAAATGTAATCTCATCACTACAAACTGACTTAGATTGATTCCGAACGTAAAAGACTTGTTATAAAAGGTCCTAAAAAACTGTTTGCGCTGATGTACTTTAGTTCGGCAGACTCTTCATAATCCTAATTCGATGGAAAACCTTTCCGATAGATAGCGGAGGGGTTGAGTGCTTTGCTTTTATACATTTTATATTGTTTTGAGGTGAACTGGGGTGTTAGTTTTTGTGGAAAAGGCACAGCGTTTTGAGGGAACCCTTAGAATAATGCAAACAAATAAATAATTCATATGACAATTATCTGATCTGTCATCCCTATGATTTAAGGTTGGACACAACAAAAAGAAGAAAAAATGACAAATGCTGTGATTTTTCTTGTGGGCCTCTGTTGATTTACCATTTCAATTTCTACAGCAAATACATTAACTTCAACCTAACCACTCTAAATTGAATATTCTGTGTAAACCCAGAGTTTTCTTTTCTCCCCCTCCCTGTTTTCAACAACAGGCTGCCCAGCTTCATGATATTCTGTTCTTTAAACACTTTCAAAAAACATAAAAGCAAAGTAGTCCCATGGACAGAGGCTGAGTGGACTGAAGGAGAACATCTGGGTTAGAAGTGAGCCTGAGCTTGAAAGGTCGCTCGCATTCGCCCTAATCTTATTCTACACCTGAGACAATTTACTCACAAAGCAGCCCTAACAAAAATCGCATTAACATTATTTCTGTTAAGGGATTGCAAAACTTTTTTTCCCCGATGTGAGCGGCAACAGACTGGCAACATAATTAGATTAAGTTCAGAGTGAAATTGCATCTTTAACATTTTTAAATGTCAGCCTCTGTCGGCCTCTTGAAAGTGCTGAGAAAATGTCTCGGTGGAGCGGCATAAAAAAGTGCTCTACGTACAAAGACACACTCCTCGATATACACAAATATAACAAAAACAACATATGTGCAGATTTAAATTACACTCGCATAGCCACACAGCTCAAGTAACAAAATACTCAATACATAAACTAAAATTACCGCCTAGCTGTTGTATCCCTCTGCCAATCATGTCTTTCTAAAGTGTCATCACTTCATCTTTTCATCCTATTAGACCTTTGTGTGAAATTGTCATACAGCATATCAATTTGTGAGTTATGGACAAAAACGTTGTGCGGTAACAGTGACATTTGTTCACCAAAAAAATCTAATCGGTTCCTCCTTGAATCCAAGTGGACGTTTGTGTCAACGTTAAAGAATTCCCCCGAGGCCTCCCTGAAATATCGCTTTCATGAGAATAGGACAGACGTGAGGTCACTGAGGTTTAACCACACAAAATCTCATTAGTTCATCCTTGAGTCCAGCTGGATGTTTGTGCAAAATTTGAATAAATTACCTCCAGGAGTTCCTGAGATTGCGTTCACGAGAATGGACCGGACTTTTGTACAGACAGACAACCCGAAAACATAATGCCTCTGCCAACGGATGTCACCAAAATAGATCTTTCTATATTTCCATTTATAGATATTTATAGAGGAAATTATTTCTCTGGTATTCAATATTTAGAAAAAAAAAACTAAGACAAATTAACATCAGGGTAACAAAAAATTGCAAGCAGAGGTGAGGTTTTCACTAACAACGAAGATCGGCGCAACTGCTGTTCAATTGCAGAATCATTTGTGAAATTCTATATTTTAATTTTTCAACAAATCTCATTTCCAGACCCAAACCAACACTCGACAAACAAGTATTGTGTGTATTAAGGTCAGATAGATCCTCTTCCTACATGCCATAGAGCTCCATTGTTGTTAAAAACATATCCGTCAGCCAAGCTGTTGCACTGGGTGTCTAAGGCAAAAGGTTTTTTGGGGGTCATTTTGGGCCTGTGTCATGTGACAGAAATTGTAGTTCCACCGTTTGGCCATCATGTCAAAATTGTTTGAAAGCTCAGCGCTCTTCCTGGGAGCTTCGGTATCACCTGAATCATTAGTGACAGGAAGTCAGGTGACAAGAGAGCCGTCGTATGGGACTGTTCACTTCTTGTTTTCTTCCATAACTTTAACCATCTTTATCATTGTAACCATAACAACAATGGTCCCCTATCCTAAGTAAAGTACTTATTTGAAGCCAAACTACAATATTACTTTCAACCTAACCACACCTTAGCCACAGAATTGGGAAATCTATAGAAATTGTTTTTTTATTTTTCAACAGTTCATGAAGGACCTGGCATAGAAAATACTTATGTGTCATTCTGGACAAACAACGAACTTTGGAGAACTTGTAGCGATGTGAGCGTTAGCTGTCAACATCTAACTCTGGGACAAAGGGATGGACAGACTACAAGGTCTACATATCAATTTTTTTTATAGTGGAGCCAGTGGACATGACCCAGAACGAGTACTGACATTTGCCTTATCTACACTCGGCACCAATGAGGCCAACATTATCTACTCGCATGAGAAATCTGTTGGAAAAGCCTGTGGAACAACATTTAAACCTCCATGTTTACCTGCGTCCTCAAAATGGTAAACTCTAATGACTTCAGGTTAAGTGTTGTCCTAGAGAGCTGAGCTAATGTTCATGGATAACCTTTTCTTGTTTACAAGAACCAACTGGTACTTGGGAACTGAATAATAAAACTTGAAATTGACTCTGATGCTAAACCCCCCCCAAATAAAAACGGTGGCACTCGCTATCAGCAGCAATCAGCACAGAAATGAAGAGGACCGCATTGAAATGCATGGCACCATGCGGAGAGTTTCTCACAAACATTTCTCTCTCTTCTCCTCTCTGTCATTGGCGCATTCACTCTGTATTAGACATCAGCACAAATCACAACGTCTCTCTGTGCGTGCATCATGTATAATTACTGTATGATGTATGCATAATATGTGGAGGCTCACAGTCTGAACCTAAACTCGTATCGGAGCAATCTAGTATTAACAGATCCATTTTACCTCGACTATGTCATTACTGTCGGAGAGCCGTGCAGCTCTCTGTGCTGCCATAGTTACATGAAGACAGATAGCACACCGAAGTGGGACAGAAAGGGAATATAAAAAAGAAGGGAGGACACAAAGAAAGAAAGAAGGAAGGAGGGAAGAAATCACAGGGACCATTATGAACGAGAAGCGACTACGGCAGTGTCACATCTGCTGGAGATGGCTTAATAAAAGAACGGATGGGGAAATAATGGAACGTGACAAGGAGACTGGGAGAGACAGTATGGGTGCAGGAAGATGAGAGAGAGAGAGACAGAGAAGCCATACCGGCTCCGGAGCGGCGGATTGCCATTTGTCGTCGGGCCTCGTGCAACAAGCACTCGAACAAACAGGTTCGTTCTTAAGTGGCTTGTACGAGTGATTTAGGAGAACTTGCTGCATTCGCCAATTTTCTTGCATTTTGAATATTCTGTCAGGTCACAAACACAATTTCCGAGGGATTTTTGACCTGTTGTGGGAGTCATGTGCGAGAGTCACCTTTTGCACTTATGGATTGTATATTTAATTACTTTGAGAATTTTGAGTTTGAAAATCTGATGAAATTCTTATATTGACATTATTCCGTTTGACTCTGCAATTATAGGCATGATTCTAGCTGTATTCATGTAGCCTAATGATATCACCATTGATTTAAATTGGCTATTGATGCTATTGTATGAAACTAAAATATCAATATGAACATCGAAAATTATCTGACCATATTCCCGTTGCAGTCGTCGACGGCCCATCTGTTTTTTTCATATGGAGCCATTTCTTCTTTATTTTAGTGACAGTCAAAATATATGAGGTGACGTGGCACTAACAGCACTCGTTATTTGTCCCTATTCCTTGTCTTTCGCAGCTCTCTTAATTCTGCTGCTGACGCTGTTAAAAATGACAGACCTTCCTTTCTGGATATCCGAAAGCAGGACTTCAATATAGGACAAAATGGGCAGTACGGGTAGCCTTGTATAGTATCACTTAATTTACATATTTTCAATGCACAGGCAGCATTCATTACATTTAGTTATGTAAAGTATTCGTACGAGCCCACCCTACAAAAAAAGTAAGAAAGTTAAGCTTAAGAATATGAAAATGTTCTTGCGTGAGGTTGATTGTCCCTTATGGACTTCTGCTCCTACAGTGGGGCACGGAGAGTCATCATAAAACCTGAGTTCCTCATATAACCTGGTAAAAACGCTCTGGCTTGTTTGTATTTCTTTAAAACTAACTTGACAAACTTGAGGCTTCAAAACTGCAGTACACAAACCAATGGGTGATGTCACGATGACTACATCCACTTCTTATATGCAGCTTATAATTTAAACCGTTTTCAGTTCATAAAAGTTAATTGCAACATTTTGGTCGCCTATACATGTCTTGTTCAGCTGTCGGCCAAAATGCCGAACATGAGGCTTCAAAACTAGTTAAAAATACAATTTGTTGAAGTCAAGATGACTGTTTACTTCTTATATACAGTCTATGACAAACTATTCTTAAACCCATCTCTATGTTCATCTTACATGAACTACATTACTCCTGCACAGACGTCAGGTAAGTGCTGTAACGAGCATGGCGTACCTCTGTATGTTGGGTTTGCGCGGGGCCATGGGTTCATGTCCTGGCAGTGGGAGGTGCCCCCAGAAATCCGGAAAAGCCAAGATGCTGAACCCTGGAATAGAATTGGTTTTGGCAGCTGCAGCGCGGTACAGCATGGGCTCATGGTGGGGGATACAAGCTCCATGTCTCTCCAATAACCTGTCTATCAAGGTACGATGGTGGGATTCTTCTGCATCCTCTTCCTCCTCCTCCTCCTCCTGGTCTTCTCCTCTCTGACCTACGGGGGCTTCATCCCTACAGGTAAAAAAAATAATGAGAAGTTCATACGGCTAGAATTGGCAATCAAAGGCAAACAACGAGTTTCAAAGACGAGATGATTTGATGATTTGGGAATATTTATATATCTTTGTCTTTTCTGTGAGACTTTCCAAATATTTTATTGACATAGATGTTCCATGACAAATTATATAAGTGTATGTATATAACTGTCAAATCACTAAGCGGGGGCAGACTAATGGGTGCCAAAAGACTAGAAAGACACTCAAGAGAACAGGAAAAAGAGACTCAAAATGGCAACAAAGGCATGCAAGTTGACCACAAAGACACACATATTGACCACAAAGACACACACATTGACCACAGAGAGACATAACATGTCTACAGAGTTTTGCATCTCTTTCAGTTTGGGGGTTTTCCTCTACGCAGGAAGGCCCAGGTGCCTTTTACTTGTCCGCGACTCCATGTCAGTGGAAATCAGACAATATGTAGGACTTTCCCAAAGAAACCCCTGTATGACAACTCCTCATACGCTACATTTTGGTCAGCACAGCATGAGATAGTAATAACGGATGGGATGTGAGGGGAACGGAAGAGGTAAAATAACGGTCAGCTATCAATGTCCATCATAGTCCGTCAACCGTGTTAAGGCTTTACACTCAAGGTTTTCACTTGACTTCAGTTCATTCAGCCAACTTTAATTCTGTTCCGCTGGCATTTCAAAGAGGGCAGTAATTGTGACAGCCAAATGAGCTTACTCACAAAAACAAATGAACTGAAGGGAGCACAGAAAAGAAATATTTGTCTAACATTCAGTCTAAAGGTATTTAGAGATGGTCTGACTAAAACATTGTACTTGTACTTACTTAGGCTTGCAAAAAGATCATCATTTGGGAAAAACTGTGGTACAATAAGTCCGGCTTCCGGATGTGTTCCGGTTTGACACGGAACACGAACAGCGGTGTCCTGGGTGAAAGTCCTGTGTTTGTTTGACCCCATCCACCCACCCTTACTGCCTGGCCCACGCAGACCTTCTCACTCTTTATACTTTGTCAGTTGGATGGTCGAACAATGATGCAGCTAGGTTTGCATTGGAGTTAGTTGATAGACCGGTGAGTCTCATTCAGACGCTAAATGCTGCCCCGGGGATCACCCTTGACGCACCGGTGGAGCACTTGGGCACGAGGTGAGATCAGACAAAACGCAATATTATATAGGTGGGTGCATAAGAGGCTATGACTATCATGGCCCAATCACCTTCACAGCTTTCACCACAGACTCACCGAAAGTTTTGGCATCCTGTAGAGTTTTCCTCAGAAGAAACTTATTGTTGTCCTGGACTTGGGATGGATATTTTTTTAAGTTTAGTTATCACTAGTGTAAAGGAAAGCCTTCAATTTAGTACTACTGATTGTCACGACAGACAGAGATTTAATGTGCCAAGCTGGCATTGATGCCATAACCACTAAAAATTACACATATTACTAAAGTAATTACCCACAGTGACAAAAACATTTTAGATGAAAATCTCAAACAACCAATTATGGAATAAAACATGATTATAGAGTTTGTTGTTAAAATAAAGCAATCAATTATTTGACCCAATACGACAAGGAACTTTCATTTTCTGTTGATTGTGTTAAGAGTGCCAGATTCCCTTTAGAAAAGCTCATTTAACTGCAGCAGGGTTTGACACTCTGCCCAACGCAGTACTGGTTCTGGTTCTCCCGTGCCTCCCTTCCCTCCAGCGGGCTTAGCAGTACGGCCTGGGTCGCCAGCTGTGCGGTCTCGGTGTTGGCTCGCAGCAGGGAGCGGCGGAGAAGCGAGGCAAAGCTTTGCTCCTGCCTGGAGGAGGTGTTTTTAAGGAACTGACTGAGGTCAGTGTCCTCGATGAATTCTTTTAGCTTCATTTCCTTTGTGCTTTCAGATTACATGTCCTTCCATCATTATCACAGCTTGACAAATGCCATGTCCAGACATCCATGCAGAGGAAATATTGAGTGTGAGCGTACCTTGTCTCTCTAACCTTGGTCCTGAAGCCGGGGCTGGTGCTGAGGATGCTGCTGTGACTGTGAAAATCACGAGCCTCTAACTGGGCAGCAGCTGGAGAGGGAGAGAGACAAAATTGTGCATTTGGATTGCCACTTTTCAAGAATAAGAGGGAAGAAAAATAAGGCTGTGGTTTTTAAAACGAGGACGGCTTGACATGCTACAACTGGTCATGATGAAAACAAGGGTAAGTATTTTTTTCTATATGCAAAAGGTTTCTCGTTTAATTAGTATTAGTAAAAAAAAAAACATTTGCAGCCAACATTTGTGTTTTTACAATGGTATAAAAAAGATTCATGGCTGGCAGTATATGCTGAATGATGTAATCATTATTGTATGAATATATAGAATATATTCTGTCAATACAAATATTCATTAATAACATTTTGCTGTTTTTAATTAGAATATCAGCATTCATTTACAAATGTAATACTTAAGATGCAAAGCTAGTACAAAAGTAGTAAAACAATGTGTTTTACCACTTCTGGATCTTTTGAATAAAACTATTCTTTTATTCTTCTATTAAACAGACATTGTTAATTTACCAGTCTGAAGGCTGTTTTGTATTGCCCGCCATGCAGAACGGATTGAAGCTGCACTCATCCCTACTTTTACAATAACAATGACTCATATAACTATAAATGTGAAGCGAGTTGCTTGCTGTGAAAAATGCAAAAAGAATGATTACCAATTTAGCTCATTCTTTTGATTTTCCACAGCTCCACTCATCAACCTCTAAAGCTGTGATAAACTCACTGTACACTACCTGCTCAGCAGCAAACCGCAGACAGGTACACTTACATAGTGGAATATTTTGCAGCTAAAGAGCCAAATATTTCCCGGAGTAGTTGGTGGAGACCAAAAACAGAGCAAAAACTAGAATTACAGCCAGCTGTTGTATGCCTCCATGCACCAGACGAGTTGCAGTTTACATACATGTCTTTCCAAAATGTCGTCACTTCATTATTTGACTCTATTTATAGCATATACATTTCTGGACTATGGATAAAATTGTGTTTTGTGAGGTGATAGTGACCTTGGCCTTTAACCCAATTCTTTTGAAAAATTTGAGGAAATTCCCACCACGAATTTCTGAGATATCACGAGAATGGTACAGATGTGAGGTTGACGTTGAACTTGACCCATGACCTTTTGACCACCAAAATCTATTCTGTCTGTCCTTTAAGTCCAGGTTGATCATCAGGTGGACACAAGCACAACTCCAGGACCACTTTCTAAGGCGACGGTATGTCAAATGTCGCGCATTCATATTGTTCTCCTGTCCCCCAAAAATCTATGAATGCATCTTTCAATACGCAGCAGTGAAATCTCGTCACCAGGATAAAGTAATAAGACATGTTTTCATCAAAAGCTCGGTAGGTATCTCTCTCCTGAAGTAGCTCAATGCAGGACTTGTTTTGCTCCTAAAAGATGTGATATTGATGGGGAGAGCTATTCAACCCGCCGTTATTTGTGATTAGGAGATGATTCGCTTCATTTTCTCTAATAGGTGACGCAGTTATTCTGAGGATGTCTGTGAAAAGGTTATCTTGCCTTTATCTCAATATTAATATGAATGTTCGACATTGCATTTGACCCGTCTCTGACCTGGTGCGTGTCCCTCTGAGTCGGTCTCTGAGTGGGACCCTGGGGAGGAGGGGGACGAATCGCTGCTGGCAGCGCTCCTCCCTCTGTCCCTCCTGGAGCTGTGAAACCGTAAACCGTTGAGCAGCACAGATTCCTCGTCTGAAGACGACGACGACGTTGAACTCTCCTCTGGCTCAGAACTCAAACCCAGCTCCTGTAAGACAAGACGTTGGTTTGCAGTCATGTGATTTGCTCAAAGGCAAACACACCGGTTTCATGGCTTCGCGCTTCATTTCGTGGACTCTGAACAGACGTGTGGACAAGATGTGTCATTGTGTCTGGAGAAGCAGCACGCAAACCACTCTTCATCCCGTCACACAGAGTACAAGACACTAACAATCCTGGTCTTCGTGGGATTTCTGTCAAGACATCCAGAAAACTACAAATATTGAGGAAATGGTACGTCCATGTTTTTTATTGAAAGAATAAAAACATGAATGAACAAGATTCAATTCTGGTGTAGTGGTTGGTTCACACAGTTATGTGTTAAATTAAAGCTGAATGTATCCGTTCATCTGTAGAGTCAACTTTCTCTTTAACAGTATGTCAGTTGACCTGCCGGGGGACAAGCAGCATTTGAATACAGTAGGGTCGGAAACTTTCGTTCCACTTGAAAAAAATCCAGATTAAATTTAGACAACGAAAAAAAAAGAAAAAAGTTAGACGTACAAAACAAGGCTAATTAAAGGCTCATTAACATATTCTTTTTCAGTTGAAGGATGTGCATCTCCTGTGAAGTTATTAATGCACTTAAGTATCTGACACAACGTTATTATTCAGAGCTGAGTATTTTCACACAGCAGGGCAAGATTACGCAAAATTCCATTCAACTGCTGAAACTCCACCCGGTCAAAATAACACGGCTATCTCAACCGGGGCTGAGCGGTCCGTGTTTGTTTATTGGATTAAATCCAAAGTGGCAGAAATGAGGAAATGACTCGTATTTTCGTTTCATGCTCCCCGCCACCAGAAGATTACTTTGCCGGGAGGGGGGAGGGAAGGAGGGTGGAGGTCTAATCCCAGGGAACTGCAAACTTTGAGGCAAAATCTGAGGCCAGACCCAGACCCAGTCATATGTTCACTTCCGCGCTGGGGTTTGCGGCGGCGGCTAAAGCTGCTGACCGCTAACTGAGGGTCCGTCTCCCGGAGTTGCAGCCCACCCTCCTCCCAGCGAAGGAGTCTCCTGGCCGGAAATAAGATACGAGTCGATTTCTTGTTTCTGCCACTTGAATTTTAATTTAATCCAATTATCAAATTATAAAAACGTGTACATGGATCCTGTACCTTCGACGTGATTGACAAGTCCTCGGGGGAAGCTCTACTGCTTCGTCCTCTCATGTTGTACTGAGAGCAGACTGTACCCTACAGTGACTCACTATCGCCTCCATGAGGTACAAGTGATATCACAAGACGGGACGGGGTGGGGCTAGCTGGGTAGCATGCTAATTTCAGTAGAGATCTCTGCAACACAATATGTAGACGTCTTTGACGGAACAGAACATCAATACTGTAATGTTCTGTTGATAATGTTAGTTCACTTTTGCACGTTTTAAACACCTTTTTTATGAAATGTTAATGTATGTGGGCATGTTATTTCTGTGATAAGGTTGAGGTTAAATTCAACCTATTTTTGATTTAATTCTATCAAATTGTATTTGTCTTCAGATTTCCGCATTTGTTAGAAAAGTGAAATGTAACAAAAAAATTGCAAAGATTCAATTGAAATCTGTACTTTTTCTTTTGGGCTGAGCAAGCAGAAACACTGTTGAGTGACAGGACGACTATTGATCACTACCCAAAAGATCTAAAATGCTGATTAAATATGCGTCTGACACATTGAAATAACTGCTGTGGCCTGCTGACTCGGTACACCTTATTAGTTTAATCCCGGCCTTTTGGCGAGCAACGCTTACCATTATCATTATAGCTCCATCTGATATAATCATTTGATCATTTTGAAGTGGTGGAAAATGAACATCAGCAGTCCCCTTTTTGGATTTCTGCCCATCATGACGTGCTGGTCTACACTGCCAAACCCACGTTTCCTCCTGCACATGTATTGATTCAAAGTATATTCGTTATCAAGAAAATGAAGAGTTGATTCTCTAAACTCAGCCCCAATACACATGAAGCCCATGGAGCATAATTCAATGTCAAGTTATCCCAAGTCAAACGTTTACAGTCTAAACTCTGGGAAGCACTGATGCAGCCTTGGCTCAATGTCAACAGTGTTGCCACTCAACAGCTATTTGGGTTATTGACATTGGGGAATGTGGAGTAATGCAAAGTAGCATCAAACAAGATGGTGTTTTTTTCAGATGCAATCATCATCTTTAACTATCTGTTCAGCACAATTCCCCAATGAGCACAAAAACAGATGCTATCACTGAAATCAGAGCAGTGGAACTGACAGACTGTTATACATGTGTAATTTGCTTGTTCCGGGCACCCTGGTGTCTGCAGGGCTCTGAGCAGCTGCTTTGTTCACTCATGCCTCAGGCCAGCACTGGATCTGCTTCTCCAAGCCTGAAGTGTGAAGCTTTTTTTTTTTTTTTTTTTTTTTTTTTCACAGCTTGTTTAAAGTCAATGACTGAAATGTGAGTTGCAAATGGATGGTCTGATCTTCTGACGGGTGTTTTTTTTTCTGTTGGACGTTAATTTTACTAGAGCATCCACAACTGGACTAAATCATATCAATGGGCTTTTGTTGTTGAGGATGTAAGAGCCGAAATGTGAGTGTAACTCTATTCTTTTCATTGTCGTTTTGTGTTTTGCTGCTCAATCGGGTGAGTATAAAGCAGGTAGCGACCTCTGGTTCTGTCGAATGAAGCCAATGCGGAAGTGCCTTAAAACTTGTAATATCTCTACTGACCAGCAGGGGGCGACAACACCAATTGCAAGAAAAGTCAGATTGTATAGAAGTCTATGAGAAAATGACTCTACTTCTCTCTTGATTTATTCCCTCAGTAAACATTGGAAACATGAGTTTTTGGTCTCAATCTCTAGTTTTAAGTCTTCTTCAACGCAGCACGATGTTCATAAGAAGGTTTTGTTGCCTAAACATAATTTCCTGTGAAGACGGAAGTTTACACTATGCATGTTACGAGTGTAAAATGACAGGTCCAGAACTGACTCGACAGGGTTACCTCGAGCGTCATAGTTTGAAGCGTATGGGCCACTGACCGAGTGTCTGCGTTTGACGAGTTGGGAGTGAGAACGTGTTGTTGTTCCTGCAGGACGTTCTACCGTCGAGTCGGTGCATTTGACCCGCGATTGGTAAAAATCCTCTAGTCACCGGGCTAGTTTTTCTAAATCCTGAAAACGGAGACATGAGGAGGCGCAGACTGTAGATTTCTCTCGGACCACTTGAATGACAACACGCTCATTGATTTGGTAGCATCAGCCTACACTGAGTTATTTAATTAACATGCGAGGCAGCTGAATGGATTCATTGGTTATTGACTTTGCGAACACATTAACTGTTAGTAAGGGACTGTCCTCAGCAGACAATCAACACCATTGACTGTCTTTTTTAATTCAAACAACCTATGTTTACATGTTGCCGTCAAGTGAGTTAGAACATCTTGAGAGGCAGTAGCTCTCCGTGTAATCCTCCTGAGACTTATTTTACATAACAAACATACTTATCTTTTTCAAAGTTCTTTGCTTCGCTGAGGCCATGCTGTCATTTAAACAGTACTATTTATTATCTGGGCTTTGGTTTGCAGCACGGGGCACAATCCTGTTTTGCACACAGCAGAGGCAAATTCAGCTGTCAGACAAATTAACTCCAGCACATCACAATGCACTGAGATACATGGCTAAGCTGTCGTCACTGTGGGAGACATAGTATGCGTGTGACATCACATGGTGTATTTGATGTAGGAAACGAGCCTCTTGCTGTAATAATCAGTCATAGTATTTTTTTTGTAATGCAGAGAACATCTTTTTTTTTTATCCTCATAATATATTCTGACAAATTAGCATGAATGTGCTTCCTATTAGTCAGATATTAACACATTTATCATGAGTCAAGTTAGATGGTATCCTGTGCTTTATGACATGAAACATTATCATGAACCGAGACACTCGTTCATTATCTCCCATCTGTCTATGACACAATCTATTTCTGTCTTTCTTTTACACACACACACACACACACACACACACACACACACACACACACACACACTTGATTTAACTTTTAGGGGGATCAAGACAGGCCTACATTGTATTTATTATCCCCGCCAGGAGTTTATGTGTGCGTGCACCTCTGTGTCTGTCCGCGGCTAATCTCGCAGACTGCTACGACCCATCATCCTAATATTATTTTGTGCTCACTTAGGTGATTCAATTAGCAAATGACAAACTGAACGCAGCGCTTACCACAAAGGAGCACGTTGGTATGAAGGCGAGTTAGTTAGCTGGACGGGAGTCCTATACGCTGTGTTTTTGGTAACAGAGCTAACCACTAACTGAACTTATCAAACTGATACACTTCCGGTTAGATCGGGGAAGGCAATTTTGGTTTGTGTTCATTTAATGAAGTATTTACAGACCCATACATACAAACTTATAAAGCGCCGCTAAAATTAGAACCACAGTGGCACAGGTCCCATGGGGCCCTTCACAATCCCTTCCCAACTGTGTGAGGTGCTGACATTGAGCCTGTACTTGATCAAATTGAACAATTATCTCACAAGGACAACAGATACCCTCTCTCCTGTCTCTATGCAATTAGTCACGACTACCTCTGCTAATAACCGTTGAAGTCAAGATGATCATGACCATGTTTGGAAATTAACACACACACACACACACACTGTGTCAGTCTCTCTCTCTCTAATCAGTCATGTCCTCCTGCAGTAACAGCTATGTAAGTTATATGCATCCTTCTTCTTCTTGTAGGCCTTCTTTCTTCCAGTGTTTTTAATCTTGACG
Organism: Ophiodon elongatus; assembly: GCA_016806645.1. Classification (NCBI taxonomy): domain Eukaryota; kingdom Metazoa; phylum Chordata; class Actinopteri; order Perciformes; family Hexagrammidae; genus Ophiodon; species Ophiodon elongatus. Next base: position 504,226 of record JACSYO010000795.1, read on the forward strand.
CTCCCAAACTAGACATCAAATCAGTGTCTTCCAAAAAGGATCTGTTGGGAGTCTTTTTTTGATCCGTAAACTCTACATTTAAAAGTCTGCTTGATTTGGGGAGATTAAGGTCCTTACTTAGGGTTAAGGAGCCATTGTGGGAATGATTAAAAGAAAACAAGACTCTTGGGAGACAAGACTGCAGTCTCAGAAGTCAATGTCGGATTCATCCCTGGTAGAACCAACACGTACTCAACCCCAACTCATCAAATACCGACGCTTGATCTTTGGGTGGACAAACATCCACTAACATCTGTTTCTTGTCTTTAGTGGGACAGGTTACAATCAGCATTCTTTCTCTGGACAAATAACTTTACAGTAGTATTGGGTGTTTATCAGTTCCAGCTCCGGTTGACAGTGATGGAAACACAATGCTAATTATCGTCTCGATGCTTCAATTGTTTCAAGAAAACATGCTTTTCCATCCCGCGAGGGATTTGGGCAAGTATTATAATTCATTAAGTTCCAAAAAAACCGAGTAATATGCTCTCCTGAAAACCACAAGTCTCCATTGTCAGAAACAGTCATTTTACGTGGCTGATCATCGTAGAACACACTTCATTCAAACTCAACAGAAACGACTTTGTTACAGTAGTCGTTCCACTGTTCCAACAATACAAGTCCAGATGTGTCAAACTCGTGGATTTTGCAGTATGTCGCCATCTTTAGCCGAGACTGCAGTTCGCCTAACGTCGCCAACGATTAATGTCAAGGGTTCCCAAAAATGATGCAGAGTCCAGGACATCCGTTTGTTGCAACGTCCTCAAACTCGCTGCACAATCGCTACTCATGCTGCTTAACTTCCTGACTGCTCTGATTCAAGGGCACCTTGTCAGCGCCCGTGGAGGGCAGATATGAAAAAGAAGTAACCGCCTTAACTGACCTCTATGCTTCTTTCTACCGTTAAGCAACCCTTTTTTTCCAGTGTGTTTGCGGCGTCGACCATGACATTACAGTAATAGTAGCAACACGTCTTTGTCATTATCGTGTACTGTACGTACACGGCCTTTCATACGCTTTAGCGTGCTTGTGCACGGCTCCGTTTTATATATCTCTATCATTGTGAAATTGTATAATATGCACGAGCCCTCATGATCCCCACCCCTACAGTTAGAGATTGATGGAAGTAGATTCACCCCTTAATCACCTCTTTGCATAATCTCTCTCTGCTTCACCGCTCTTCAGACCTGTCACTGAACACAACCTCGGAGGAGAAGAAAAAGAAGATCGATTTGTCTGTGTTTTACCAGTCCAACAACACCAGTGCAGCTGTCGCTACACGTTACCATTACACACTGCTGTGGCTATTTGTGGCCCCTGCATTGGCGTTGATTAATCACATGTTGGCCATGAAAGCTTTTATCAGAAGCAACATCATTCATCTTGACTACAGTCAAACACCAGAAAGATTCAATACAGATTTTAACCCACATTATTTGAATCCATTTTATTTTAATGTATTTATATTTTCCTATTTTTTAAACCTATTTTTTTTTACATTTGTGCCTCAAGACCAACTTTTTATTAAAATAAATAAATGTAATTGAATGAATGAAAAATAATGATGCCTCTAATGTAGCTGTATAAAAATAACATTACACAACCTTAAAAAAAAGTTGGATTACTAGATTCTACCCTTCACATAAGTTACATTTTCAGTCTGAAGTTTGATCTGATCAAAGTTTGAGTTGAGTTTTTCCTGCTTCCAATCTTTGTGCTAAGCTAGGCTAAACATCTGCATCTTTGTATGGGAAACGAGGGGACAGTTAAGGGAACTGAGAACTGTTCCAGATGAGTTGAATATAAATTTCCTACTTATGGGTACATCTCAAAGTGACTGTTCTTCTAAAGGATAAACTTGTGCTGGAAGAAGATTTTTCCCAGCCTGCCCAGGGAGTTACATGGGCTGAACACCAGGCTGCCGCAGAGCGTTGCCCTACTGATGACAATACAATTTGAGTGCCAAGTCAATTTTCTGAAGAAAAAAATAAATGACATCACTTCTGTTCTTCTCCCACCTCAGCTCTTCTTCCATTTCTTCCATTTTCATGCACTTTGCTCTAAAGGGATGTGTGGATCTACTCTGACCTCAAGCGTTTCGCGGATGCATTGTGACGGACGAAAAGATCCGATCAGCCCCAATTCCATCAGCGTCCATTAAGGGGGCATCACTTGACACCAAAGTCAATCCATGTAGATATATTTATATCTATGTAGATATAAATGGCTTTTCTAAGCTAAGGAAGACATAGCAATTATTATTTTCGGGTGATTATACACATTATATACATATTCATTATCTGCCAATAAACCCCACTAAATGTTTCACACTGTCCCTTTTAAGGCAACAAAACCACTTAGTTTATGTGCTTATTTTAAGCCCAACCATGTTTTTCCGAACTAAGTAAAATATGTAAACACGTCACAAAACATTACTTCACATGAACTCAACACTGGTGTTCGGGACCAGCGTTTGTGTTCCAGTTTCGTGAAACTGTTTCACGGCAATGAATGCTGATTGACTCTCCATTGCCAGTGCTGCCGCCACCACGTAGTGCGCAGTTATAAGAGGTCATGATCATTTTCATGTATTTCTCTGGGATCAGCTGTGTGTATTTGACGCATCGGAAGCGAAAACGAGAGATCGTCTTTAGGATTCATGTGTTCTCCAAAAAACAATGGGAGTACAATGCTTATAATGGTAAAAAAAAATCAAAAAGTTATTTGAATATGGATCATTGTGATTTTTTGTAATTTGGTAGAAGAATATGCACATGTATCCACCAACACTTGTCACATCATCTTTTTCACAGGGACAGTCACGGTACAAGTATCTAGTTGCTCTCGTGAATGGTTCCTGAGTTCGTATCTACCTATCAGACCAGACAATAACTGTAATGACTCTTATAATGTGATCCCAGACCAGTTTTTAAATGTTCTACTGCAGATATCAGGCATCAAGGTCAGGAAGGTGTCTGTGTGACTTATTTAACATCATGTGCCATCAGCTAAGCAAATCACTGGGCTGGCAAACACACACAACCTTGTACTTCTATCTTTGTGAGGACATTCATTGACATAATGCATTCCCTATTCCCTTAACCTAACCTTAACCGTCGCAACTAAATGCCAGACCCCAACCCTAACCCCAACCAAAACCTTATTCTAGCCTGAACCTTTATAACAGAGTCTGTCCCAAAGTGAGGCCTGGCCAAAATGTCCTCACTCTGAAGGTCGAAAACTCAGGTCCTCACAAAGATAGATGCACAGATACACACACACACACACGTTTGTACCTGGAAGTCATGTGAGAGTTCAGGACAGAGGCGGCTGTACTGTGGCAGCAGCTCTTTGGGTCTGTCTGGGTCAGGGCGAACACGAAGTTTGTTCAGGTCCGTCTCCAAATCGTCATCCTGTACAGAGAGACACATGGGCGTCAGAACAGATGGAGGGGAAACTCAGTCACAGGCTTAAAGAACAAGCTGTTGAAAAGGGGAGCAGATGTCTGAAATACTAGCGAAAATCCGACAAGTGCTCTGGGAAATTCAGGAGACTGTAACGCAACCAGGCAAGGTCAGAGATTATAGACGTAGGCTCCTTTTATTCACAAGAAAATGGGATCAGTTGAGTTGGACTTCCTCACATATAACAAGCTTTCAATACATTTGGGTGAAGCAAGAGTCAATCCTGTTTGGAAATGAGAAGAGGCTGAGAAGAACAAATATGTTGAAAGTCCCTTGTAATAGAGCTGTGAGTTGTATCTTGGACAAATGTCTTATACTTAGAAATAATATTGGAACGGTCCCTCTCCTGTGCGTTGATTGTGGCTAAAATGGTAACCAAGCAAACAGTCTTTTCGATGTTCTGCTCGGTACGGTGGTTTGACAGGATTGTAGCCTGTTAATGCTTCAGACAGGTCCAAATGCAACTGCCTCTTTGTGAAAAGGGAAAGTAAAACTTAACGTTGTTAATTGAAACGAACCAACCATCGGTTTAGGCAACTAAGCTCTTTGGTTAGGTTTAGCAAAGAGATCGTGGTTTGGGTTAAAATGAGCAAAATTGCTCCGTTACGTACATTACTTAGTTAAGGACATGAATTACGGAAGAAAAGTGTGCTAAAATAAGTCAGTGATGACTTTTGTTTTCACATGGAACACTAGCCGCGGCCTACTGGGTGAAAGTCCTGTGTTTGTTTGATCCAGTCATCCACCCCGAGCTCTGCACTATGCAGACTTTTTTCGCTCTTTATACTACATCGCCTGACTTCCTCTTTTCCTCCTGTCATAATCACATCAACAATCAATAGTAATAATAACGGCCCCTTCAAACCCATCTATGGGGCTGATAACGCCCATGCCGGCGGCTGGGAACACCGAAGCGGGAGCAAAAGGCCACACCTCTCCATTCTATTGTGTTGTTGGTCAAAGACCACATTTCACGAGATTTGATAAAAAAAAAAAAAAGATATCAAGAAGAAGAAATTAACCTTAAACATAACCTCTGACATAAGCGCTCATAGGTCGCCGTGGAGACTGAAGGTGAAGAGTCTAGCCAAACCTGATCACTTTTACCAGTTACATTTAGATTTTAGATTTTAGATTTTTTTCTGGAAGCTGTGTCAATATAAGCATTTGGACAAAGAGTGTGCGGATACATCCCATGTTACTTCATGGTGGAACACAAACGGAACTTTTTTTTTTCGACAAGCTGTATCCGTGGGCGTCGTGGGTGGCACTTAGCAACACTGCTAGCGTAGTTTTTGTCAGTCCCCTGAGGAAAACAAAGACCATCTGTCGTTTCCTGTCTACCACGTTCTGAAACACTGGGAACGCGTAAACTCAAGGGCTGAGTCACCGAGTGCTTTAAATCGTGTCCGTCCACCGAGCAGTAAATGCCTAATCGGCGGGAGCAAAACTTAGTACAGAGCTCCTAGAACACATTTCTCCACAAACATCCTGCACTCTCTCTCTCGTTGGAGTCGCCGTGTTGTTAGTCACTCCGGAAGTCTGCCTACTTACAGTGGTGGCATTTTGATTATATATGAATCAGGAGCGAACAAAAGCACTCACATTCCAAGCAAAGGCGCAGACAACATTACAATGTGCTTGTGTTCTTGAATATACCATGTGAACCAATCACAAGAAAGCTATCTTCTCTTTGAACAAACGGGGTGGTGCAGCGATCTGTGTGCAGCTTCCAGGCTTGGCGAGTTTTTGTCATCAGGGTTGCCGGGTTTGGTACCACTGTGCAGGTGCTTATGACCTGTGTTTACCAACCATAGCACCTCACACTGTACATAATTTGGGGGTTCTGCAGAGAAGTACTGGGCGGTTGGGGAAAAAAAACGTGTGCAACATGTGGGTCATGGGTCATTCTAACATGCACAGGTTTATACACTTACTGTACGTACCATGTGTTTGCAAAGGTGTGTCGGAAAAGAGGCCGATCTGCTTCCTGTCACTGACCAGGGTCCAGCTAAGTTAAAGCCTGTTGTTGTGGTTTGGTTTTACAGCGGCACGCAAACTCAGGCTACATCCACATTTAAAACGCATAACTTTTGCCACGTTGACGCCTATAGCGTCCACACTGCTCCGGCATTTTAGAACCCCTAAAACGGAGACGTTTGGAAAACGCAGCTGGGGCCTATTGTAGTTTGAAATCTCTGGAAAGCTTTGAAAACGATGACTCAGTCGCCCACGCGTACTCTCCTTGATCGGGTCTCAGTCACTACGTGTCCTTCCCTGATTTGTCCCTTTCCTATCACGTGACCTTTTTTTTCCGGAAGAAATGCTAGTACCTGTTGCGCTGTTCAATTCTACTACTGTTTTGTAATTGCCTTTCCTTATGTATTGTCCATGTATTCCTTGTTCCTGGTTATATATTTTATCTATAGTTGTTTCACTCAACGGCACATCTAGCATTACTATTGCTTCGGGGTTAATGCAGGTATATGAACCAATATCCCCATAACAAACACAAGCCCATGCTTACTCTCGCACACACTCATACACATCTCCACACAATCACATTTAATTTCTTTTTTTTGGTTGTTGATAATGTATTGTTGTTGTTAAATATCATATCTTGTTGGAATATTTTGTCATTGGTATTGCATGATCATGTCTTGTGTATATTGGTTTTGTTTTCTCTATAATATTGTGAAATTTCAATATTGTATGGGTGAAGGCTTTGGATGAGCCCAGTGTGTTTTCTGCCTCTTTATCTCTGTTATGTTAGTGTATTTATTTTTTTTTTTTTTATTGTGCAAAATAAACTGCATGCACTGGAGGGAAGCTATTACTATTACTATTTACCAGCCCTGGTCATGTGATTATGCTTTTTCAGGCGCGTTGTGGATGGAGATTGTTTCCTAAACGGTGCTGAAACACTCGTCTGGATAGAGACCTTTTTTGTTTGTTTTAAAATGCTGTTTTAGAACTAAAACATCATTGTGTGATTGTCACCTTTTACATCACTGTGGAGGTTACAACATGTAAAAAACAAACCTGTGTGGGGAACATCTGGCGAAAGATACATGTTTAGTTTCTTTTCTACAGCTGTCATACCTTGCAAGAGGTCAATCAATCAGCAGAGTGTTGCCACCCCTGCAAACCCATCACGGTTTACCCATCAAACCCATCACGGCTACTGATTTAATACAACTGCTGCGCAGTTGTATTAAATCACTAGCCGTGTTTCCATTTAATTGTCTCTCTGCTACAGCATAGTTTGGCTGGTATAGTGTGTTTTTGCAGTTTTTTAAAGGAGTTTGAATTACAGTCCTGTGACTCTAAACTGACCGGTTGAAATTGAGAAGAAAGCTGAAAGTTGGCAGCATCTGCACTCCAAACCATCTATCTGGAAGCATTTCAACCTTTCTGTCTCAGTTTGCCTTTAAAACCCTCACTACTCTGACTTTGTAGGGCAGTAGAGATCCGTTGTGTAACACACGGCGAGATACATTTGATTTCTAGTTGCATTGCAATTAGTATGGTCAATACCATTAATGCTTCTATTATCATTACTATTCTACTATGCTCTCATTACATAAATCATTTCTGTCGTGCATTAAATGTGTTGTAACTCTGTTATGCTGTTCATTCTGTAAACATGACATCTATTGTACTCTGTCCATCCTGATAGAGGATCCTCCTCTGTTGCTCTCCTGAAGGTTTCTTCCTTTTTTCTCCCCGTTAAAAGGTTTTTTTGGGGGGAGTTTTTCCTGAGTCGATGAGAGGTCCTGGGACAGAGGATGTCGTTGTGTACAGATTGTAAAGCCCTCTGAGGCACATTTGTAATTTGTGATTTTGGGCTATACAAAAATAAATTGAATTGAATCTACATGTATCCACACTTTTCATGCAGAAGCCTATGTTTTCACTCATAAGAGTACATTTTATAAAAGGTTGCAGGCAGCTTCCCCGACATAAGATAGATATTTCCCGCTTAGACCTCCTCTGATTTTTTTTTCTTCCCTTTCTCTTCCCCCATTGTTACATCCATCTCTCTTGTGCCTCACTCTGCTCCACTTCTCCCACCAGTTCCCGCTTCCATTTATCTCTTTGCTTTTGTAGTGTCTGTCGCCCCCCCTCCTACCTTTCTTTCTCCCGAGACACTCTCTCCATACTGGGGCCACCTACACCGCTGTTTTTCCTTTCATTAGCCTCCTTTATCCCGTCCTGTTTTTCCATCTTTCATCTCTGCCTTACTACCATTCCTCTCCTCTCAAGCACTCCCCTGCATTTTTTTTTATCTTTATTGTTTATCATCCTGTATAATTTGGTTTTCCCTTCAATCTCCCTCATAGTGGTTAAGTAGTAAAGCCCGCCTCCTGCTTGATTTGATTGGCTTCCAGAGGCAAAGTGTGACACTGACGAGCGGTACGGTTTTCTTGTGTTTCTTTGACAATAATATAAAAGAGCTAACACTAGCTACGTAAATCTGTTATTCTTATATATTTTCTTATATAAGGCTTGATATTTGACGCAAGGGAGAAACCAAACAAGAGACATAAAAATTATTCAGCTTTTTTTTACGTCTCTTGTTTGGTTTCTCCCTTGCGTCAAATATCAAGCTTTCCCACTAAGTGCTCCCCTACAGGCCTGGAGAACTTCCGTATTGTGTTGACTGGAAACGCAGCATTCTTCAGCTGAAACCGTCCAGGGCCAATCGGCTTCAGGCAAAGACTGAAAGCTCCATGATGAAGCAGTGAAAATGTCAACGATTACTGGGATTTATATGTGCACCTGCTTGGATAAGGTGCACTGTTCAAGGCTCAGTCATGATCTGGGCCCCATTGATGGATGGGGCCTGCTCAGACGCTTGCAAACTTTGTGGATGGCATGTTGACCGACATGTCTCATAAGAAGAACCTCGGTCTGGATCGTGGGTCTGGTGTCCATCCGTCTGTTGTCTTTACCACCTATTCATATTCACAACACTCGTTAGAAATTGCTCATGACATCCATCATGCTATCCTTTTTTCTTTTTCCTTTTGTGGATTCATGGATTAATTTCTTATCCTTTTTTAAGGACATTACTCAATTCTACTAAACTAGTTTCAAGAGCTGCAAATGCAGAAACGGAACCAAAGCAGAGTTGAATCATGCTTTAGTGGATCGCTTAACCCGATCCTCCAGACGGTTTTGTTACACAGAACCATCTGAGAAGCCGTCGTTGGAGACTGGTTGGGAAAGGCCAGGCTCTTTCCAAAGAAATACTTGGCAGGTGATTGGCTGGACCGTCTGTCAATCGAACTCTTGGCCAAGTCAGTCGGGAGACGAGTGAAAACATCTCAGAGAAAAAGTCTTCAGTGTCGTTTTTTGCTGTTCTAGCGACGTGGAAATACTCCCCGGTTTTGATATAGCCGCTGCTATTTCAGCTACTCTTCGGAAGTTGCTATAAATTGCTCACTTCATTTGCAACCGAGCTGACCTGCATTTCGTTATGTAGACAATAACGGGGCTGTGGTGGCATCGTCTATAATAGATAACCGAGAGCAGCTGATGGACGCCGCCACCAGTCTGCAAACATTACGCCTACTGTTTGAAATTTTGTCTAATCTCCAGGGAGCAGAGGAACACAATACGCCAAATGTTCCGTAGATTAATTTTATTCCTCCAAACTAATTTCTTCAATGGTGCCATACATTATTGCTCGCTTGCTGTCGGAACCTTTGGCGGAAGACCGGTTTTTGAACTGCCCTTACATTTAGATTGCACTATTTAAAATGAAAAACACATTAAGATACACACAATTAGGGATAAATGAAAGACAGGGATACAACAACACAAGACTGGTGTGATTTGTCTCCACTAAGAAGACTGATCTTTACATGGATGCCAAAGCTGGAGATGAATATGTTTATTGTTCCAACTCTAATTCAAAACTCAGGTAGGGATTTTCAATACTTTACTTTTTGTCTATCACTGTTAAGGTAATGCATTTTTTTTTTTTTTTACTCTTGGACTGCAGTGAGGGATTTTTTTTTTTTTTTTTAAACTGAACACTTTTTGCAATGTATCCTCATATAAAAAAGTTATTTTGTTATTTTCTGCAAGTTTTACTACATATATCCAGCAAAAACAATCAATTAGAGCGCCTCCGCAAGCCCATGCTTTGTTTGGGCAACAAAATTGCTTGGTTAACTTTAGATTTTGGTGGTTTGGGTTCAACTAACTACAGAAGTGGCCTGACTTAAAAGTCACTGTAAATTAACTGGTTATAAAACAGTTTTGATGTGATAATGATGCCTCTATATGACCTACATAAGTAAACGATACCATCAGTGAGGAGATGGGCTATTTCTATATAGTTATTCTTAATGCTTGTCATCGGACTAGGAGCTAAGCTTCACCTCGCTGCACCCCGTTGGGAGCCAACATGAACACCACGCTGCAGTAGACCCAGGCCACATTGCTGAGCCCGCTGGAGGGAAGGGAGGCAAGGGAGAACCAGAACCAGGACTGAGCCGGGCAGACTGCCAGACCCTGCTGAAGTAAAATTAGTTTTTTTTAAAGGGAATCTGATGCTCGGAAACTCTACCGCTTTTGTCCATGGGGACGGCCAATATCAACATAGAATTAAAGTTCCTCGCAGTCGCTTTAAGCTTGGAAGTTATTTTACAAATAAGTCAACGTAGGATTTTTGGGTTTTACACAGCACAGAATCCGCGGCCTCTTGGGCAAAAGTCAGATGTTTTTAGACCCACCTGTCCACCCTGACCTCCTTCCTTCATTTAAACGAGTAAGTGTTTTTCCCCGCTGTCTACAGCAACACTGGCCCTCACGGTAGACTTTGGTAATTGAAAGTGAAAGCACAAACTCCGACAAAACATGGCCACACAGGAGCCACACACACTTACAAAGTCTGCCTCTTTGTTGTCTTCAGCCTCTTCATCGTCACTCTCCTCACTGTTCTCATCTGGATACAACGGGGAAAACAGAGCAGCCAGAGTCAGTGTTCTACTGTGTTTGTTTGGAAGTCCACTCAGGACTTTCAGTAAAGTGAACTCTGTGAAACTTTGCAGGGAACTCGTCGCTTCTCTGATTGGGAGGAAACCGACGATACCCAAACACACTGTCACACTGTCATCCTCATACAGTTTTAAAATGTTCACATCTGTAAAGTTATATAACAATAAAAAATATTTCAAACTTACTTGAAGACTGTTAAGACAAATATAAATGTTGGACAACACGTCATCCAAAATAGAAAATTAACAGTACGTTAAAAATACAAATACTCAACTAAACATCAAAGCAAGCTAAGAAATCCACCGATGAAAGTCAGTAACTGCTATCAAAGGTGCGTCCGCTGAATGTTGACGTGAAGTGAATACTGATACCTGGTTCCACATCTATATCAGGGACAGCATGCGATCTTCCAGGCATGGTGAAGGTGTATGCCGACCGGTCTGATGTCAGTGGAAGAGGTGTTTTAGGAAGACACTTTCTCATCAGCTGCACGGAAGGCTCCACGAGAGACTCCAGGCCTTTACTCAGCAAACATGTCTGCAGAGAGACAAACTCAGTTAACAGAATGTATAGAAGATCAATGGGCTGTACTGACAGGAAAAACAATGTGGCAAAAGACATCCATCAAAGCCATTTCCAAGCATTTCTTTTTCTCCAAACATATATAGAATTTTATTTAACCACTACAAAGGCTTTTGTGACGTCACAGTCGGCCTTTAAGACAAAATAAACACGCCAGTTAAAGTTACTTCCTTGTAGAATGTTTTATGTGATTATGGCAGTTTTGAAATAATTCTTATAGCATCTTTCTTTGTATGTAATGCTGTTTAAACAGAAGAGTCCAACACATAGAGGCTTTACAGAAACTATTGTTGGGGCAGAGAAATGCAATGGTAAATGTATTGTGATATATAAAAGGAATCATACAGTACTGGAAACCACTGATGGCAAGTTTAGCAATGATGATAATGTTGTTGTTTTCTTCATAAAAAAATGATTTGATGTTTGATGCAAAAACGAAAGATTTAATTAAAATGCGTTTTTGTTTAGCAATTATACTTTGTCAGACCAAGTCTGTGGTGTCTGCTGCATCTATCATCTATTCTTGAGAGCCAGCAAAGCCATTTTATTATTGTTGTGTGTATTGTAGCTAATAGTGCCATAGTTCTTCACAGTTCTTGTCCGTCTCATTGGGGATTGGGAAGTTTTGGGACTGTTCTTCAAATCCAACTGGTCATCGGTGTGTTTCTACAAATCCAAATTCTTGTCACAAAAATCTTTTAAGTTCCAGTGCGTTGTCCTCACTGCATGTGAGTCCGCGAGGGAGGAAAAAGTCTGACTTTCTGACCAGTGTAAAGACTGAAGTGCATGTCGCATCAGGTTTCTCATACTGAGGGAAGAGACTAATCCTTGTCCATTTCAACCTCTAATGAAAAAATGGCTTTCATTTCAGGACTAACCCTGCACTGAATGAAGGCCTCGGCCTTCATTCGGTGTCTCTTAACTCTATTTGAGGAGCAGTAAGCACCCCATTATCTTCAGGTAAAAGTCCACTGAATGCATAGCACACATAACTGTCCCACTTCACTCATTGGTTAAAGAGTCACAGTTCTCCTCTATAATACCTGCCACAAATCTCAAACTCACTAGACGAACACTAACAGAGATGCTATTATGCAAATATGTGCATGTGATATACAAAAACATGATTTAACGTGATTTAACATACATAACCGAAAGTGAGTTAATGTTGTACTTTTCCTTTCAGACTGTTGTGTGGTTGCCAACAGGTTCATTGACAAGAGGAAAGGGTGAAACTATAGACTGTATATAAGAAGTGGCCGTCGTCATCGTGACGTCACCCATTGGTTTGTGGACCATGTTGTTGTTGTTTTTTAACCGATTAACAGAAGTCACCATATTGGGAATGCGCAGAAGTGACGTAGTGAGTTTCTAACCAACACTACATTTTACGAGATTATATGTGATCACATCATGGTACGTTAAAATGTACCTTAACCCAATAAAATGTTTCACTGAACAGAGCCTGAATGCATCAGAATGTAACCAAACAAAACCTCCAACAGGCTGCCAGTCCAGGTGATTGGTGCCGAATTTGAGGCATTCCCTTCTTTTTAAAAACCATGAACCTTGGGACACTTGTTCAGTTTGACTCCCAGAACATTTCCAGAAAAATGGAGCCATCGTAAAAAGGAAGCCTACCCAAACTATTTAGACTGAATAATATTTGGACCCTGCCTGACTTAGGTTCTGGGTGACAGCAGGAGACAAGTGAACCAGAGAAGACCTCGGAGTAACTGTTCACAGTATGACTTTCTGTTGATGGCGTAGAGGAAAAGATTTTCTTTTGGGGCTGGAACAAACTGACCCTAAAGATGAGGAAAACCTCCATGAATAGAGAAGGGGGACAGGAAAAACTAGACACTGCAATGTTAAGATATCGTACATACAGTACAGTACTTTCTACAAACAAATATCCAAGACAGAAAGAAGAGGGAAAAGAAAGGCAAGATGAGCCCAAAACAAAATTACTGTTCCCGGTGGACACATAGAATGTTTGCATCAGGGTATAATAAAGAAACTATGAACCACAGTCTATCCCAACAGCAGGAAAGGACAAAATAAAAAATGAAAAAAAAAGAATCAGGATGATTTGAACTTTACCTGTGTCGTTCCGTACAGCAGTCGGATGCCTCCCTGGGATACAAAGGCCTGTCTGCCCGCAGTACTGTGAGTGACCTTATGGAGGCAGCGCAGCAGCGAGTGGCAAATTGCCATGGCGGCGTGTTGAGTTCCCTTGCTGTGCCAGTCCTCGTAAAGCCGCAAGAGACCAGAGACGTAACCCTTGGATACCACCAAGCAAACGTTCTTCTCTGTGAGGGAGGGACACAGGAGAGGGAGGGGAGGGATGTCAGTGCTCTTCCTCTGTTGACACCGGCTTCAATAATGGCTGACTCGACAGGATGTGGGCTGAGCGAATCCACATGAAATCCGGCAATGTGTACGAACTTAAGGCTGCCTAAAGATCTGGGGTTCCGAGCTACGTCTGTTCGTTTGGCCACACAATGTCGCTCAGTCTCTCTACGTCCACTCTAATCCACACAAAGCGGCAGCATGTTCACACATGAATTACTCACAGTTGATCCAACAACAAAAAGAAAACTTCACACAGCTCAGCTCAGATACAGAGTTGTAGCATACTTGTAAAAATATCTGATGCTGTTCTGTGTCATGTCTCTCTTTGCAACCACAGTTTGGAGAATGAAGGACAAAGAGAATCCTCCATGTCCGCAGGGTTGTGTTTCTTCCAGCAGGCCAGAGACATGCATGTTAGTAACTGTCCACTCTTAATTGCCCATTGGCATTTATTTAAATGTAAATGGTGGTCTGTGTATATGGGGACATACCATTAAAAAAAACTCACTTTCTCAGTGCTTGTGCACATACATTTGGGTATCTGGAGTGCCTATCAACGATGGACTGTGTATAAGAAGTAGACGTAGTTGGCGTGATGTCACCCATTGGGTTGTGGACTGCCGTTTTAAAGCCTCAAGTTAAAAATTCAGTCACCATCTTGGTTTTTATCAACCAGAAGAAACGAGAGATTGGAGGCTACGTACAACCGAATGCTGAGTAAGACATTTTTCGGCGACCAAAATGTTACAATTAACTTTCATGAACTGAAAACACACTGTGAAAGGGTTAAAGTTATGAGATGAAAATAGAACAGACAAGACAACGCTGTGGTAGCGACCTATCAATTACAAGGTAACCCCGCCCCTAAAGAATACCCTACTTTATGGTCTATTTAACTCTAAATGGAGAATAATTTACTAAATGAACATCATGCTGTATTGAAGAAGACTTGAAACTAGAGATTGAGACATAAACTCATGTTTACAATGTTTACTGAGGGAATAAATCAAGAGAGAAGTAGAGTCATTTTCTCATAGACTTCTATACAATCAGACTTCTTTTTACAACCGGAGGAGTCGCCCCCTGATGCCCATTAGCAAGAATGCAAGTTTATGACATTACCGCATTGACTTTACTTTTCAAACCCAAAGGTTGCCACCTGCTACCAACCCACAAACTGTGAAATAAGACAACCAAGTCCATTATTTGTTGTTGGCTGCCTAGATCAGAAAACGTGATTCCACAAGCCAATCAGGTGCAGTCTCATTAGAATATAACATATAATATGTCCACTTCAAAGTTGAACTTAATGTATTACTGCATATGTTGTGTGACGCATAGTGTCTTTAGAGCTGCGTGTCTGAAGACTAGAAGTTGGAAAATTAGAAAAATCTGGAGGTGTGGAGTTAGAAAGAAGTGAGTTTACAAGACCTCTGTAGCCCTGCTGCTCATCTTGGGATACATTAGCCACTATTACAACAACACACCATAACTGTCGGTGGTTCAGTTGCATTGTAGGTAATGTAGGCACAAGGTTTTGACAAGGAAGAAGAATGAGCGGAATAAAAATGAGCGGAATAAAAAAGATGATATCTCTGGTTCAGCTGCATCGATTTTGATCATCCTTTTTCTTTTCTCCATCATCTAATGTTATAGGAGCGCAGTGTTAAATCTGTGGGGATCAGTGTAGAATCAGTCCTTAAGACATAACATGTTTCATCCATGTGAGCCTTAAACACATGATCGGAGCATCAATAGACCCATATGAGTGAATGATAGGATGCAGCAGACATTTTTCTGTCTTGTAGGACGTTTTTCAGGCTACCGTCAATATGTTAGTGTAATTTGACCAAAGAAAATTGCGGAAGGGTTCCAAGAACAGAGCCCTAAGGCACTCCGTAGATCAGAGAGGAGTAAGGTGACAAAAGAGCCAGGAGCAACAGTGAACATCCTCCCTTCATCTACACTAATGTAGTAACACATTCAGCCTTATGAGACACACACACACACACACACACACACACACACACACACACACACACACACACACACACACACACCATCATCTGTGTGTGAAGCATTTCCAGCCAAGAGAAACAGATGAATATGGTAAAGAAGGGAACCTAGTGGAATCATACCATATCATGACCTTTAAAATCCCTTTGACACTCACTCACACATTGAAAGACGTGTCCTCATTCGTCAAAACACGATAAATAAGATAAACGGATTCCAAGTTTAATTTACACCTTCTGTCATTAAATACTTTCTTCACATATAACTTATGCACTTAAATGTACACATTTCTGTTGAAACATATTGACCCAGGCAGACAAACTGTGGATGCAAATACCAATTTCTAAGGCCCTGATCCACCAACCAACAGCTAGTTAGCTCCAACACAAAAGGTAAAGCCAATCTCAACGATTTTTAAACACATAAATAGATCTGCAATGCTCAATCAGTTTGAGTAATCTTTTGGGAAAAAATATGAATATTTTCAGTTTTTTTACTACTCGGACAAACGAGACAAAAAACCGGACGAACGGACAAAAAACTGACAATCATTGAGTGGTGGACAAAACCAGACATTTGAGGACGTCTTGGGCTTCAGAACACACACAATTTTCTGACAGTTTACAGATCAAACAAATAATTGATGGATCAAGAAAATAATCAATAGATTAGTCATTATCTTAAGTACAATACAACTTCAATGTGTCATGACAGTTGTGACAATTGATCTTGCAATAAGGTGAAACATTGACTTTGAAGAGGTCCACAATAAAATGTTACTTAATACAAATATGTAAACAAATCAAAGGTTCATATGAAATTTAATTGAGAATTCATACAGGTCCTTCATACGGGTCCTTACCAGAGGATTAGACTTCTGCTGGATGACGACTGACGGCTAATTGTTGTGTCATTATCTTGTCTTATCTTATTTGTGCCACTAATTTCCGTCCCCTGTACAAGTTGTCATTATGTTGTAAAGTCATTGAGATAATTTAATCAGAAAACAACCACAGTTTCAATTTGATTTTATATATTATACAACTAAAGATTCAATTATGCCTTTACTCCTTATTTATTCTCCCTGGCCCACACGAAGACACTGATACTGGAAACTATGACCCAGTCATCATGCATCATGAATAAGGAACCCTTATCTGTAATCTGTAAGTCCCACCAGGAAGACCTTTGTATTGGGCTTAATTCGGAGGTGAGAATAACCTTGACAAATAAAGCTGATATACTGAAATACGTCTAAAAAAAGGTCTTCATTTGCGCCTTCAAAAGCGGAGACAAACACTGCAGTGCAGTGGGTGAGATGCCAAACACACACTTAAGTGTAGTTAGATTAAATATGCTCCCAGAGCAGTTCGGGATCATGGAAAGAAACTGCATTCAGAATACATTGTTCGCCAAGACCGAAAAAATACTTCAAATCTACAAATACGACTTGATATTAGCGTAATTGTTGCCTTTATGTTCACTCCAAACATTGCATTATAGATCAAAGTGAAACACTGAGAGCGGGCTCATTTCGATGTTCTAGTTTATGAGCGAACGCGTTGCCCTTGATGTTCTGTGCAAATTGGCACTTTGACATGAAGCGCAGCACAATATTGCATAAATCATGAAAAAAGCTCGGAGCCCTCCGAATCTCTCTCGCTGCCTCTGGAGTAGGGACTCTCTAAACCGTCCCCGCACGCAAAATGTGTCCGTGAGCTTCTGACAAGTGGATTAGAGAGACAAACTGTGTACACAATAAGAAAAGAGA
Organism: Ophiodon elongatus; assembly: GCA_016806645.1. Taxonomy (NCBI): domain Eukaryota; kingdom Metazoa; phylum Chordata; class Actinopteri; order Perciformes; family Hexagrammidae; genus Ophiodon; species Ophiodon elongatus. The sequence goes on from JACSYO010000795.1 coordinate 521,464, forward strand.
AGAAAAAGTTCAGACAAAAGAGAGAGGGAAGAGTAAAGCGTCACTTTTTGCTGACTTTATTATCAGAGTTGATCTGAGTTGATCTGCAGTCCCACGGGGTCACTAACGGGCCGGACGCTGCTTTTTTCCTCTGTAGTCCTGCAGGTCTGTAAGAGGCTAATTTTTACTCTCACTTCCATTAATTGCTGCAAAAACTTGCAGGTGAATACAGTACGTGAACATGCATAAAATACTCTAATCAATTACTGTGCTTTATGGTAAACATCTGACGATATCCTATATTTTACTGTAGGTATTTTCACCTTTTTCACAGCTTCAAACTGTCTGCTGTGAAAGAAAAGGAAAAAATACAAGAAGCCCCTGACCTTTTACTCTACCACTTATAGAAAAAGTTTACTTCTTTTTTGGCTATAGGCATGAAACATGTATGGATTACCAAATATGCTTCCTGGCCACAGTTCCCTACTTTAGTGCTTGTATGAGAGTCACCCGGCTTTCAATTGATTCCAATGTAAACCCATTCACTGCAATATCACATGCTAGGAGCAATAGCTGCGGAAGTCAGGTGACGTAGTGTGATGGCTTCCTACTTGATTTCCAATTAGCCATATTTCTATCCCCAAGAAACGTGCTCCACAAAGTTACGCTTGATAGTTACGTCCACTTGGGTTCCTCACAGTTTGTTGTCCAGTGGTAGTCCAGTAGATGAAGCGAAGATGAATAGAAGGGCAACTTGTTTGTGTTAAATTACTTAATTGTCTCTAAGAAATTGAACTTTTCATTTTTGGCTCCTACATGTAGTATAAAGAGCCAGAAAGTCCAGTTGGGAGGAGGTCGGAGCAAAGGGATTGGTCGAACAAACACAGGACTTTCACCCAGGATTTCTGTGTTTGACTTGTGTCACTTATTTTATGTGACCCAAGTACGTTACATAACTAACTTACTGGCTAACTGAAGCTACTTTACAAACATATTTGTTTGAACCCAAACCATGATCTTTTCCTAAAACCTAACCTGTACTTTTGTTGCCTGAACCTAAAGTGACGCCAAGGGGTCCTCGACCAGACATCCGTACGAGACGAGTTGGGAATGAGAACAGGGTCGGCCCCAAAGCCAGGGCTTCTTTTTCAAGGTGATTATTGTTAAAGCCCCCCTGAACACTACAGTGTGTCTGTATAACTTTAAATATGCATGTGGAACTCAGGAAAAAAAGGATCCTTTAATATATTTTATTTTGTGTTTAAACAATGCATTCGTGCCAAGAAATGTACGTTTTCCAGCTCCCAAGAAGATGAACCCTTCGCAGCAGCAGCTCAAACTTTTAGCTGCTCTACTGATTTAGGAACATCCACATTGTCAGTGTTCCTCCTTTTCCAACACTTCCATGCTGTTGGTTGCGATGAAGATCACAGTCTCTAGGGGGCCGCGGACCAACTTCAGGGCTCCAGTCTTGCTAATGAAATATCAATTTCGTCTTTCCACCATGAGAGAGATTTTGAGCAGGACAGAGAGGTGATGATCACTGCTGCCACTGCTGAAGATGACAACCCGTCACTAACAACCGAGAGCTCTTCACAGGTCCACAGGCTCACACACACACACACACACACACACACACACACACACACACACACACACATGATCCATCAGGTGCTCAGCCTGTAAATTACACACAACTGGAGACAAAGTGCAAAAGTGACCCCTACAGGAACACCTAAAGCATTACAACATGGGGTTTCTGCTCTGAGTCCCAGAACCATCCTTTTCTTTTTTGTTTTTACAGTTATCACTATGAGAGGGGAGGAGGGGGAGGGGACATGAGGAAGGAGATGAGGCGAGGAGGGTAGAAGTTTTTGGATTTCAACATCCCTTTATTGAACACTGTCACATCATCACTTGAGCCCAACAAACAACAAAACCTGTCTTCCAAACACTGAAACGTGTTTCTCCGATCAGAGGTTTACAATCCGCTCTCCTTTTTAAAAGCTCAAACAGGGCTGGCAGTCTAGATGCTGAGCAAATAAATGTAGCAGAAAATACACTTCTGTTTGTAACTATGGCCCCATGTGCAAGCCTCTACTGGAGGTCTGCTGTCTGAGCCACTTATTAATGGGCAGCTGGGAGAGGAGAGGAGAGGAGAGGAGAAAAATGATACAAAAGGAGAGAGGTAGAGAGGAAAGGAGAGAGGAAAAGAGGACAGGGGATAGAGGAGAGAGGGAAAAAAGAGAGGACAGAAGAGGAGAGAGGGAAAGAGGATATGAAAGGGAGGGAGAGGAGAAGAGAGGAGAGACTAGGAGAGAGGGACAGAGGAGAGAGGAAAAGAGGGGAGGAGAGAAACGGAGGAGAGGAGAGAGGGAGAAGGGAGATGAAAGGAGGGCAGGAAAGATGATACAAAAGAGCTGGAGGGAAAAGAGAGGAGAGGGGGAAAGAGGGAAAAGATGGAGGGGAAGAAAGGAGAGAGGGAAAGAGAAGAGATTGAAAGGGGAGAGCAGAGGAGAGGAGAGGGGAAAAGAGTGCAGGAAATAAGCGGAGGAGAGGAGAGAGGGAAAGGGAGGGAGGGAAAGAGAAGAGGAGAGAAGAGGGAAGGATGGAGACCCTAAACAGCCCTGAAATAGTGATTGTCCAGAGATTTTGGGTCACTAGAATAAAAACAAACTAAACACTTTTCCGTGGCATTTAGAAAGTGTCTCTTCCTCCCTCGGTTGTCTCCTGCTGTGGAGAATCCTGTCTCACAGGGCACAGACAGACAAATGAAGGCGCCTCAGCTCTGATGAGGTGTTATTGCAGTGAGAGAGATGTGGCTCTCGAAACCTGTATTTTACAGCAATAAAATACGGGAGCAACCTGAAAATGCTTTTACACAGACCTCAGTCCCTGAACCCCTCTTAATAACGCCAAAACTCTCCAACACTTATTCCTGTGTAAGTCCCCCAGTTTTCCCGCTTCACGTGAACTCATCACTTCCTCCATGACCACAGCATTAATTCAATCAGTACAACAATAGTCATGTCAAACTGGCTACTCTGCTCTCAAGTTTCCCCTTCTCTTAATTTACCATGTCAGCTATTTTCTTTTCGAGATCATTTCATTCCTAATGTTTTTTTCACCCAGCTTTATTAGAAACTGGCCATCATTTGTTCCTGCCAGCTTTATAAGGCTTAACTAGATTATGGGCTTTTCTCAGGCGGCAACCTCCGGTTCTGCAGAGTGAGTTAGTCTTAAAGGCCTGCATTCACTGTATTGACCAGCAGGGGGCGTCTCCTCCAGCTGCAAAAATAAGTCAATTGTATAGAAGTCTAAGAGAAATTATTCCTTCAATAAACATTGTAAACATGAGTTTATGTCTCAATCTCTAGTTTCAAGTCTTCTTCAATACAGCATGATGTTCATTTAGTAAATTATGGTCCATTTAGAGTCAAACAGACCATAAAGTAAGGGTATGATTTAGGGCGGGCTTACTGTGATTGACAGGTCACTGCCGCTACCAGAGCCGTACACTCCAAATATGGTAACTTCCATTCATTGGCTGCAAAAAAACCAACATGGCGACGGTCATAATCCAAGATGGTGACGGCGAAATTGCAGAACTTGAGGCTTCATAACGGCAGTCCACAAACCAACGGGTGATGCCCACTTCTCATATACAGTCTATGACGCACACAGACAACAGTCTTTGGCCTTTCTTTATGAATTTACGGTAATGTGGCGTGAACTGTAACTAAGTCACATGCAAAGGTGTAAATATCAACGGTGCAGCGGTGAAAAAAACTAACAGACCAATAACATTGATTTTGACATTGAAAAAAAAGAAATATGGAATATGGACCTTCGCGCCGTTGTGTATTCATGGTTGTGAGTCATGGATGGATAAAACAGGCTGTTAGATCAACGTTAATAAATGTGGAGCTTCAGCTGCTTTCCGTGGTGCTGGAGTTGCGTAGTGACACAGCAATTGTGTGCTCTACAAATGTCTGGAGTGGTTGCGTGTGCGCGTGAGCACGCGAGCGTGTGCTTAATTTTGGGGGTGAGGGCCAAAGAAAAGATTTCTGAGGAGATTTAGTGTTTTACGACAGATATTAACTATCTGGTTCTGGGCATTGTATTGATAAGGAGATACCAACTTCCCAATTTTAAGTTCACGGATTGTTTTTGATTTGCCTACCAGCTTTATTATAGTATCTTACTCATACCGGTCAGCTTTATTTAGGTTTACCTGCAAACATTATCTTTATCAGCTCAACATTTGAATGTGCCCTATAGACCTTTTTACAGTTTGTAAAGAACGATTTATGTAAGCGTACGCACGCAGTTTGGAAAACTAAAAGTACGGCAGAGTGCTATAACTTGTCAAGCTACGCAAGGGCATTAACCTCCAAAGATGGCAACCTAAACTAAATGACTTTCCAGATCTGCTGAGTGGATAGAATAAATTAACAAGTGGCCCAATATGTAATGGCAAGATATATACATATATTTGTTGGGGAAACCTAGCGTGTAACATTACCTCAGAGAGAAATTACAAGCTTACCAAATGTGGTCACTCGTTAAACTGAATACCTGTTGCTCTGAAACGGTCGTAATACTGTCCGAATTCTGTAGAGCTTGAGTCTGCTGTAAGAATATCCATTCAGAGAACTGAACATGTCGATGCTGGCCATAATTTAATTATTAACGCTTATAAAACTTGTCTGGATGGCTGGGGGGAAAGAAAACACCACCTCCGTTGCCAACATGCGCAGACATTTTTTTGATGATGTCGGCTATAAAAAGCGCCCATGCTTTGGTTTATGACCAACTACCTACGGAACTAATGACATTCCCATTAGCCTCAGCTGGACTTTGTGTTCACTGCTAATTAGCAAATGTTAGCATGCTAACATGCTAAACTAAGACGATGGCCATGGTTAACATTATATCTGCTTCACATCAGCATATTAGCGTTGTCATTGTGAGAACGCTGACTCCAGGCCTCGCAGACCTGGCCTGAATATAAACCCTTTTGGTTTTCTGCCACAGTACTTTCCAAAACCTGCACACAGCTCTTGTAAATGTAACTCCTTTTATTTTTTTTCTCATTTCCTCTGCTAGACCCGGCAGTTTATGTCGGCTATTACAGACACAACATGCCTCCTTACTTGTTGCGTTGTACAAAGATGAAAGAATGCTTCTCCTATTCGATCCTGCTTTAGCTGCACAGTATATTGTATCTCAGTGAGATGTCACGCTATAGCATGAGCAGCTACCCATGGAGGAAGAGAAATACACCATTAAACAAGAAAAGATTGGCCTCAGACACACAGGCGGTGCCAGTGTGCCCTGGAGAAAGGGCGTTAGTGGTGTTGTATAGTGACGGTGATGATGACGTACACCCAGTATGATGGAAACCATCAGCTGGGGAATGATGAAGGAAAAAAGACTTACTTGTGCACAGCAGAGCAGCAAAGGCATCGATGGCTGCCCTGGAAAATAAACAGAGGGGGCCAGTTGGACTTTCAGACATTTTAATTAACACGCACTTCAACATGCAAATTGTTCATGATACACTAGTGTGCAAATGAGTGGGATGAATACCAAAAAACACACTGACACGGGCACACTAAATAGATTTCAACACATAGTGGGTCTGATGTGTGTATTTGTTGTAGCACCTTTGGGAGTTGTTCTACGCAGCATCACAGTACATTCTTGGACTCATTACAGAAAACTCCAGAAGAGTCAATATCGTAAAAACCTTTATGTGACATATTTTCGAATGGTACTCCATGGGATTATTGATGTGCTTTAAAATCCGTGGTCAAAGGCATGTCAAATCTAGTTTTTGCGTGGATACTTTATATCGCATGATATACATAATGTTTCACCTGCAAAGCTGGTTCACAGAAAGCAAATCCACTCAAGCCGCCTTTTTTTTCTTTTTTTTCTTTGAATGCCAAGTTGTGTTGATTGTTTCACGCGTCATATAGTCATGATCATTTGGCAGATTATTAATTATCTAAACACACCCTGAAGTTTGCCAAGTCATATTTAACTGTTAGGAGTCATTCTCATGACGAAAGCAAGAGATGTTTCTTTGGTCCCTCTCCCGTAACAACGTGATGTTAGAAACAGAGTAAATTAAATGTGTTGCCTGAATCAGAATGACTGTTTTACTGCTCATACTGTTAACGTTTGATGAAATGGAATATTAAACAGTGTTTTAAGAGGAAAAATATGTCAGCAATTATATTGTCTACAAGGACATTGTCATACACATTCAATACAAATATTAATTATACAAACAATTCGAATTCATACTGTCACTTTTGACCCACCTGTTGCTCTCGCCCCGACTGACGGGGTCGAATACGCAACATCCGTCCAAAGTCAAATAAAACCGAAGTCGCTCCACATTTGTACAAACCAACACCTGGTACTGATAGAACACACGTTTGTGTTGTGATCAACCATTCACCTCTGTAACGATATATATTTTTTTTTTCTGAAACATTTTACATACATACCTGGAAATCCGTGATAAATTAGATTGTGTGTGTGTGAGATCATGGTATGAATTTTGACACTTGGATTTCTGTTGGTATTTAGTGTGAGGGCCAGTACAAAAAAAACAACAAAACCCACAAAAACCCAACCCCCCCCCACACCACCCCCCCCACAACCCACCCCCCCCCACCCCCCACCCCACCAACCCCCCCCCCCACCACCCCCCCCCAACCCACATGCATTTCCTAAGTGTCCCCAACATGGGACTTAATTCCACCTCTCTGTCGGGCTCCACATGGCCCAGAGGGCCGGCCTTACATGTTCTCTGCGTGGCGATGCTTTGGGGATATAGAGAAGCTGTATTGGTGTTCAATCAGAGGCGTGTAGATCTGACAGCAGATCGATTCATATTGCGGCTCCCTGGTGATCCACCACTAAGTGGTTCTTAATTAAGACTCAGGGCCTGCATGTGTGTGTGTGAATACCGAGATGAAGAAAGTGACACTGTGCAGTGTAGTGTTGCTAGCAGGGTGTCACTCACGGGGCGTCCAAAGTGTGACAGGAGGCCACGACCTCTTGACCACGAGAGCCATGTTTACTGAGAATGGGAAATACTACACATCTTTAAGGGTCTCAGCCCACAGCTGTGTTACGGTTATCGTTTGTGTGCATTTTACAGCTACGGAAGGGATCAATAGAAATTAATAGCCCTCCAAATCTCGGAAATATTCTAATCAATTCCATTTAAACAGTATAATTAATATTTAGTGTTAGAGTCTTTGCTGACAAAAAATAAATAAGGTACCAAACAAGATTTCAAATCACATTGCAGGTTAAAGCAGTTTAAAGACTCACTAACAAAATGTCTGTTTAACTTCTCCAAAGAACAACCACTACGAAAGGTAACCTTGCAGGAATTATAACTCCCAAATTAAATACTCTTTGGTATGTTGATCTTTTGACTTCATGCACATATAGATAATCACAATACTGATTAAAATTGTGTTGCTGAGATTTGATTGAATAAAATAAAGATTGTTATTATAAACCTGCATAACCCATGGGGAAAAACAACACAGTCTCAAGGTAGTCCATGAAATAGTCACGAAATGCAATCTATTGGTTTCTTGATGGGAAAAATAATAATTTTATCCTTGGGTTGTTATAATCCTCCCTGCTCCTGAGGTGAGGTTTTTTTAATTATTTATTTTATTATGTTTATCATCTCTTCTCTCCTTTCAAATCCTTTCACTTCCTGCCTTTGTGTGTTTTCCCGCCAGTTTTGATTGTCTGCCCCGCCCTGATTAGTTTCACCTGTCCTTTATTAAACCTGCGGTCGCCTCGCCTCCTGCTCACGTGTTCCCACTGTTCCCAATCAGACATTCATCAGTACACCCGTGTCTAGCGTTCCTGCATCTTAGCCTCGGAGAGGTTAAATAACAACAACATAAGGCTACTGTTGGAAATCAAAGAATACATTTATTATTCAGAGCACTCATAACAACGTAGACCCAGCAAAGCCCTAGATGTCGTTTGAGTTCATGAACAATTCTCTAAAATCAGCCAATACAAAAAAGGACTATTTTTCATTTATTTTTGGTATAGTTTCATTGAGCTTAAACATAGAGAGAACAATGAGCAAAAAACCCAAAACATGGTAAGTCAACATTAAGCAAATATTGACCAATCATATTGGACTGTGTTAATTCTTAGTAAGGGACACTCAAACTGTAGTATTGCTACTTTTACTTTTGTAGAGATCTGAGTACTTTTTCCACTACTGTATGTAAACATTAGTTTATTGAAATATTAAACAGGTTTTCCTTCACTCACACCAGGCGGTAATCTCCGGTTTTGCCGAGTGAAGCCGACGCGGAAGTGTCTTAAAACTTGCATTCTCTCTACTGACCAGCAGGTGGCGACTCCTCTGGTTGCAAATGAGAAAATAACTCTACAATGTTTACTGAGGTAATAAATCAAGTGAGAAGTAAACATGAGTTTATGGTCTCAATCTCTAGTTTCAAGTCTTCTTCAATACAGCATGATGTTCATTTAGTAAATTATGGTCCATTTAGAGTCAAATAGACCATAAAGCAGGGTATGCTTTAGGGCGGGGCTTACTGTGATTGGCAGGGCTTACTGTAATTGACAAGTCGCTGCCGCTACCAGAGACGTATACGGCGTCTCTACGTCACTCCTCCACATTCCAAATATGGTCACTTGTGTTCCTTGGTTGCAGAAAAAAAAAAACATGGCCACGGCCGTAATCCAAGACCGGCAAAATCACTGAACTCGAGGCTTCATAACATCCGTCCACAAACCAACGGGTGACGTCACCATGACTACGTCCACTTCTCATATACAGTCTATGATGCACACAGACAAAATATTCCGATAGAGTTCATGCGGTGTTATGCGTGCACTGTTTACCTCTCCACCATCTGCTGCTGCCGTGTCTCTCTCTCTCTCTCTCTCTCTCTCTCTCTCTCTCTCTCTCTCTCTCTCTCTCTCTCTCTCTCTCCCCCCTCTGTGACTTTAAGAAAGTTTTCATATATAGTGAAATGAGTTGTTTACAGCTTTAGTTTGTTTTGGAGCCATGCAATAATGTAATGTATTTCATAATATGACTTCTTACCCTTGCTTCTTGATTTGTTTTGTTTTTACACACACACACACACACACACACACATACACACACACACACACACACATACACACACACACACACACAGTGGAGCCCCAGTCCAATTTAACCCCTGCATGTGCCTAAAAATGAACTTGCACGTGTAGTCGAACAGCAGTGTCATTTATACTTCAGGCCTGGTTTTTGATTGTGTTGCGATTTGAAGACATATTGAACATACTGTTATCATGGGATGTGTCAAAGCAGTTGATCAACGGTGGTGACAACAGAAACTCTCCCCCACACCAGTAGTTATCTTGTTGCTGCTGAACTGACTGATGAGTCGCCAACTTAATTTCGTCGTATCTTTTTATGATGACAATAAACATCCTTATCCTTACTAATCAAGACGCTTGTATATTGAAGTGTGTGTAGACGTGGCGCTGTCCGAAGTAATGAAACGGAGCGTCAGACACAGTTTCTTAGCCCGATTGATGTTAGTTGGTCGTAAATAAAACAATCGGCCCTAATTCCGTTCCCGTTCCATTCCATAAACGATTTACTTCTGAATGCAGTGATGTTTAGAACACGGTGTTGCAATGTGGCTGGCGGGCCTGTTTCACCTCACGGAGGTCACAGCAGCTGCTACGGGGCCTCGACAGACTGGCTTTTACTCACCGTGGTCGACGGGTAAACAGAATTCATTAAGGAGAACATTTGAAGCCTGCACCTGAATGTGATTTACTCTGGCGTTTAAATAGTGACAGGGTGTCCATGTGGCCTACTGCATTTTGCCCTGGGGTGTAAATAATACATCGGCAAATGGAAAGGGAACTGGCGAACCAGCAGGTAAGTTTTCCACGTTTGAGTCTATGATACATTATGGGTAGTATATTATGAGTGACGTTAAGAATTTGAGCATCATCGCATTAAAAACCTACTAGTGAATCAAAACCTGTCAAAGTCAAATACTTCCATGGTAGTCAGCAGTAGCTCAAACCTGCAACAATTTAAAAGAGGATAGTAAGGAGTGCTGCGGTGCCGAGCAGTCTAACAGAGAGGACGGGGGGATTAAGTGCTGTTGACAGTTGAGAATAGATGGACAGATTTAGTTGTACAGCTGACTGACTGACTTTTACTGCTATAAAAGTGTGCACCGCAGCCAACCGGCATATTTAACGGTCGCCATATCATAGCTATAATTGGATAAATCACTGTGACAGACATGTCTAATTGCCTCTCACTCTTCGGGGGGGAAACAGCATATCTCCTGCCTCGTTGCTCCACTTACATCGCAGAAGTTCACAGCTGCCAATTCTAACAAATTACCCAAAGTATCGGGCAGCTTTGAAATCCGGAATCCCAGAGTCTTCTAATTGTGTTACGACAATTAACAGCTGGCTTCTGCATGAAAATAATACAGAAGACTCACCCTGAGGGCCATAAATTTGTGTCAGAGCATCCGATTCCCTCACACCACCGGGGAGTGTCATGTTCACCAGTGGCTGATCAGGGGCTGGTATGCCTGGGATGGAGCCAGGCAGAGAGAGGTCGATACTCTCGGTGCTCTTGGCATGCCCCACTGGGTATACTGGAGGATGCTAGCTATTTGAGCCAAATGCCATCAGTTCTGACAGAGACAGATGGGAGGGAGACATACGAGCTAAGAGGAGAAGGACGTGACTTAAGTAAGAGCTGGGGTCTACGCACGAGTTCAGGGGAAATAATGAAGTGTTGATACCAAGAATATGTTGATATAATGATGTTTCCCCATAAACTGTAATACTGCCATGCAGTTTGTGCATGGACACGGTGTGCATTTCACATATCTTGCTCCAATAAACCAGACAGAGTTCCATAGTGCCTAATTCCCACCACACTCAAAGTCATCAGCTCCACATGCGGCCTCTACGATACGGTCTACAGACATGTTATGTTTTGAGGGTTTAATTATTTTGCAGTGTGTTTTTGTGTCATTTTCAAGAACTCACTTGGGGGAATTTCTTCAAATTTGAAAATCATCAAAATGGTGGAATTGAGGAAAATATCTTGAGAGCAAAATTAAAAAGTAAACTGCACTTCCACATGCCGAGATTTGGATCTGAAACCGCCACTTACCATTCAAAATAAATGGAAGGTGACGAGGTCATTAGTTAGAATTTACTTTGTTTGTTCTTGTTGGCCTTCCCTCGCCAGTACGATGCACATTCTGGCTCCAGAAAACAAATTATAAATAAACTTCTCATTGAAACAACAAGTCATTGGATGTCAGTGACCCCATCTTTGTGGTGTGGGTTCTAAGAGAAGGATTTTATTTCATGTTCTGGGTTAGCCAGGGGCCATAACCCCCGTTGCCTGTCACTCATTTACACATTAGCTGACACTTGCGAGCTAAGTCTGGGAGGCTAGCTCGGAGGTGACGACTAAGTGATCATTTTGTACTGTGCTGTTGTCAACGTCCCGACACCCAAGCTTTTGTTTGGTATTTTTAACTTCCCTTAACTATTTTTATTTTACTGTATAATAAAATAATGTGTGTAATACACCAGTGTGTAAGAAAGTATAACATTGTTTATTTCAATGCCTGAACATTGCTGTGCAGCCACAAAATTGCAAACAATGTAATTGTTCAATGTTTTGCGAATCTGTATGAATTTCCCGTGCTCCATCCAAACTTGGAATGTACCCTTTTGTCTGTCACACCTATTGAGGTGTCTCAAATGCGAATAAAGTTTAAAAATAAATTCCCAATGTCGTTAAACGAGAACTTCCTAATTAGCTGGTACTATTGTAAAATAAATGGTCAAATTTGTATGCCATATTAAACTACAAACATTACTGACCATAAATAGACAACCACAAAATTCGATGAGGTTTTGTACCTTGTCCACTTTGGTCCCGGGATCAACTGTGGAAGGACTTTAGAAACCCAAAATGTAACGACAGGGTCGCAAGAGGTATCTATCTTTCAGTCAGTAGTACCAAAGGACTGTTTGTGACCACTTGCTCCAGTCCGGTTCTCCTGTCCTGGCAGAAGTCACCAAGAGATGCAGGGATGTAAGGGTGTCAGTGTCAAACACAGAAAGCACTGGGTATACGTACTTGATGGTGTGCAGATGTTTGGTGGTATGCTGGGGGATGAGGCGGTAGATGACATCCAGTCCATTGTTTTCTCCTATTAGGTTTGCTGTAGAAACTGTAAGGAAAACGTGACAAACTGAAAACATGAACGCGAAAAGTAAAAAGTAGCAGTGTAATGCTTATCATTTCAATTAAATCAAGATGAATGAGTTTTGAATCATCAGTTAATGGTAAAGAAGTTCCCTGACATGAAGCTGGCATATGATTTGGATGGAGAGGAGTCCTCTGTAATTATATACGCCGGTCGGCGGGACTGCTTTTATGGACTCATGAAAACATCAACCATTAAAGTGCGGCCAAGTTGACACACATATGTAACCAAATACTACACTATAACTGACTCACATTTGTCAAAATTACACTGACTTCATACCGTCCATGATTTGGCTCTGCACTTCTTTTTGTTCACTTCGGCTAGTCGACTACTCTATAAAAAGTCTACATTGTAATATTTTTTTCATTTTATACATTAAGTCTTCTCTTACAATATACCATATTACAAGTCTAAGTATAACAAGTATAAATATCATATATAGGTGGTTGTTATTGTTGTTATCGGAGTGCTAGTATGCAACCCCATCTCAAGGGAAGGCGATTATAGAGCGCACTATTTTTGCTTGTCATTTTATGCCACAGGGTTAATGTTGCGAAACGTTTTTTCGCGTGTCATTCAATGCCACCTAACCAACTGTTGCAGTTATGTTTAGGCCACTACTACGCCCAGAGTTAGGTCTTGGGCAACAAAGTTGCCTTAGTTAGGCTTCGAAAAAATTGTCATGATTGTGATTAAAGTAAAAAGGTAAACTAATTAAAATATGCACGGAAAAAAATGGAAGAGGAAAACAAGTCAAAAACGTAGCGGCGGTCTCCTGGTTGCGAGACCTGAGTTTGTTTGAGCTGCCCATCCACCAAAATAGTCTCTGTCACATTTTATACTACATTACTTTTTTTACATTGCAGTCAGTACAGACTACAAATGATACGCAAAAAGCATTCTTATTGTACGCAAAATGACTTACAAATTGTCGTGTCATTCATGCGCCAACTGGTGAGAGCGGGCTGTAATCTCTAAGAATGAACCCCCTTCCCTCCGTCCCTATGCACCTGTGCTGTTTGCACCTGCTCCTCAGACAAACTGTGCTTCCAGGCTGCTCAGCCTGTTTGATAAATGACACGACCACTCCGGGTGTAGAATGCATCAGAATGCTGACCGCGTGTGTCTTCTTAGCAGAGGAGCTTGACTATGGAACTCCCCCTGAGACTGAACCATGTTAAAGGGTAGAAAATAGTGAAAGGTCAACGCTACTAGACATAATTCATGCCAGAGTTTTTATGGGTTACTACTGGAGTCCCGGAAGTGAAAAAATATCTGAAAATAAAAAACAATAAAACAGATGATGATTCAAAAAACATTTTTATTTTAACCACGTTTCTTCCTTTCCTTGTTGCTTATAAAGTAATGCTAATGTCTCAGGAGGTTCAGAGTACACACGGCTGAAGATGATGAATACTGCAGCATTGGGTTGTTAAAACATCCAGTTTGTGTGTTTGGTTTGTTGCTACTTCACTGACATCTAGTGGGTGAACACTGCTCAGACTTCATTGACTCTGACTGCTAACTATTCAATGGTGAGCTGCTGATGTATCAGATGCCAGTCCAGGCTTTGTTGACACATCTTTGCATGTATCATACAAGCAACAAGGATAATGGGAAATGTTGTAAGGGAAATAAACAGTTGATACAAAAATGTGGGGAGCTTGAAGTACTGACACAGTGAAAGATAAACGGGGGAGTAACATGTGCAGGGAAAGTGAATCATAAATCATTTCAGCGAAAGCCGTGTGTGTGTGTGTGTGTGTTTCTTGTACTTGCTACATAGTGAGGACTGGAATCTGTTGTTAACCACAGAGTGAGGACATTTTTGGAAATGAGGACGTTTTGGCCAATCCTCACTTTTTCAAGTGAGGATTAAGACTTAGTTTTGAGGTTCAGGTTAAACTTGGGAATAGGTCAGGTTTAGGGGATAGGGAATGAATTGTGTGGTTGAGGGTCCTCACAAAGAAAGTACAGAAATAAGTGTGTGTGTTTGTGTTCCTAACTTTGATTACCTTTGGGGGCACATTTCAGACTAAAGACTAGTGCATTGGGAAAGGTTCGTCCAGTTTTAGACGAGAGCTGTGTCCCTGTTTGGGAGAAAGTTATGCGTCTACCTGATGAAGAGAAGACTTGGATCACCCAGAGACAGGCGGCGGCCCTCCTGGCATGTTTGACGTTGTGTCTGAGCAGATTCAAAGTCAGCAGCGCAGCTCCAGCATCCTCTGCCTTCACACCTATACGGCGGTCTGCAGAAGAGACACAATCATTGAATGTATTCATGAATGTGTAGATGTAAATAAGCTGAAGATGAACAGCGCAGAATCAGCTGAGCATATGATGTAGTTTAGGCGCTCAATATTCATCATTCTTTGACTTATTGAACCCTAACCCTGATTATCTGTTAAAAGAAATGTCGTCAGTATCTTTATCCAAGTATCACCATATTAAAGTAACGTAACTTCATTACTTTCTATTACTTTTGGATTACCTGAATACCAAATAAGCTAAGAAGGACATGAAGTACATGAAGTCATATATCAAATGGAACTGAAGTTCTGAACATAATGAGGTAAAAAAAAAAAAACAGGTTTAATTAATAAAAGCATTTAAAAGTATAGACGTATAAATGAGTGAAATAAAGTACAGTTTAATAAAATCAGTAATTAGATCAAATCGGACTAAAAAGGTGTGTTTTACCACCTTCTGCTACCACTTTGGTTGTCTTGCAGGCTTTCCCATAGGCTGAGGCCGTGGTGGCTAGAAGCAGCCTTGCTGTGGGTCTTAGACCGGAACCTAGGAATAAGTAAGGGACAACTACTAGAGGACCTGAGTCGGTAGCGAGTGCATTTAGTAATGTGTAAACCAATAAAAGAAAGCCAGTGTGGCATTTTAGAACTGGTGTAATGTGTGCTCTCCTTCTGTCCCTGGTCAACACACGAAGACACACTTTTATAGTCTTTCTATGATAATATTGTGGTCGAGTGTATCAAATGCTGCATTTACGTCAAGAAGAACCAGGACAGACAGTTGCTTGTGTCCAGGTTGATTCTAAGGTCGTTCACAACCTTAACCCAGGCAGTTTCTATGCAATGACAGGCCCAAAAACCTGACTGAATTTTTTTTTTAAATGAAGGGCAGAATTTGCACTTTGCCATTATTCCAAAACCTGTATAATCCCCAAAAATGTCCCATTGAACAAAAGCCCATTCGTCCAAAAGCCTGTTATCTGGAAAACAAGGCCTTGTTCAGAAGGCCCATTACTCCAAAAATACTACAAACAGAAGCACATGGCTAATTATTATGCAGAATGACTTCAACAGAACTTCTCGGTTGCAATATTCTTTTTCCAACTATGGCGAAGTGGGAGTACCCTGATATTCTTAGACTAACCCTAACCAAGGTTGATCCTCATGCCTTAACCTAACCAACCAAACCAACAAAGGCAACGAGTAGTCAGACTGACTGTTATCGGATATTGTTTGCACGACATCTAAAAAAGTAACAGACAGATTTTAACATGGGTTTAGGATGATGTTGAGGGATTATATGGCCTACTGAGGGAACATAGATCTGACCCAAGTTCTGCTATCCTCTATTAATCAGATACTGTGTGATGCTCATGACATGTGTGAGGCCGTGATTCCCTGCTAAATAACCAAAAAGATGCCAGTGGTTATAGTATGTCATCCAATCAGCATGTCCTGTTCAGGTTAAATAGGTCACCTTGATAAGAAACGTGGCTCTGGTGTAAGTGAAATTTGGTCAAAGTGTCAAACATTTGGGTTTTTATCCATCACCATAAATTGTTTTTGCTGTTCATCTTTTCATCTATCCTCACCTCTGTGTCCAACTTTCGCCAGCAGGTGCAGCATCGGCAGCAGGAGGGTGTAGTTGGGGCTGAAAGTGCGGCCGGTGATGACCAGCGCAGTGAGCAAGGCCTCGCTGCCACCTTTACTGATCATGTAGTGGATCCGACGATCTGTACCTGAATAGAGAGAGATATATACCGGTGTGTCCCCTGCTGGAAATAATTTCACAGAAACAAAACAACTGCAAACCAAAGTAATGCTTTGTTGGCCAGAGAAAACCAGTTTGATTTAAAAGGAAGGATGGAGGGGCGGTCTTGTCTTTTCAGTGGTATTAAGACTGGCACGTTGTTGGCTACGTAAGCACATTGGATTGGAAATTAAACACAGACTTTGAAACTGAAGTGTTGACTTTCAGTCCTAATTTGAGGTTGTTTACATTCACAGCAGAGTGGAGTGTAGGAAAAACTCAGCACTGTTCAATATGTGTGTTTTTCCAGCCACCTTCATTCCATAAGCATTTTCAATTTGCTCATAAAAAAACTCTGAGGAATGCTAGTGGAAAAACAAGTGTGTCTGAGGTGGAAAAAAGCAGAAACAGTCTTGATGAATAAATGATGACCTAAAGCATCTGACTTTAACTTCAACGGAGAGCTGAAAACCACCATTACTCTACCAAAACCTTGACTGGGTTCTGTCAGATGCCTGAGAGGGTTATCTATATGTCTGAATGGTCTTTCATACTTTTATGTTGTAGTAAGTCCACTTTACGAATAGATGTTATTTAGTTTTGTACATTGAGAACAAAACGCCGTACAATGGTTCAATGAGACTGACAACTGAAAGGGCAGAAGGAGACAAAGACAAAATGGAGGGTTCGTCTAGGGTTAGCACTATTGGAATATCAGCTGAGCATACTATGGAGTGACAAATCAAAGTTTAAACCTTTTCAGTCTAACCACTGAGTAGACTGCTGCAGAAAGCCGAAAGAAAAACTAACTATTTCTATATTTAGTGCCCAGTTGCACCGTTGTGGTTCAATAACGATCAAGGGTCAATTACACTTGTCTGGACTGGAAAACAAATTCAACATCCAACTCCCAACAGTATTCTCCCCTGTCATACAACACTGTGGGGACATCGACTTAATGGACATTTGAATAATTTTCTTCTCTTTCTTCTTTTGGGGCCAAAACTATTGCAAATGTAAATAATATATTTGTTGCCTTATCTCTGTTGAAGTAATTATTTTTGAAGGAAAGAAGAGAAACAGCAATATAAAAGCTGATTCCAGACTTTTTTTGGTTAAATATTTTTATAAGTCATCTTTCAATGACATTATTTTCAACTTCAGGAGGTGAGCTTATTCATGCGTAAATGTGATATATACATTTGAAGAGTTTGAAAAATTAAGTTAAGCAGATTAGATTTCCCACTTTTCAGCATCGATCCACTCCCCTCCTCTGTTATTTGTCTCATTATCGGCTTTTACACTGTCCCCGTGTTTACTGCTGCCGAAAACAGTTATTCCCCTAGATGACATTGCCATGTCAAATGCACTTCAGTGGTCAGAAGCTGATCTGAGCTTACCAGCAGACAGCAGTTCATCCAGGACATTTAGGATATTTAAGGTGCTCTCCACATCTCCTGCATTCTGCAGAGACAAAAAAACAGAAAACATACAATGAATGCAAAATACAAAAAACATTATAAAGAAATTATGCCTAACCTCAATCTGCACTGAAATGCACTCTTTAGTGGCCCCTATACAAGATATTTTTCATTTGTAGATGCAGCACATACTTAAGGAATGAATGGGGTCCCAAGGGGCGAGTATCTATGATTGGACCCCTCAGGCCTGTGTGAGTGTCAGGGCGAGCTGCCCGGCCGTTCCCCACAAAATACGCATGTGTAAGAAGCTGTAGAGATATAGGTTTTCATGGGCCTATCTGATTTACTCTACATGTAGGTGGCCCAATCTACCCTGAGGAGTTTCCCATCCAAATGTTCAAATTGGTCTCACTGTGACTGAAGGTGCACTGTTATATGTGGCTGATTACATTTTGCTGCTTCAACAGAAATCTGTTGGGTTAGCTAAACATCACCCTCATTAGAATGTGTGTTGAATGAATTGGCCCTCGCCGGTGGCCAACAATCTGCCCGTTTAAATAGGGACAAGCGGTGCGGAGTTGTGTTGAGTTACTGTAACGAGAAACAGTTGCTAAACACAGAGGTAACCGCATCTGTGATGACGGAGCAAGTGATGTCAAATGTACCTATTGCTTATCTGTAGCATCCTGCCACCTATACTTCTGCAGGCAAATACAACTTGGATCCCTTTGGGTTTGGCTCGGCATGTTTGGTCAACGCATGAGGATGCTGTTACTCCAGACATGTTGGAGCACATCCTGGTTCATCATGAAAGTCAAATTATTTCCAAGAAATAATCTATTTTTCAGAGCACAGGTCAGAGAAAGCCAGTCAATGTTTGTGACACCAAAGAACATAAATATGCACATCAGAAGCATTAAAGTGCTGGAATTTGATTTCCCCAAGTGGGTCCTGATGATGCAGATTGACAATCACCAAACCTGTCCAATCAACGAGTTACCTGTCAGTCTGCAAAATGTCATGTTTTCTTCTCTGGGTTCATTAGTAAAAAGACAGTTTGTTGCATTTTAGTTCTGGTCCACTTCCTGCTCAATGTATAATTGTTTCTCATGGACCTGACCAGATGAACCAAATGAACCATTTGGTCATGGCCTTCAATGTAAATAATTTACATCAGTATTAGATGATCTGAGCAACTGTAGGGTGGGACAGGAGGTTGGACGGGTCTAACAAACACAGGACTGCCAACCAGAAGGCCACTGTTTGTGTCCCGTGTGACACCAAGTTAAAGTTGACATATTTTACCTTAGTTGTGTTACATAACTTAACTACTTAACTCCAGTAACGTAAGAAATAAACTTATTTTACATTAAAAACGTCCTTATTGTAACTCGAACCATGTGGTTTTGTTGCGTAAGTAAACCTTAAAACTAGACCTACGTTGGAAGTTTATTTTGAAAAGACGCAATGCGTTTAACAAGTAGAAACTGACATGCCGTCCATGATAAGTCCAAAACTGATGCTAGAGGGGTAACTAGAGTGTCAAAGTTTAAAGTGGAGGGCCACTGAGCAAGCGTCAGTATTTGAAGAGTTTAGATCGAGAATGTGTTGGACCATCACGTCATTGCAATACATTGCATATATGGACAGCAGCTGCAGTATTTGTGGCACTCACTCCTAAACTGCCATTTAAATCATATGAACTGTATTTTAGATATGCATCTCTGTTTATTTGGTAAGTTCTGACAACTAAGGCTTGCGAGTTTGTCAACTGGAGCTGCCCACAGAAAACGCTGCTTTCCACTTCAGTTTAAAACTTAAAATCTATACTGTTGGTCACAAGATTAAAACCAGTGCCTCCATCCAATACGGGATAGTATAATATGTGACACAGTGTAAGCCCGCTTCAATAAAGATCCTGGCTGATGGGCGTTGGATTCACTCCCAGCCTTTATCCACACAGGTGGCCACGGCATCAACTGCTTTTCTATAAGCCACTCCAAATGCAAGCTTCAGTCTTAGCCAATGCACTGCACACAGCGCATAAAGACCGGGAGCAGTTGAAAACGAAACCACATGGCAGGTGGATGAGGATTTCAGAGCTTACCACAATACAATAGAACTGGATGGTGCCAATTCCAATTAGTTTGCTCGGAATTAGACAATAAAGTAATAAATCCCCCCCCCTTTTTAAAAGACATAATAAAGCCTAAAACTGTCATAATAAATTGCATTCTATTGCTTTTTAATGTATAAAATTTATCTGAAGCAATAGCTACCCCTCAATAATGTGAGAATTTCTAGATAATGCACAATAATGTCATGAAAATATTAAGCGGACAAACTTGTTATGCAACTTCAGGGCATTTATCTCAATTCAGTACACGCTGAATAAAACAGACTCCATCCTTTTCTATACTGTTGATCTCTCCGGCCTTTAAACTGTCATCTTATCAGCATGGTGACTTTAAGACATCTGCTGCAGGAAGGCTGAAGCAGAATGAATGACAACTGTCATCGCTTCATGATTTATCGTCGAGGCCACATAAGGTGTGGGGTGTGTAGTTGTTGCGCTGGAGAAAGGAGAACGTGGAGAGGGTGTTTGGGGATTACAACCAGGGACAGCTGGTGTACCAGACATTTGTTTAGACTTAACTTGGACAGTTCTGAAGGAACGATGAGGCCTAGATGCATGGTGAACACCAATACTGCTGTAGTAACAAAAGTGATAATAGTTGCCCATTTTTGCTCATTGTAAGAGGTGCATATCTTTGCTGTTTTAGCTGCCCATGTGGTGGTAATGTACTCACACAGTTACAGTTACATGCTTATCTCTGTAATACAATATCACGGCATACAGCGAAGTGCTCTCAGCCATGTCGAGTTTCTGTTCGTGAGCTGTCTGTCTATAGATAGAGCAACTGGTAGAGTCCGTGGGGGGTAGTTGGGGGGAGATGGGGGGGGGGTTTACAGAGGGGATTTTGTTGGTTTTTTGGCCATCGCCATCTTGGCTTTTTTGCAACGTGACCATGTTAGGACATTGCGGGTGAGTGACGTAGAGACGTCAAATACGGCTCTGGTAACGGCAGTGACCTGTCAATAACAAGGTCGCCACACCCTAAAGGTGGTCTGTTGGACTCTAAATGGACCATAATTTATTAAATGAACATCATGCTGTATTGAAGAAGACTTTAAACTACAGAGAGAGGCCATAAACTCAAATTTACAATATTTACTGAGGGAATAAATCAAGAGAGAAGTAGAGTCATTTTCTCATAGACACAGCAATAACGACTAAAACGAGCAGTGGAGTAATAACAGTGTAGAGAGCCAGAGTAAATGAGTCAAATTTAACAACTTAATGCTTCATCCACCTACCCTTGTCATAACGTACTTCCACATTGGCTTAATTTTTCAGAACCGGAGGTTGCCACCTGGTTTGTTCAGAGGGAATTTGGGATATCTTGTTTTTTTAACTCCATAAATCAGAAAATTCAACAGCCATAACAAATCCATTTTTGCCATGTTTTTTTAAAAATAAAATGATCTATAAATCAGGCTATGAATGATATATAAGCAAACCTCTCTGTAAAAACCTTCAGAATATAGATAGTAATGAAACGTATGTAAATGCTACTGAAGTGGAAATTTGTGGCTCAGAGAAAATGATCTTTGAAGATATGGATTGTAAAATGTCATACATTACTATAGGTGAATAGGGTAAAACAAGTTGCACGAATAGATATTACCTTGAAACTCCTCCAGTTGATTACACACATTAAGACAGTTTTTTTAAATACAAGTTTTCTGAAATTTGAATATGCAAATGAGGAATTATCCAATGGTAACTTTTAGTAAATTTCGGGGGAATCTACAAATAGACAAAGTAGTAAAATGAATACCTAAATGTGTATTTTGAACGTTTTCTTTCCACTCGGTTGAAAAAATGCAAAGTAGCCCAAAATCTCAAAATTGACAAGAGCATGAAAAACAATCTTTCTTCCTAGGGTATTCCCCTCTCCCTCCCCCCCCTTCAAGCTCCCAGCTTCCCTCAGGACCACCTCATGTTGATAAGAGACCAGAGGATATGTTCCGCATTATTCATACTCTTATACCACCCCCACGTACCAAGGCTCCAGTATCAACCACAAACCAAATTGTGCGAGAACCTGATAGCCAGCGTACGCAAAGTGGATCTGGTTTGATGCACATTTTATAAACGTTTGATACAGCAATAAGCAAAAGCAGTCCAGTGTTTTTACACACACACACACACACACACACATATTTGAAGCTATCCTTGATTTACATGTAAATGAGTTATGAATTTAAAATGATTTAATTTCTCTGTTTCCTTCTGCCTCTGATGGAATACATGTGGGTTTACTGCCACACTCCGACCGCACTGGCCTACATTTAATACGATCTGGGAGCCGGTGTTGAAGTCTTTTACGTCTGCCATAACCTTGGCAAAGATGAGTGCTGAGTTCAACTTTATACACAGGAAGAGGGATTTGATATCGGTCTGGTCAGCTAGTTTGTGTTTGATACATGGAAACGCTGTTAAACATAGACTACTAGCAACAAGGCTACAGGGTTTTGCTATCCACCCACTCAGCATGTTGTTAAATAGAGCAGGCTGTAGCTTAAAATATGAGCTAACGGTTAGCAATATGATGCTAACATTGTTTTTCGGGCCAGACCGGATAATCAAACTGTGTGACTGATGAGATGTTAGTTCATCGGTATGTTCACTGAAGAGGTGTGTAATCCAGAGAACTCAGACAACAGTTAGTCTTCACTCAAGGTTAACATATTCTTCATATTTCTTCTGGAGCTTTTAGCCACATCTTCGTCTTCATCGGCAGATGGAATTTACTCCACCACTCTGTGGTGAAAAATGTTCTTAAATACAACCAGTTAATGTTAACTAATGTGGGCGGGACCCACCTCGGCTGTGAGAGGCTGTTCGCAAATGAGCCGCGGACTGATTTTGACTGCAGTAACGACGCGACTGCGTTCATGCAGGGATAGCGGGACACATTGACACTGCGTTAATACTGCCCGGGACATTACGAGCATTAATACGCTTCGTTTCCTGCATTCTGGTGAATTTGTGTGTGCCATTTCATGGTGGAAATGTTTTTATTCATGTAAAGGCACACACAAAAAGTCATGACCTGCAGCGTGCTCTCACGTGCTCTCACACAACGGTTTACATGATATCTTGAGAAAAGTTACACATTTTATTCGTGGGGTTTTCCTACAAAAGCCAGCAACACGTGTCAATCTCCGATCGTTACATGCATTCAGTCTTTTCAAAATAAACTTCCGTCTTCACAGGAAGCAACTCTGTCAGGTTAGGGTCAACAAAACTCCTTTTGTTAGCTTGAGGAGAAGATCGTGAAATACTTAGTTAGCTTCAGGCAACAAAACTCAGAGGCTTCCCCAACTGACATTTTTTCACGATGAGTCCACGAGTGCTGTTTATTAAAAAGAAATGTACACCTCGTGTTCGTGTGCCCTCAGCTTTTTTCTCTCCTCATTCCTCTGTGTGTAAGCTGTAGTCTACTTCAAAGTCCGCGTGCCCTCTCCCCCTAAACGGTGGCGTTTTGAGGCCGATGTCTCCGGGCATTATGCGCCGCCTCTCCGTCAGTGCCGGGCTTTCAAGCCCGTGCGGCCTCACGAGGGTTCCACTCATTTTGGACCTCGAGTTTAGAAAGAAATCTCTCTCAAAACCTGCAGACGCTTTACAGATCCAACTTCTGTCACGGACCCATCAGAGGGACTTTGTGTGTCCGAATGAGCTGGATTTCCATTATGAGTCAGTCCATGAGAATCCTTTGCTTTTTATGAAAAATAAAATATGGACGCCACATTGAATAACAGTACTTCCATATCGTTATGTGAAAGAGACAAAGTAGTACTACTTTAGTACTTGAACTTCTTTTTCTAACTGAGTATTTCAACACTCTTTGATAATGCCACAGGTCAATTAACAGTGAACACACTGTATTCTGAAATATCAGCAGGCAGAAACAAATCCCCAAATCTACTGGGGATACGCGGCTAATTCTGGTCTTCATGGTCTCATCACTTACAGTGATGCCTGTGCAGGCTCATTTGACTCACATAATGTCCATTGGGCTGTATCAAATACCTCATGGTTTTATGACCTTTATGAAAAAAACAACAGGCATTCAGAACTCCGATGATGAGTAAGCTCTCATCCCTGATGGACAACACCTCCCACCCCGTGCAGGACGCCCTGGCAGCTCTGTGCAGCTCCTTCAGCCCCCGGCTGCTTCCCCCGCGGTGTGTGAAGGAGAGATAGCGCAGGTCCTTCCTTCCTGCCGCTGTCAGGCTGCACAACCAGCTCTGCTCCCAGTAGACCACACAACAAAACACCCAAACAAATCTGTGCAATATAAATACGGCGTGCATTACAAATGAATTTCTGTCTGTACATATAACATTTGTAGTTATATTTTAGTTATTGTGTATTTCTTTTTTACCTTTTTTACTTAGTTATTTTTCTTTACTGTTTATTACTTATTTACAATACTTGTTTTTGATTTCTTTTTACTATGTCTCTTGTTTGCACTTTACCCTCTGCTGCTGTAATCCTGTGATAATCAAATAAAGGATTATCATATCATAATTTATAGTGTGTCGATGTGTGCAAACAGAAGATAGCTGCGAACCAAAAGGTGAGCTCAGCTGTTTCTAGTGCTGCAGCCTTGAGGCGGCTCACTGTGGGTCCTACCTGCAGCGTGGAGAGGAGGACCTCTAAGCCACTGGAGGAGCTCGGGGAGGCGCTCATTCTGGGTCGGCCTCTTTCTGTAGCAAACAGACAGACACATACACAGGCAGACGGAAAGTTAAGCAAACTGTGAAAGAGACGGATAAACAGACGGAAAGTTAAACAGAAATATGAATAAACAAGCAGACGGGAAGATAAACAAACCATTAACTGGACAGATAAATAAACAGTCAGACAGAAATATAAGCAACATTTAAAAAAAAGACGGATAAATAAACAGGCAAACAGGACGATAAACAAACCGTTAAGCAAACAGATAAACAGATGAACAAAAAGATGAACAAACTTTGAAACAAAAAGATAAACAAACAGCCAGACAGAAAGATGAACAAACTTTGAAACAAAAAGATAAACAAACAGGCAGACAAAAAAATAAACAAACAGGCAGACAAAAAGATGAACAAACTTTGAAACAAAAAGATAAACAAACAGCCAGACAGAAAGATGAACAAACTTTGAAACAAAAAGATAAACAAACAGGCAGACAAAAAGATAAACAAACAGGCAGACAAAAAGATGAACAAACTTTGAAACAAAAAGATAAACAAACAGACAGACAAAAAGATAAACAAACAAGCAGACAGAAAGATGAACAAACTGTTAAACAGACAAAAGAACTGCCAGATGGACGGACCAAGAGACGAATATAAAAAAAAAAGACGGGACAGCAGCTCTCAGACAGGCGAAGATCATCAATTGAGTGGAGGCAGAGAGGGAAAATCCAAAGTGCGTCCTCACCACTGTGCATACAGCGTCTCACACACACACAAGAAACTTAAAGCATCTGTCTCTCGTTCTTCTCTTTCACACCAAGACAGACGCATCATTGCTGTGTCTAAGGAGAGCGAGGACGACATGGAGACTCCCCCCCTGACTTAGACTTGGCTGGGAATACCTCCCAGGGCCCAGGAGGGTGCATGTGTGTGTGCGTCACTGTTGCACGCAAGTATATTCAGTATGTGTACGGTATGTGTTTGTACGCGTCTTCCAGAGAGTGTGTCTTTTGTGTCATCTTGCCAGACATTAAATTTAATTAAATTAAATATATTGTAAAATGCAAGCAAAGTGTCTTTGTTCCGTTTTGCGTGGGGCTTTGTTTGTGTTGCAGAACACTGTCGAATGCATGGACACAAATAAATGTGTGGGTAGCCGTGTGTGCGTGCGTGCGTGTGCATGTGCGTGTGCATGTGTAACCCTATCCCTCCAGGATAAAGCGCTCCAGAAAACATTTGTGCTGCAGTGTTGAGAAGGCCGCCACTATAAAAAGGCCTTGACAAGGCCGGCTGGGCAGCTGCGGGACACAAAGTATATACAGTGGAAGACTTCGACCAATAAGGGTTTTGATGTCTGGTTCAAATATTTACTTTGAAATTAGCCCATTTTTGTGACATCACCAAACTCTAACACCGTGAGATGACAACTGTGTGATTCAGTGTTAACCAAGCTTCCGGGTAATACCACATAAAACATAGGATTTGAAAAGTACCTTAAGGGATCATGAATATCATGCTAATTACCAATTTTGACTTTCAAGAATTTTCATGCCATTTTTGAACGTATTATGATGACAGTAGCCTATAATATTGTTAATTAATGTCACCATATTACCATTTTTAATCCAAATATTGCCCTGATAAAACCATTTTGTCAGGAGGTTGCCATGTTACCAAAATATTGCTATGCCACTACTAAATAGCTTTTCCTCGTTGCTATCTTTAAATGTGTTTCCCTATTATTATCTCCGCCAAGGATCCTATCACTCGGGTGTGTGCTTTTGTGAGTGAGTGAGTGAGTGAGTGAGCACCTCTCTGTCTGTCCACGGCTAATCTCGCACTCGGCTGCAGCACACTGCATAATATTTTGGGTGGCCAGTTATGGCTACCTGCTCTCATGGTTATGGTAAATGGACTGTACTTGTATAGTGCTTTCCTAGCCTTCCAACCACTCAAAGCACTATCACACTACTCATCATTCACACACTGATGACAGGGGCTACCATGCCACCTGCCCATCAGGACTATCCAATCATTCATACTCATTCACACACCGAAGGCACAGCTACAGGAGCAATTTGGGGTGAAGTGTCTTGCCCAAGAACACACCGACATGGACTAGAGGAACCGGGGATCGAACCGCCGATCCTCTGATTGAAGGACGACCCTGCTCTTCCACTGAATCACAGTCGGCCCTGAGTCACACTGTGGGTGGCTAACAGCTAACGGAGGTACCGGCACACACACTGCTGAGTTCCTCTCGGCTGCTGCTCTGTGGCCACAGACACAGTGGGGGGGAACAGTTTGCACACTTTAATTGTTTTGGACCATGTGTTTGTCTAACAGCTGACAGCTGA
Organism: Ophiodon elongatus; assembly: GCA_016806645.1. Classification (NCBI taxonomy): domain Eukaryota; kingdom Metazoa; phylum Chordata; class Actinopteri; order Perciformes; family Hexagrammidae; genus Ophiodon; species Ophiodon elongatus. The sequence goes on from JACSYO010000795.1 coordinate 548,395, forward strand.
CAGCTAACAGCTAACGCTACCCGCACTACACACACAGCCGAGTACCTCGTCGCCACTCAGCCGCTGCTACGCGGGCAGACAGCTTGGTGAATTAAAATTTCGATTTTGGCAAGATTGTACGTGTACTATACAACGCCTTCAAACCGGTTACATGCATTCATCGCCACTTGTTTTTGAGTTTGAATGAAGTGTCTAGACGGGGGTCAGCCAATTGTGTTTTGTATTAATTCGATCACACAATACAGCAGTGGTCGTTGCAGACACACCTGGCAGATTCCCTGTTGTTTGTGGCCCCTTATTACCGTGTAACACAGATTAGATTCTAATATTACCCAGATATACCCTTTCCAAGCTGTCACATGGTTATTGATTTTGCAATTACACTGTATTATTTCATTATAAGCTCTTTATTATCAAACTATTACCCCAGGTTATTAACGTTCTGTAATGTAAAGTGCTACCAAAAAGTAAATAAGAGAATTTGTTCAGTTGGTGGTATAGAAGAGAGACCATTAATACTATATTTGTGGATATGGTACCAAAAAATTCTGTCTGTCTTATCTCTGTCCACTTCTTCTTCACAGCCTTCACAAATCTACTTATTTTTTGAGTACAGTATTTATTTTTTCTTGTATGACGGCAATAAAGCCGAGTGGTGGGAAGGACTCTGACTCTTGTACATCAAAGTCGGGTTGACTGGATCAGTCAACGAGGCGTTGGACTTTAACAAGGGACATTGCTGTTGCCTACCGACAGCAATTAGTTTTGACTGTGACAAATCTAACTAAAGGGTAGTTACAAACATTCAGGTGTTGTGTTGGGTATCTAATGTGTCCAAGCCTCCGTCTGTAGTTCAGGCCAGTTCTTCTCATTCGAGGTGATGACAGGAAGGTCTGTCACATTACTTAATGAGTGCTTACCCCCCCCACACACACACACACTCCAGGCCCTAATGTTCCATACGAGGTTGGTGGCATCAGGTTCATGTGAGCTCCTGACCCTCTTCTTCACCTCCTCTTGTCCCTTCACACTTCTCTGACCGGGAGCAAAAAAACAGCTTGTATTGCTCTTCCTCTTGATGCTGAAATTACACAGCCCTGGATATGAACGGTATCAGTTTCAGTAGAAAAGTTGAGATGTGTGTGTGTGTGCGTGTGTGTGTGTGTGGCTAGCAGTCTGTTAAGTAGAAAGTTGTTGGTGCTTGGTTTACAAAAGGTTAAACAAGGTCTTACCCAGGGGGAGCCAACACAAGCTTGATCTAAAAATAGCATTAGTCAGTGGTTGAGTTGGGTCAAAGCATATTTTTCCTGAGGACAGCATTTTTATTTTTAAATTCTTTGCAACGGGAGCGTCCCATAGTTACAATACACTACATGCGGCAGCAGCGTGACGAGGTGCAGAGCGTCTATTTTGTGCCGAGTGTTGTGCGTTTGGTGTTCCTCTGTGGTCGCCGAGAGTTGGGAAATGTTAAACTTTGGGTATGAGGTTTCGCTCGCCACTGTCACTTTTAACCATAGACTGTTAATAAGAAGTGGAGATAGTCATCGCGACGTCACCCGTTGGTTTGTGGACTGATGTTATGAAGACTCCAGTTCGGTGATTTCGCCTTCGCCATTTTGACTTTTTGCAACCAGTGAACGGAAGTGACCATATTTGGAATGCGGAGTGACGTAGAGACACCGTATACGGCTCTGGTAGCGGCAGAGACCTGTCAATCACAGTAAGCCCGCCCTAAAGCATACCTTGCTTTATGGTCTGTTTGACTCTAAATGGACCATAATTTACTAAATGAACATCATGCTGTATTGAAGAAGACTTGGAACTAGAGATTGAGACATAAACTCATGTTTACAATGTTTACTGAGGGAATAAATCAAGAGAGAAGTAGAGTCATTTTCTATACAATCTAACTTCTTTTTGCAGTCGCCCCCTGCTGGTCAGTAGAGAGAATGCACGTTTTAAGACACTTCCGCATTGGCTTCACACGGAGAACCGGAGGTTGCCGCCTGCTTTTAACCCAGCCGCCCAATCACAGTGGAGGAGGGGCGGGACAAATACCACAAAGTAGCCTACTACTTGAACCGGGCTCTGTTCAGCTTCATCTCGAACCAAACGATTGTACTCGCCGAGATGTTTCCCTCGCCCACAAAATCTCACGAACTCGCACACCCCACCCAACAGGTCCATCCTCTCTCCTCGCCTGCTTCAGCCTTCCTTTCATCCAGAGCAAGGCCCTTACGCCGACATTTTGACTTCCACAGAAATCCCATATCATAGCAAAAAAATGGCATCTAGGAAGCGCCCGGCGTTTTCAGCTGGGAAATAAACGCTTTGGTGGTCACGCAGTTTAGTACGAACATGTGACAAATGCGATACATACTGACTTTCAAATGTTGAAACTGATTAATTAATTGCTGAGATTACAACAAAAATACACAAACTTCCAGGTTTAAATAGATACATTTATATTATTGGGGAAGATCATATCAAACAAGTAGCCCTCCATATTACTCCATATGAGATTGGTGACCCCTGCTTGAACCCCTGTCTCTGTTGAAAGATATTGTCGGATGTGAATTTAACCAAATTCCACCACCAGAGGGCGACATTATGTCACTGAATTGGAGACAGGATAGGCACTGTAGTCTGTTCTATTATTTATTCATACAGATGTTTTCTCACATTTCTGATAAATTATAAAACCATATTATTGTATGTTCAGCTGCTGTGGACCTGTGGTGTTCAGAGACACTCCAAACTGAGAAACTATTTCTGTCAGTCCCCTCATCAGCATCTCTATCTTTCTCTTTCTTCCTTTGCCAGATGAGAGGGAATGCCTGTGTGTGTGTGTGTGTGTGTGAGTGAGAGAGAGAGAGAGTGTGTGAGTGTGAGAGTAATGGAGACAGACTGGGTCAAGCTGAAGGACACACTGATTATACTCATCCTTAATCCTAACTTTCAGGTCAGTGAGCTCATAGCCAGCTTTCCAGCCCACATGAACTTTACAGTGTGCTCTCTCCTCATAAGGTCACACACACACACACACACACACACACACACACAGGTAATCCCGAGACAGCATTAAACACACACACACTCTCAAACACATGGAAGCACTCAAATAGAACCTTGTCGTTCCCTTCAGGGGACAGAACGCTAATCCGCGGGTGAAATCATACACACACTTCTGTCCCAGAGAGGAGTCCCCCGGCTCAACACGCACACACACCGCGCACGCACATGCGTTTCAATTTCCTCAATAATGAGGGAAGACCCTGCTTGTTGCTTCAGCTGTTTCGTTAAGCTATTTGCCCGATGCCTTCGGACAGCAGGCTGCGCTAGTGAAATGCATCTCAATATGACTGTGAGCGACACTTCTGCTGCTATTTCAGACCCAAACAAAGCTCCTTCTCTCAGGGAGCCATTTGCATTATGTTTATATTGTCATAACATACACTAACCTTGACATACACCACATATATCAAGCCCTTTACTTTAGCCCCCTTATTATATACTGTATATTATATTATATATTATTATACAATGACAATAGATTGCTTTTACCTGATTACAATGAAGTTGTAAGTAGATATTACTGCTTATTAATGTATTTAACAAGTATGACTCCTCCTGTGGGCACTCTTAAGTGGAGGCTGGTGATTATACGGATAATGTACAGTAACACACTACTTATAATTATAATAAAAGTTATAACTGTAGATAAGTAATAACCACTTAAAAAATTTTCATTTCTGCTTCCAACTAAATTATAGAGTGCTATAAAGCATTTATTAAATATTTGCAGACTGCTTATGAATGCTGTGGGTGGGGGTTCAAATAAATTGTTTACTGTCCAGGCTTAAGGTACAGAGGCCCGGAAGGGACATGGAGGGGGAAAAGTAATCAAAGGTTGAGATAGACAGTATTTTGAGATCACGCAAAAAAAAAAGTACATCTTTTACTATTAAAACAAAATAATAATTAGGTCAATGTACTTCCGGGTCAGTTCGTCACAATGGAAATAACCACAACAATGTAGCACACACGTCCTCGGGAGAAGCTCATGCAATTTCATTTTCAGATTGGCCTCACATATAAAAACATCAACTCAGTGCTTGCCAGTGGGCATGGTTTCAACATAAGTGAGAGACACCTGAAGAGAATGCCGAGAGCACGGGACACTCATCGTAAAGGGTACTCTGACCTGGCGGTTTTTCCAAACTACTTTAGATGAAACCACGACCACCTCCGTGTAACGAAAAGCCTCGACAGCTCCATGGAAACCACCCTCACATGGGTCCTGTGGAATCTGACAGCTATGCAGCTTGGGAAATAGCAATGTTGGGGCAATGAATTGGATGGATTTACAGTTTATCACACCGCAAAGATTTTGCAAGCTGTTGGGAGACTACTTCCCCGGGAGGAGAGCAGGTGGCAGCTGCTCAAATTCAGCCAATTTAGTGTGCAAGTCAACATTCATAAATACAACAAGGAAATATCCAATATATCCGCCTTGGTGCTTTATAATATAATATGGAAGTTCCGATCAAACATGGACATCTCATGCCAGTCGAAGGGCCTCTTTTTAAATAAGCTTACCCAACTTGAATGGATATAGGCAATGCACAGTTTGTTTTAACCAACAAATCATACAACTTTGTTACTTAGACTAAGTCTATGAGAAAATGACTCGACTTCTCTCTTGATTTATTCCCTCAGTAAACATAGTAAACATGTGTTTATGCTCTCAATCTCTAGTTTCAAGTCTTCTTCAAAACAGATGGTCCCATTTCCCTGAGGACAATCCTGTCCCCCAGAGGACGGGTTCCATGACCTGACCTCAAGCAAACAGTGCATGGATAGCCCTCCAACTGGGAAATGAACTAAGAATAGACAAATGACCAGTGTGTTGTTTCTTCTGTCCAACTGTTTGATATTGTTGCAATGAACACAGAAATCTCTAGAGGACGATAGTGGGGCTTCACGCCTTTTTTCCTCTTTTTATTTATGGGACAGTTCCTGCTTTAAAACCGTAAACCTGGGAGGCAAATCACACTGTAATTGACGCAATTAACCTCATTTTTCAAAGTTTTGGTTTCCCTCCATGAACGGGTCCCCGAGGGGTCACCAGTAATGGTGGTATCACCCAGCTGTTGTCGACCTCTGTATAGAGTGTCGCTCGGTGTGTTGCTTTAAAAAGAAACTGCATGTACAGTATTCTTTATAACAAATCCTCAGAAGTTGTTACTTTGGGCACTTCCCCTCTTCCTGGGGTCCAAAATCAACAGCATAATCATCATCACAGGAGCCGTTGGGCAGAAAATGAAATACCTCAACTTTCTGTTACTGTTTTGGTGTGGAGGGCAAAGGTTTAACGAGAGGGAGTTACCATATTTAGAATGTGGAGGCGTGATGTCGAGACGCTGTAGAAGGCTCTGGTAGCAGCAGTGACCTGCCAATCACAGTAAGCCCGCCCTAAAGTATACTCTGCTTTCTGGTGTATTTGACTTGACTTCACCCATTGGTTTGTGGACTGCCGTTTTGAAGCCTCGAGTTCGGTGATTTTGCCGTCGCCATCTTGGATTATGGCCGTTGCCACATTGTTGTTTTTTACAACCAATAAACTGCAATAGACCCCATATACATCTCTGGTAGCGGCAGCAACCTGTCAATCACAGTAAGCCCGCCCTAAAGCATACCCTGCTTTATGGTCTGTTTGACTCTAAATGGACCATAATTTACTAAATGAACATCATGCTGTATTGAAGAAGACTTGGAACTAGAGATTGAGACATAAACTCATGTTTACTGAGATAATCAAGGGAGAAGAAGGGTCATTTTCTCATAGACTTCTTTTTGCAACGGGAGGAGTCTCCCCCTGCTGGCCAGTAGAGAGAATACACGTTTTAAGACACGACCGCATCAGCTTCACTCGGCAGAACTGGAGGTTCAAAAAGCTTCATTGCTCAAAGAATTTTGTGTACTATTAATACAGAGAGATTATATGAGTGCTCATTGTGTTCGAGGGGACACGGCAAGGTGACGGTGTGCATGCAGAAGGTAATAGAACAGCTGAGTTACGATGTTCACCTGTGTCACACCGACACACACACACACACACACACACACACACACGAGGGTACTCGCACATTCCTGCCGTCAAAGTCCCGTTTTCCCTCCGTGTCGTCGCTATGGTAGCATGGTGTGTGGAGAAACCGGCCTCATGATCGGCGGTGTCATGGTAGTAACGGCCAAGGTTGGGGTCAAACCACTTTACATTCCAGTGCAGCCAAGGAATGCCCTAAGAGCAAGAGTCACTGTAACACACGTTTCCCCGTTTTACTATTCCTGTGATCATAAACCACTTGTTCAGTGGCTGTTAACATAAACAGTTTCCTCCCAAACATAGACCCCGGCCTCTGAGCCGCCACATCCTGAGAAGAAAACACTGGACAAAGGAGAACCAAACGTTGGTTTTACAACTGTTTTTCAGATAATCTCTAATATAATCAGACCATAAGAAAGCATTGTATGGTACTTAATGAACCAGATGTGCCCTAGGACCTAGGGTATATATGGTTCATTAAGGGCCATACAAAAAAACATTTATATTAGGCCTAGGTAATTCAGTAATCACAATAAATCGTTGGTGAAAAGCAATGCAGGGTTGCAACCAATCCATTTTTGGAGGAATTGGGTCTCAGAGTGTTTAAACCTGCAATAAATCTTGTGTCCGCTTGTGTCCAATATTCCCTCTCTTTTAGCTCTGCTTTTGGTCTCCACCGACTCCTGAGGGAAATATGTGTCTCTTGAGCAGCTAAATGTTCCACTACATCCATCCAGCTCGTCTCTAACTGTGTCTGTCCACTGTTTGGAGCTGAGCAGGTAGTGTTTAGTGGCTTTTCACAGCTTCTTCTCTGAAAACAGCTGCCTGCTGCAGCACAAAAACGGCATTATGGCACCTTGCAAGCCAGTGTGGCTAGTGCAATCAAAGGAGCAGAGACATCAGCCACTGGTCTTCTGAGTCAACTTTGATGAGCGCGTGTTGAGCACTTCTTGGAAAAGCAGAAATGCTCCCACTCGAGGACACTTTCTCACCTCGCGAAATACCGTTCTGTGCGCTGGTATCCCGTGTACGTGCCTGGTTTTTATGTGTGCAGGGTTTTGAGACTAATTTAACGACACAGCAATAAACAAGTTAAAAATCAAAAAAACGGAAGAAGTGAATGTAAACTAGTTTATTTTTTGGGGCTCGCACAACACTGTGTGAGAGTGAACCACTCCGGTAAAGTTGTGGGCACCGGACAGCTAAACATTAAACTTACTCTAGTGCTCCGTCAAGACTACGGGGAGCTGTCGATTCGGGTGATAATTCTCTGTAGGTTCATCACTGCGAACAACCCACTTTTCATATTGTCATTTTGTGCATTGGTATTATAAAATGTTGGTTTATAGCCGCTTTAAAGGTTTCCTTTGGAGCTTTCGACCTTTAGTATGGCTATGGAGCTGGGATGGATCCCTCTCGTCTCACGCCCCCCGGACGTTATACACAGTCCTCACCGTGGTTTCACAGTTTTCCACTGATCACCACATTGCGGCAGCATGCCAACGCATGCTGCCATGCACCAACAAAGGCAGGGGAGAAGAAGACTGCGCACTAATAAAAACGACTGTAAACTATGTTTTACGAGGAAGTCAATGCATCCAACATGTTTGTTGGAGCTCAAGGATACACACAGTGAATCTAGGTGAGGAACCCTTCATAAAACCGCCACATGGCAGCTCTGTACTGATATGTTTTCCATTATTCAGCCAGCTTTGGTTGACCGCTGCGTCCCAGTTACAGTTTATAACAAATACTAATGGTTTAAAGAATGTAATATGTTTACACTGGAAAGAAATGATAGCACAAACTAAAGTCACTGTATTTGTGAATGTGGTTTTTGATGGACACTCTTGTCCAATTATGCAGTGCAGAGAGGAAATGTTGGCCATTTCCACCACAATAACTTAACAACCAATAACCTTGTGAGACTTTGGCAACAAGTTCTTCCTTGTGTTTCTGCCTACCGACTAAAGTAAGTAAAAAATATAAAAGGTTCCGCTGATATAATGGATTGTCTTTCACGTTTCACACCACAGTACGCCACGGGGAGTCTTTTCCACCAGTGGCAAGCCATAAGTATAACTCCTCCCCCAGCTGAAACATCGGATACTAAGAACCACATAATGCGCAATATTACTTTTTCAACATAGTGCAATGTTGCATTTAAAAAGAACTTACAGTATTACTTTCCATATATCATGTGCAATGTAACGTTTATTACTTTTCAATATCATTGCCAATATAACTCTCAATAACATGCACAAGATTACTTTTCTATTTAAGAGTCTGTTAGGCACTGGAGTTAGTTTGACTTCTTATAGACTTAATATGTATTATTCCATTATGTATGTTTACTCTTTGATCAATCTCTGGCACAATAATTTACTTTCCTTATGTTCTAACTTATCTTACCTTATTGAGATGAGCATGAGATACCAGGTTATACACAGACGGCAAGTTCGTTTCAGTTAGCTTCTCCATCGGGATTATTTATTTTTCTTCTCTCTTGTTTCACCATGTGTTATCTGTCATTTTGAAATTTCAAATTGGCGGTAATTTCACTTTTATTTACATTTAGTGCAGTTGTGTACAATAGGAAAAGTAACACAGACACATCTTTTGTGCGCTAACAGCAATGTCATAGTTATATATGCTCTTAGTATAGTATATTGTTGGCATTCACAGAAACACAAGTTTCACATATATGTGCTTACAATATGTTCTAAATGTACAGTTCCATCCCGCTGCCGCCGTATACAGACTCATTAGTGTGTGAAAATAACTTCAGAAAAACAATTGTGTCTGGTAGTTAACATGTGTATGGCTCGGGGCTGAAGTGGAAAATAAGCTAAAACAGGATCCGCTCTATTACTACTCAGAGGTCTGCTTATAGCAACCTAACGTGATACAGCAGTTAAGCAATGGCCCCAAACCTAAACCCCCTCCCAACACACACACAAGTGCAATAACGAAAGAGCAATATTTCCTTCTGAATTGTTGTGGAGTTGAAGTATCAGAAAATGGAAATACTCAAATAAAGTATTTTAAAATTGAACTTGAGTAAATGTACTTGTTTACGTTCCATCGCTGCATGGCCCCTGACCCAGATTAGTAGCTATGCAGGGAACTCGTCAGGAAAACTTAGCAACAATAACTAGAAACAACAGTTACGTCCAAAGCCAAGGACGTTTTTTTTGGTGGTGTTACAGGTTGCATTAATGTTGTGGACGTCATTTTTTAAGAGCACTGTATGGGCAATGGGCACTGTATGGGCAATGGGCACTGTATGGGCAATGAGCACTGTATGGGCAATGAGCACTGTATGGGCAATGAGCACTGTATGGGCAAACAGCCTACATTTTACACTCACTTTTTCATATTTGGCCAGTATCAGTTTGTTGACTGTTTTTAATTAAAGTCACAGCTGCCCTGATTTTCCTTCAGCGTAATCAAGTCTCTTCTGACTTTCAGAAGCTCGTCTCTGCTGCGCATCTAATCCGACATCCCGTTACACATGCGCACACACACATTCAGGACAGAACAGAGCCACATAGCAGAAAGATGGCAGTGCAGTCAGACATTCGCTCTGGCTCTCCGCAGATAACCTTTCTTGTGATTCTTCGCATTTTGTCACGGCAACGACATGATGACTGATGATGATTGTAATAATGAAGATGACTTAAATGCCAAGTTAAAAGGTTTTGTAACTCCAAAGAGGACGTTAGATTCATATTTTCTTTTTTATTATTATTATTTCATATAAAACACAAGAAATGCTAAAATGTTCTACTTTACGATCCGTCTCTGACCGCGTCGGCTTGACCCTGATGTGCGGAAGCAATCAGTGACTCCTCTGCAACCTCAGAGGCTCTCTCTCTTTTACCCGACAAAAATGCACACTCAGTCTGTGCCTACCTGTGATGCAGGCCGGGCAGCTGCCCTCCAGCTCTCTCAGAGTTCCATTCCAGGTGAAATTACTTCGGCCGTAACCAAACATTGTGACCGTTTCCACTTGTTTCTCTGCAGGTATCTGTTTATCTATGTGAGGGAACCCCAGGTTCAACTGGAGAGAGAGCAAGTGTGCGAATGGCACTTATAAGCACCTGGCCGGGCTTTAAAAATGCCCTTGTGCCTTTTGCCCGCCCATTGGTTAGGAGCCCAAATGTCAAACTGCCCTGCAGTTTGTGTGTGTGTGTGCCAGAGTGTAGGTGGAGTAAACTTATAGCTCCTGTCAAAGTGTGGGTGGTATAAAGTGAACGGAGCGCTGTGTGTGCATGTAAATCAGCCTGTCAACAGTGTGGGGCAGCAGCTCTGCTGTTTCCTACTGACAACCTGCTGTGAAAGACATCAAGCTCAAGCCAGTGTGTGTGTGTGTGTCTGTGTGTGTGTGTGTGTGTGTGTTCGTGTTCATTTGTCTTTGAAGGGATTCCAGGGGTCTAATGTTGCAAAACCTGCGGCGCGACATAAATAGCTTGAAATCCAAAATGACTATAAATTATGTGCAATAAATGCAAACAAATCCCACAAAACATGCCATTTCCTTTCATCTCAAGCTACCTTTTTATGGTTAATATTTACACGAAGTTGCAAGAATTCATCACCTGACCCGCCAGATGGTTTGTGACACAGACCCGTTTGAGAAGCAGTCGTTGGAACCCGTTTTGGAAAAACGGCAGGCCCTTTTAAGAAGGATAAAAAAAAAAAAATACACGGCAGGTGATTGGATGAACAAACTGTCAATCAAACTCTTACCAAAGCCAAGAAATATTCTCCAGTTCTGATATAACCGATGCGATGGCAGCACCTACGCTAACGTCTTCGGGAGCCGCCATTGTTGTTTAGAAGGAACAGTCGCCTCTACGCGTCGCGTCTCACACGCGCCTAAGCCACGCCCAAAGCTGCCAGTAGCTCGTCAGAGGGCGTTGATTGGTCGGTGCACTGGCTCGCCGGTCACTAATGTATTATTTTTAGCTTACAGAAATAACAAAAGCAGAGGGAACAGTCAGGGTGGGTCTGGCTGTTTTGCAGTGCAGACATCAGCCGGACACATCCAGAATTGCTCTTTGTGCAGAACAACGAGCGAGCACGCTAGTATTACAAAAAGATCAAACTCTTAGAACTGTTTCTCTGCAGGTGCAGGGAGGTGGTGCCGTTGCTACGACTAGTGCCTTGCAATAAAGTGCTGGAAGACGGGACCTTGTTCACTGTACAACACATTTCATGATCGCTGATTGGCCCAACTGACAACAGCATGAACCATGTCTGCTGTCCTTCTTACTAACTAGACGTTAGTATACACACTCTTGCGCTCACACACACACACACACACACACACACACGCGCGCGGGCCAGTCGGTCCTGGCTGCCACACAACACAGTAACTATGCAGGGAACTCGTCAGGAAACACGTGACACATCTGCAGCTCAGCCACAGACCAACACTGATCCATTTTCTCACAATGGCGTTGACGGAGTAACTTGCGGCTGTGAGGAGATAAATTAGAGAGACATGCAGAGTACTGGAGTAAAAATATAGAACATATCGGCCCACTCTCGCCAGCTGGCGGAATGACAAGTAATTTTGCGGGCATAAGAACGCCTTTTTTGCTTTTTGTGTGTCATTTAAACGCCATGTAGTCCGTACTGACTGAAATGTGAAGACGCTCGTGTCAGTATGGTACGCTCTGAACAAGGGATGTGTATAAAATGTGAAAGAAAGGGAGGTGGATGGGTCAATCAAAGACAGTCACCAGGAGACTGGTGTTTGAGACTGGTGTTCCAAAGAGTTCGTTTTTTTACTTAAGTGACGATAGTGATGTGTTTGTCTTGTTACGTTGTTTCCGTATGGATTTAACTTAGTTTAAGTTCTTATTTTACGCCCAACCATGATGTTTTAATTAAACTTAAACGGTTTTGTTGCCTAAATCTAACCTAACTGCGGCCATCACCTTAGTTTTGTTGCCTAATCCTAATTGTGGCCGTTGATGTAGTTTTGTTGCTTAAACCCAACTGTAGCCGTTGATGTAGTTTTGTTGCCTAATGCTAATTGTAGCCGTTGATGTAGTTTTGTTAACTCAACATAACCGCTACTGTTTCACGGTTATCGGCGTGGTGTTAAATGACACGCAATAGCGCCTTAAAATACGTGTTAACGACATGGCAAATGCCAGAAATGTCCTGCTATTTATACGCCTTCCCATGAAATTGGGTTGTTACATACACTCTACAGCCGTTGAACACTGAGACGAAAAAAATTATAAATGTGTGGCGCAGATGAATGTATGTGTGTATGTATATGTGTTCCCCCATAACACAACAATGATATTAACCTCTGCAAACTTTTTGAGCTTTTCAAGCGGTACCAAGTCACTACAGTGTGTGCAATCAGCACATGTTCCAAATGTGGGTGTCTGTGCCGCACATACTTCACATGTAACCGGAACCTCCTCCATCTTTGTCATCATGTCGGTGTCCCCGATAGATCTAAAGCTGGTTTTCTATTCGCTGGAGTCTATTTACAGAAAATTGTGTACGTCGACCTGACTACACTGCCACAGGCTCGTCAATGAAAACTAGCACGACGGACAAATTCAGTAGAACTCATGAAATATAAGTTTTCCATCTTGCCGATTTGCTCTTACTGATTTTAAAAATCAGAAATAATGACTTTAAAGCCCTGACAGTTGTATTTGAGATACTCAGGTTGACTAATTAAAGATTAATGTAGATAAGCTTTATTTTCCCTTTTATTTCTGGAATTTGCCAGCTAGATATCTGTGAACTTCAGGTTAATCGAACTTAGAGTTTGAGTTTTATTTGTGTTATTGATTTGGCATCATCTGGGGCCCTTATTATTTTGTTCATTCACCTCAGTTGATTCACTTGTAAACCTTCGGTACCTGTTTTGAAGTTTGTAAATATTATGTATATTATTATTATTATTATATTAAATGGCGACCTACTGCTTAGTACATCTGCATTTTTGTTGCTTCCATATCCCCTAAACCCCACTGGGATGTAACGATTAGTGGTACGCAGTTTGACTACATTATCACGAGGCATAAGAGTATCCATTACACAATCTAAATGAAAAAGCTTTACAATACAATACACATGCTTGTAGAAAATCAAATCCAACCGAAACTCAGTCCCATCTCACAAACCCTCGTCTCCACGATGTAAGCACTGAAAGCAGTCAGTGCTTACATGTAAACTGACACTTCAACTGCTTTCATCTGTCAGTTGAGTAATAACAGGTGAAAGTAGTTCAAGTGGCAATTACACTTGTAAGCACTGAAAGCAGCTGAAAGTTGAAGATGTGGAGAGAAAAAAACATCAAAATGTTGATGTGTGTGTTTGTGTGTCAGTTTAAAGGCCCTTTTTACGAAAAAAAAGCGTCATAATTGCTGACGATTTTTCAAGTTCAAACGTCTCACACCAAAGCCGAAACCAATATTTGCGTTCTGTTCTTTAGCACCGTTACACAATCATCATTGCCATTGTTTTTACAATAATAAACCCACACTCAAGTCTACATGCTGAAGACAGGCTCGTTATTCCAACTGTGCAGATAAATTACTATGCGGCCGCATTTCCTATGGGTGGTGCCAAATAAGCATGTTATTGTAACGAGTGCAATTGCTGAGCTTCTTTGCATTGGTTTTCATCATTCATGACTGGACTGAACATAGTCTACATCTAAATGTATTTAACATATGTGATGCATGGCCTTTAATACAAGGCTTAATGGTTAGTTAATAATGGTCAGCTTATAAATCCAGGGCTTGTTGGACTTCATACATATATGATATTAAGGCCTAACTAATGTAATGCAATTACTTATCATATATGGTCAGATTTTATAGTATATTTTGACATTGACTACATGTTATTTCTCTATATGTTACCTTGACAACAAAGTATGTTGACCTCTCTTTTGTTGGCAACTCATCATCACAATCTAGTATAACTGCTATTCTTCCAAAAATGTTGTCTTTATGTTCCGACAGTGCACTATGCTGTGAGACCAAATGGATCAGTCAATCAATATCCATATGGATGTGTGACGGTATGAACAAATCATTGAAGTCCCAGAAGCTCTATTGATCGCATGAGCAAAAGTCATTATTTTATTGGCTGGTTTCCTTTTATCGGCATCCGAAATTCACAGAAATCCAAAGAGCTGAAAAGGAAAAAAAAACAATACTGCGAATTACGAAAACTTTGGATTCGGTAGATGGGTTGGAATTTTTTTAATTGCCGTGTGATATATTCACACAAATTATTTCCTTTTGGTCTGAAAAGACCAAAAAGAGCTGGATTCAGTCACAGTGCTGATTCTGCAGCAAGCAAACAGCACACAAAATCTCATCACTTTACTTAGAGACAAAAAAAAATACTTTGTAGATCAGATTGATTAAATTTGTAGAGAAAATTATGTATTTATAATAACCACATCCAGAGTCGATTTAGAAATACAGATTTACTTTGTTTCTTGACTACACTTTAAGGAAAAAGGAGAAGCTTAATGCCTTGAATAAAAATGTACATGTAAATGTGGAGAGATTGAACCCTGTTCTTTGACTGGGCAGGTCCATTAGAGCAGTTGAGGATAATATTCATAGCCTCATTATATTCATAGCCTGATTGAAGTCATTGTTGGAGATATGTCCACTGTCCATACACTCATTGCCTGAGCTTAAAGCCCAGATTTAGCAACACTATCAAAACAGTGTTCGAGCTTTGATCTCTGTTTCTGTCACTGCCGCATGACTTGCTGAGAATGAGACTTGGGAGAGGTAGAGCAGGATTTTCACTTCATGTATATTTGTAGCTAGAATAAAACAGGTGTCAACGGTAGCATGAGAACCGTGCAAGGGTGTCCAGATGGTCTGAACACAAAGCGGCTGCTCATCTCACTCTGCACCACATAGTGAGAGGACAGATCTGTATTTGAATTGTATTGTTCCGAAAAACAATTTGATCGGTTCTAGTTAAAGGGAGAGATAACCATTGGTTTTCCTCTGACTTTTGGGACGTCATTCGTGCCTTTGCTTGGGCTAAGGCAAGGTTGAGGTCCTAGACGACAGATTTTTTTCGCGCATTTTTTTCTGGGGTCTCACATTTAAAAAATGACCAACCGTAGCAACCCAAATCACAATAGGCCTTATCTATACATCGTGAAAAGAGCTCATTTTGATGTACGTGAACATTACTGAACATCTTGCGTTTCATATTGGATTGAATGTCATAAGTATAACAATATGACCATTGAGGCTTCCTCATGCTACTCAAACTGTACTGCAGATACACATGTTAAATAAAACAGACCTGAATGACCCTGAGAGGGTTTGGAAAGCCATTAAATCCCTTTCCGTAATACAATCTATCAACTCTTACCTACCTGAATTACGAAGGACTGTGTTGCTGCTCATGACAAATTTGATAAGTAGAATTGTTTTGACAGCATTTTAAATATTTGGGCTTTCTGATTTGTCCTGCTCTGCACCCTTGAAATCCTGTCCTGGTATTCCTGTGAATGGTGGTCTTCCATTTAGCTTTTTACCTTTTACTGGATAGAAAGTACATAAAACACTGACAGGCAAATGGACCAGATCTTATTGATCCCTACTTTTTAAAATCAGAAGTTGATTTTATTGTAATTGGGTATCATCAGCATAGCAAGGCACCATGTTCTTTTGAGTGCTGTGACCTGGAGGGAGCATTTAAATGGAGAGGATAACTGAACGTTAAGGTGAACCTTGAAAGGCTCCACATGACGGCACAGACGTTAAGATTTAATTTCTGACAAAATGACTTAATTTGTATATGATAAAGTAAAGCAAAAGCTGAGTCACATTCAGTTTCATGATAAGAATGATTTGGTCCACTGTATCACAAACTGTACCGAGTTCTCAAAGGTATCAACTGCCGGTAGCCCACTCGCTATCATTCTGATATTGATACGTGCTTGTGCAATGCTTCCTTGGCTCCCGGGTGTCAGGGAGGAGAGAACATTTCTCAGGGGAACTCACCCCGCAGTTCTGCAGTGTCAAAATGTCAGTGGAGAGCAAGAAATAAACTGCACCGTGTGCTGCAGCTGGCTACACTGATACAGAGAACACTGACATAACCTTTATTCTATATAATATATGTACAGAAGCAGAGGTGGAAGAAGTATTGAGATTATTCACGTTAGCAAAGGTATCAACTCCAGTGTGAAAATACTCCACTACAAGTAAGTGTCCTAGTTGTAATTGGTCAAGGTGGAGCTAATGAAGTTGGCTAATTAGTTTTGAACCAGATGCTTACCTTTATTTAATGCTGTCCAATGTGTTTGGGCTGTTAGCAGCCAATCAGGAGAGAGGGTTTATGAATTAACAAGGAGCAAGATGCACACTTTTCATGGGTTTGGAGCTCCCCCTTTAAATGAAGGGAGAACAAAAGCAGATTTCCAAAACGTTGAGATATAATTATTTAGTCAGGTCAGGTTAAAATTATGTGTCAGAGGCTCACTTAAGCCAATTAACTATCAGCAGTGACAGACCTGAACAACTGCTAAACAGCCCTAATTCAAATTGTGCAAGTTGTCTTTTAAATACTGCATGGTCTGACAATTGGATTCATTCCGGATCTGTCCCAATACCTCACTACTGAAAATATGGAAACTCAAGGTCTTGTTCTGCTTGTGTTTGAGAGAAAAAGTAAAAAAACTTTAGCAGCACCATTTGTCCTTCTTATCTTTGACCATCAGTGTTTTTAAGAAACAACATAAAACAAACTTTTACTTTTCTGGATGGTGACTGTATTTCATTCCATGCTTTTACTGTATGCACGCTGTTAGAAGTGTGAATGCAGATGTGCTCTGTGTGTGCATTAACCTCCTTCAGGTTGGCAAACCTTTACATTTGGTTTTACGTTTCCAGTTTTCATAGTACCCTGATTTAACAGAAGATATACTTTTTGCTGCTACTTTTAGTGTTTGTTAAAATACTTATACACAACCGTTGCCGTTATTGTAGCCAGTAGTGTTTGGGTTTTCAGTAGTCCGAGCACGCGATTGAGTGGAAGTAGAGAGGGTCATACTGACAAATGCTTGCCATCTCCGAGGCTTAACAGAACATCATCTTGGTATGTGAGCCATGTTCCGGTCCTGTCTCACGTTGCCAGCAGCTCACAGTTGGACTCAACAGGTACTGGTCTGGGTCTTAAATATCGGTCCGAAATTGAGATTAATGGCGCATAAATCTGGAGGTAGATCCAGAGATCATTAGTGCGGGGTTAAGAGGAAGTACCATCCTAAACGAAAACAAAATGCGACAACATCCGAAAGATTTTGGTCCTGGTGGTTTACAAGACTTCTTGATGCTTCTTAGTAGGCTAAAGTTACCCAGCAGCAAAAATAATTCCTTCCAGTGAACCCAGTTGAGGTTAACTCAGTTGCTGGGCAACAATATTTCTCAGCAAAGTGCCATGGGTCACTCAAGGTTGGAGAACTTTTCTAGCACTATCATTTAGTTTCAATACATAGGATTCCCTGTGAGAATAACAAGTCTCAATGAACCATAAGATGTGCAAATGAAGATATTCATATCAGGTGAGCTTTTTATGTATTCTTTCGTTCTAAGCATTTATGACATATTAATAAACATGTTTAGTCAGCTTGGCACATAGGCTCATAGATACAGCCAAAGATTGGAAAAGCCAAAACTAATTTATAGTTCTTCCTCAGTCATTAAATGTCAGTGTTCTCCTTGCCCTCTTTCATTTGCACAGTCCATTGCCAAGAGGACACGGTTGATACTGCTTGAAATAGCCTTCGGTGTAACTCAGCCCTCAGTGAAAATACCCCTGCTTCATCACTTGAATTGGATCATTTTCAAGTGGATCATGTTGTGGAAGATTTCTACGTTAATCAGGAGAAGAAGCCGAAGTTAAGAAAAATGGATAAAGTCTTTAGAAATCCAGTTTGTCTTTGTCCTTCTTTATTCTTGCAAGGGAGAGATTCACAACAACTGCTCTCTCTGCAGTCTGAAGCAAATGTCTCAATATTCAACAGATCACAACATGATTTATACAGCGTCGAGATGAAAGGAAGGTCCGGTCTCTTGACCAGGTCTTATCTTTTTACCTTTGCTCTTAACTTCCCCCAAACCAACAGTTTTATGGAGGGCACTGTGTTGTCTCACATTCCGGAAACTCACCGGAGCACAGGATTTTGGTTTCTAGGTTTAACAGTTACTCACACACATCTTATTGTATAGTTTCTATTAGTAATACACATATTTTCCCATCACAATCAGATAAAACGGTCTGCGTGACAACTTTGAGTCGGTAACCAAGGGTGAAACAAGGGTGTGTCTGTTGCCGGAACATGCATGGTGGAGTTTAGGTAGCAGTGTAATCATGACTGTGTTGGTGGATATGGAGGTGACTAAGATTACATTGTTTACAATCGTATCGTCGTTTTCTGTGTCTGTTTTGGTTCCTTCCTTCTTCCTATGTTAAATATGTTGGTAGAATGAGGGTTACACACTCAAAGCTGGAGCAGTTATGTTCTTACACTGTTGGAGATGTTTGTCTCTGTTGATAGTGTTTTTTAAGCAGAGCAAGGTTAGCGTGACATTTTATTTTGATAAAACATTGCAATATTGAGTTGATTCAATGACAGATGTGCAACAAATTCTACTGTGGAAAGTGAATACATCAATAAAGTGGAAATGTTAAATCAAGCAAAGAGTTGCTTTGTTGAAAGGTGGGCATACGTATAACAGTTTCAAGATAAAAACTGGTACTAGACGCATTGTCCAAAACTAAAAGCCTTGGTGTGTTGTTAGCTGAACATTGGCATTGAAATACCACACTCATTTATCAATCACCTACATCCAGAATACACCTGTGAAAACACCTCTCACCAATTAGATCACCCAGAAATCAGCACTTGAACACTAGGATTCGGCTTTACACTTTTGTGTGCACAACAATGGGGACCAATTTTGGAGTGAGATTTAGAGGACTGTATTCGCAATATCCTGAATTTGGTTAATAGCACAAAACAGAAACGATATATATGTAATCTTCAGTTAAAGTCAGGTCTGAAAGCGGTGTGCTGAGTTGACCGACATCAACATGAGTGAGCTCTCTGCAGGTTATGGCTATCTGCTACTACCCATGTGCAACAAGTGAATGTAGTGCTGTGGAGGCCTGCCATTGTACTGTGCTACATCACATTGTATTTACACTCCATTTTGCACATGTGTATATAGTCTTGTAGAGATTGTCACATTTACATTCAAAACCTTCCTGAGCAACAGCCACATGATCAGATGTCCCTCTTTGACACAATGCATGCTGGATGTCTGGACATATCTGCAGAAGATTGCCAGGGATGGACCAGACAATACAAATAGATTATTTCCCAGGTGTATTACAAGAGAGGACATAAGGTTTGATGTGCATGAGAATTAGCTCATGTAGCTGCCCTTCGCAAGTATGTATAGTGAACATGTATAGTTTTGTAGTGCATTAATGGAATTACTTTAGTTTAATTTTGTGCACTCTGATTTACTCTCTGCAAAAATCCCAAAAAAAGAAATCCTATTGAATTGTGTGATTTGATACTTTTACTTTTAGGAATCATGTTTCAAACTGTGTCAATATGATTTGGTTGTTTTGGTTTTGATTGTTGGATTTGTTCCATGAAGCCCAGCTTAGCCTTTCTGGTCCCCTATAGAAGAGAATCCGCTCTAGCTGCTTGTTTTTAACTGCCCAATCAGTTTTTCAGAACTGGTTCAAAATTCAAAACTGCTTAACCCTGGGGCTGAAAGTGAATCCCGCTCCACTGCTGGCTGGATACTGGCTCCTCTGACGTGTGCAACCATCCATCAACGTTGAGTTTGTAACATGAGCTTGCATTGATAGTCTCTGCACTTGTCATGCCATACATGGCTGAAATAGCACTTTCCAAAAGGCCTGAAACCCAAGCTGCTCTCCAGGCACACTGCCCATCTCCAATACACACACACACACACACACACAGTAACTATCAACCATTCTCTGGTAAACAGCATGGCTATCTGTGCCAGCGCATGCACAGGAAGACAAAGGACCAGATTTAATATGTGCCATTTATGAATAATCACAAATTTCCCCCCTTCACCTGACCTATTGCACGAGTTACATATGCGTATTCTACCTTTCTCCAAAAGGGGGAAAAACTTATTTGACTTAAGAATTCTGATTTCTACATCTGAATGCATTTGGAGCTGCTATATAATGTAATTTATTCTGTCCTTCCAGACAGAGACTGTCTTATCCATAGAAATAAAATAGGAGTGGGACGGACACTCCCATTAAAATCAACAAAACTGGATGATCACACTGGCTGCCATTTTAATGTGTTCCGTTCATAGACTGTTAAGAAGTGGACGTAGTCATCGTGACATCACCCATTGGTTTGTGGAGTGCCATTATGAAGCCTCGAGGCCTGCGATTTCGCCGTCGTCATGATAGCGCAAACAAAGAATGGAAGTTACCATATTTGGAATGCGGAGGAGTGACGTAGAGACGCTGTATACGGCTCTGGTAGCAGCAGCAAATTGTCAATCACAGTAAGCCCGCCCTAAAAAATATTCAGCTTTATGGTCTATTTGACTCTAAATGGACCATAATTTACTAAATGAACATCATGCTGTATTGAAGAAGACTTTTAACTAGCAATTAAGACCATAATCTTAAGTTTACTATGTTTACTGAGGTAAATAATCAAGTGAGAAGAACTGGAGGTTTCTGCCTAGTTCCGTTGCCATTGAGACTTCTTGAAACTTTTGTATAACAAAACAATAACGACCAAAACGAGCAGTGGAGTAATAAAGTTAATGTAGAGAGCCAGAGTAAATGATCAAATTTAACATCTTAATGCTTCATCCACCTACTCTTGTCATAGAGTAGAACATTGCTATTGCCAGAGAAGTGACAACCTTGTTTGGCTCATTTTCTGTAGCCAGTGTAGCGTTTAAGGATCGTGGAATTAACTGGCCAGCAGCACTCACTCCCCGTTGCCGAAGGACAAGCTAGCTAACTAGCTGACTAGCCAGCCATCCATCTGCGTAAGCTCTGTTCCCGGCAAGCTGCGACCTTTTTACGTCTCTTCTGATGCAGTTGTCACCAGAACAACAAACAACAATTGCCATTTTCTTTTGTACTAGTCAAATGACCACGGAACAGTTCAATGCTCGTTCTTCTCCTATTCTCCTTCCATGGTCATATGTTCTTGACAACCTCCCATTTTTCTCATGGACAGCTTTACCGTGAGCGAGATGTTTCTTGGTAACTCCACATCAAACCCTTCACTCTGAACACTGCGATATCTGTCATGTTTCAATAACATTAAAAACAACTGCACTGCACTGGTACTGTGCATACTGCCTTACTGACATGGCTTACAGAGACGTTTGATGGAACTGAGCCATAGTTAAACGGTACATCTGTGCTTTTCCTGCTATGACAAGTCAACAAGTCACATTAGCCCTTCAGGCAAGCCACCAGGTTCCTTTAAAAAACATATTCATATCACTGAGTTCTGTCTCATCACTGTCTGCAAGCCATGGTTCTTTGGTGGAGCAGTTAAAAGAGGAATAAAACTAACTTCATAACTCAATCTAGTTCACCTGGGCCTTCCAAGCTATCAAAGTCCTCTCACTCTTCCTTCAGCTGACATCCACCCTGCATCGTTTGCTTTTGCACCTTCAACGCCTTCACAGCACACATGCCACACATCCATGCCACACATCCATGCCACACATCCATGCCACACATCCATGCATTGCTTTCATGGCTAACATCGCTGATTCCCCCACCATGTGGTGTGTAATGTAATACATTACATTTGGTTTGAGTACATATCTTGTGTGCGCCTCCTCGTTACAGTCCCTCAGCCAGTCTGTGACAGATGGCTGAACCAAATCTGCCTGCAGGAGTTCACAGCTCACATGTTCAACTTAAGTTATAAACTGCAAAGCAAAAGCCTTTTTTCCGACTTTATCAAATTGATACCATAAACTAAAGGTGGGTAATTGGCTTTTTCATGCATTTACCTTCCACTGCAGCCCTGCTCACCAGACTTGGGAGGTCACCCTGGGGAGAAATAGAAGGCCCATGTTCATCCTTTGAATTCTGAGTGACTGCATGGCCCTTGTGGCCCTGCGTGACCTATAGTGGGTGCCGAAATGGAAGAGAAGAGAAAGGGTTAATGTAAGCCAGTTTCCAACACAGCGGCGAGACGGACCAAATAGGACTCCCTAGAACTGCTCAGATAACACAGATCCTGAGGTGGTAGTTTCTCCTGAAGCTCTCTGGGGTTCCCATGTGGCCCCTGCATGTGGAAGATAGCTTGAAATAGTGCCTCATCTGCACTGCGGCAGGTAGCCCGAACCCCATGTGTGAGCCACCAATAGCTGGATGACACATGACTGAAAGCTAGAGGAGAAGGTGAAAATCCTGCCGCCACCTCCTTCAGCTCAACCATGCCGTCTGGAGATTAGGTGTACTAAATTGTGTTCCCGATGACTTTTTCATGTGGACGAAGTGCTACATTTATGTACCACGGATGGATCAAGTCACTGCAGACTTTTTCTGTTTCATACCAGATTGCTAACATTAACCAAGAGCCTGAACAGACCCATAACACAGTTTAAATATAGCCGCAAGCAGCCATTTTGGGGTCCAGACATTTCCGCTCAACAGAAGGAAGCTGCTAAAATGCACAAAATTGCCAAAGCCACAGGCAGCAATGAGCAGGTTTCAGGCTACAGAAAAGACACTTTAACTGGTTTAATTCTGTCTAAAGAAGGACTGACACAAATCACACACATATTTCATCATGACACTGTACGCAGCCTTTCAGTCCCTAATTTCACACTCAAAGTCTTCATCGACGCTTCAACAGCTTCATTAAAAATACCCTGCAAGTTTGGTGATGTTTGGAAAAATTGATTCATGGCCATATTTGCACCAGGCCCATGCACATGTTTGGAACTGGTCAAAATAGTTTTACGCACGTGGTTCTACATTGTCATGAAACATATCCTGCAAGCTTTGTATTGATGAGACAACTTATTTCTGTTTAAAAGTCGGATTTGTGATCTACTTGAATGAAACTTTCAGGGAATGTTTCAGGTACGCTAGTATTTGATGATTGGCCCAACGGTTTGTTGACTTCGGGATGGTTATTTGCTGAGCCATGTCCTTTTGAAGTTCATTGGTCAATATCTTGAAAACTAAATAGAACAAGCTTTTGATCATTTTTGATAAGCTTGGTCCAATGATGATCCACAGAACATTTGGTAGCAATCAGACTTATGGTTTAGGAGAAGATGTGTTTTAAAAAAGAAAAAAATCAAATCAGTGGAAAATCTAGTCAGGCGGACTTGTATGTTCCATGCAGTTGTGTCAAGCATATTGTTCTGGATGTGTATGTGAAATTTCAAGTCACACTAACGGTATGAAGGGCGTCATGGAGTCATATTTCTGGGGAAGCGCTTGCACATTATTTCCAGTTAATGGGCCAAGTTTCATGATTCTAGCTTGTTCCAGCTCACAGGAATTTCAGCTGCTGCAGCAGACAACAGATAATAAAAGAAACAACACAAACTCAATATGGTTCTGCCACTTTGGGCCTTGAACCCTAACAAGCAAAGGTTCATCATTCGATCCTACAGCGATTGGGCCCCTTTCAAGGGTCAAGGGAGAAGTCTGAGGGGTTGTGAGATGATTGATGGAGTTGGACTTTTCTCTAATCTTTGCTTTCTGTGTGACATTGGATAATTTTACTTCTTTGGACTTCAAAAAATGATATAAATGCCGCCATATGAGAGTCAAGTTCTTGCGTTTAGAGGTGAAATTGTTATCGCAATAATCAACATGTCGCAAAAATGTTTAAAATCGCAATAAGATCGCATTGTGGCGTAAGTGTTATTTCGGAGCCTCTAGTGATTCCAGCGGTATGTGCTACTTCCACCTTTGAACGAGCGTCTCGGTTTAGAAAAAGAGAGTTAGAGTTTGCAGCGGATTCATAGGCCGAAGCAGACGGGCTGATCCAGCGTCAGCCGCAGGATTTAGAGGATGATTCATGGTAATGTGCCACTGGCCACTGTGTCTCTCTGAGGTTAAAGAGAGGAATGGTAACTTTAGTTTGTGCAATGTGGATGTGTGTAATCCTTTAGTTTTGACGTGTCTGTCTGTGTGTGTGTGTGTGTGTGTGTGTGTGTGTGTGTGTATGTGTAACTCAAAACAGATATAACCTTTCTCATAATCCTCTGTGACTATGTCAAGCAACATGTTTCGAGTATCCATCGCCAGGTTTAAGAATAGACGACAGCGCTTCATCCGTCATTGAACTCAGATCGCGATGTCGACGATTGGGGCATTCGCGCCGACGAGGCTCATTTAAAGTCATATCAAGTGACTTTCCCACTGAAATACAAGACGGGGCTAAACTGTGAGCTCAACAATGGACGCAACTCTTGTCATAGTTACATCTCGTACTGACTTACCGTCATGTAATTGTTCAGCAGTCGCTTGGATTTAGTCAAAATTTGCACGAAGCAGTGCCCTGGTATCTGCCCTATACCTCAAAGCAATATGAATATCGAAATATGTATTTATTTATCTCTTCCTTTTTTGAAAAAAATCAAATATAGCTTTTCAAAAGAAAGTAAAATAAATAAAATACAAAAATAAAGATGATGATTAAAAAACAATACAGATAGTGCTGTTTTTATTGCTTTCATAGTTTTGTAGATATATGAAAAATGTAATATTAATTCCATTAAATTAAGATTTCAAAAGGGTAGTCCTCTTACAATATTTAAACTAGATGCTCCAAGCTCACTAATAGATACTGTTATCACTTTTAAAATAAGTCCTCTAAATTATTCTAATTTCGCTACCCTCCGTTCATTCTCTATTTGCTAATAAATAAATAAGAATAAATAAAAAGAATGCAAATGGAATAATTCAAACACCATACCAACTTCCATACCTTAATTGTATCTCAGGCAAGACTGACTCCATACTAAGACACTTGATGTTGTTTTTTAAAACCTTCGAGGTTTACGTCATTTTTCCTGTTTTTGATCCTCTTGGTCTCCTTTTGTAAAAACAGAAGAAAAAAAGCAGGTATAACACTAACACTGAAATGCACAATCATGTTTACATACATTTTTTTTACGGACACACTGGGCTTTCAAAATATGAGCACTACAGTGATGTCACATGCATGTGTATATATAGTTATATCACCATAAAAACGAATAAAAACCAAAAGGCCTTCGAGGCCTTTCCGATCACGTTAAAAAAAAATATATACACATTCTGTAATGCGTGGTCTCTGAGCTCAGCGCTGTCACCCCCTTTCAACGCGGACGAATGGAGAGCTAACCACAGAAGACATTCGTTATTGTCTCTTAAAAACACACCGTTGCTACTCGTGGATTACAAAGCAGATTACCAACGCACCGGAGCACTAAGTTAGAAAGCTACGACGGTGACAGAGAGGACGCAATTTAAAGTCAGTTTCTAGTCGAACCGAAGTTTTGATGTCCGATACGACATTGCCGAAAGTAACCTTCAGCTGGTTTGAATTTGTTATCCATCTGTACCACGGCATCTCATACATTATTGCTTTTATTTCTAATTTACTCACCTCTGCACCCTCTAAATGTCCCATGCAGTCCTTGCTCCCTGCTTGTCAGCTGGTTCTATGTATCTAATCATTCAACTCTCCCATAAAATCAAAGCTTTAAAGGTTATTTTTTATTGTCGTTGTACAACAGGGTTGCACAACGAAATGCAGCTTCATATTCTGTTGGGGTTTTTTTTGCAGCCGTGACATGATTTTTATATTTGAATGATTGTGTTTCAGAAAATGCTGGAGGAGAGGCTGGAGAACCACAGCGTAAATACACCTACGCATAAAGTCTCTCCTGACACAATAACTTCCCCTGGCTCCTCACTTTGTAAACAGACATTTTGCATTCCTTTTCGTGAAAGGTAGATCAAAAACCTTTTACGACAAACTTTCGGAAATTTGCAAAACTTACATTTTGTAACTAAACGTAAGTCACTTTTAACTGCCAGCACAAGGCATATTGCCATGACATAATCAGATTATCAATGTATGACACAATATATACATTTTGTTGTCACAAAACAAACTCACAATGATTAAATGGAGGCCTTCACTGTCTGCCAGTCCATTCATTCATTTTGTAACAAAGGTAGCAAAGAATAAAAGAAAAATACAGATTCAAAATGTATTTGTCTAAAACATGCATGTCCAGGCAGTCAAGTGGTTTATACACATACTATGTGATGTGTAGCTGGTTCCATTCTACACCATATATAAGTCTTAAGGATAAGACCAGATAATCATCTTTAAAAAGAAACAAATAAAATCTGAAACAATAACTAAGAGGATATGTTTTTCCTTTACTGGTGTTTCCTTACTGTGGGAGTTCGTTCAGCATCAATCTTCTTGGAGCCGGCTGAGTTGCTTCCGATGAGCCTCCCTGTGGTTCTACAGCTGCTCCTCCAGCATTTTCTGCAGGACGGAGACGCAAAAGAAAATACGGTAAAGACACAAAATCATTCTAATATAAAAATCCAATCATACGACTGCTGCAGTTTCCAGCTGTGCTCTTTCAGGTCCACCTCTGCTCACCTTGACGTCCTCGTCTCCATTTAGCCCGCTGCTCCTCCCCCGAAACCTCGTGTCTTTGCTCTAACCAACAAAGAAGAAAAATGAGCTGTAATTTCAGATTCAGATGTTCTGTAGGAGATTCTCTGAGAAGTGTGAATCCCACTGAACTTATGTCTATTACAGACCTCATCCTAGAAAATTATTATCGAAGCGAAGGAGACCACTCAAATCAGTTATGTGTTTAAATACCATATATACGCGTTTCGATATTCAACAACATTACACACGACGCAGCCGGTAATGAGAAGAAAATATCCGACCTCAGAGCTTCAGCACAGAGGAGCTGTCGTCTCAGTTGGTCTGTATGTTCCTCTTCCCCCCAGATGGCATCTACAGAGGCTGCACGTCCAAGTGTGTGAAAAAAAACATCACCTGTAAATGTCTAATTGATGCCTATCAATAATTTTTTTTTTTTTAAAAAAAGCATAATATTCATGAATAAAATAACAAAGAGGCAGGATTTGGACAAACCTGAAAAGTCTTAGATAGTTACCACAGACCGTGGGAACACTAGTCCACCTGAAACCATCTATATACGACGGAACTACAGTGCCCTCCAGAATTATTGGCACCCTTTAGTAAAAATGAGCAAAACGAGATATGAAAAAATGTCTTTATTGTTTATCATCAAACCTTTAACTGAAGTAACATAATTGAAAGAAACATTAAATTCTTATCATGAAACAAATATTTTTCTAAAAAATATATGTGCCACAATTATTGGCACCCCTTCATTTAATATTTTGTGAGCCTCCCTTTGCCAAGATAACAGCTCTGAGTCGTCTCCTATAATGTGTGAGGAGATTGGTGAACACATGGCACTGGATCTGAGACCAGTCCTCCATCACAATCTCTCCAGAGCCTTCAGATTCTGAGGTCCAGCTTGTGGACTCTCCTCTTCAGCTCATCCCACAGATCTTCTCTGGGGTTCAGGTCGGGGACTGTGATGGCAAAACCTTTATTCTGTGGTCGGTGAACCATTTTTGTGTAGATTTTGAGGTGTGCTTCGGATCATTGTCCTGCTGGAGGTCCAACCACGGCCCATTTTAAGCTTCCTGGCAGAGGCTTTTAGGTTTTCATTTAATATCTGCCGGTATTTGATGGAGTCCATGATACCATGTATGCTAAAAAGATGTCCAGGGCCTTTGGAAGAAAAACAGCCCCACAACATCAAAGATCTGCCACCAAACTCCACAGTGGGTATGAGCTGCTTCTCTGTACGTCTTTCTGTCTACGCCAAACCACCTTTGATGTTTGGTGCCAAAAAGCTCTATTTTGGTCTCATCTGACCCTATAACCTGGTCCCATTGAAAGTCCCTGTAACGTTTAGCAAACTGGAGGCGCTTTAGTTTGTTGTTGATTGACAGCGGAGGCTTTTTTCTGGCAACCCTCCCAAACAACTTGTGGTGCTGTCGGAGCGTCTGATGGTAGTTTTGGAGACTTTCTGACCCCAAGACTCAAATAACCTGCAATTCTCCAGATGTGATCCTTGGAGATTCTTTTGCCAGTGGAACCAGCCTCCTCACGGTGCGCGGGGTCAATGTACACACACATCCTCTTCCAGGCTGATTCTTAACATCTCCTGTCACTTTAACCTTCTTCATTATTGCCCTGATAGTGGAAATGGGTATTTTCAACTGTTTAGAGATTTTCTTATATCTATTTTCTGATTTGTGCAGCTCAACAACTTTTCGTCACACATCGTCACCGTGTTCTCGGGTCTTTCCCATAGTGATGAATGACTAAGGGAATTTGGCCTGTGTCACCTCATATTTATACCCCAGTGAAACAGGAAGTCATGGTTGACCACTTAAGAGTTCCTAATCAAACAGGTGATCTTAAAAATGTAAAATATTACTGTAATTATACTTCAGTTAGATTTTAATCATGAGATTTTCTAGGGGTGCCAATAATTGTGGCACACGTTTTGGAGAAAAATATATATTCTTTCAATAATTTCTCTTCAATGAAAAGGTAAGATTTTTGTGAATATTTTGAATGAAAGACCAAGAGGATAAACAGCAAAGACTTTTTTTCACAGCCTGTTTTGCTCATATTCACTAAGGGTGCCAATCATTCTGGAGGGCACTGTAAATACATAAAGTCCTCCAAATTTTTGAGTAATTAATTTGCTCATTTCAAATATTTTATAATTCGTTGAGCTTGCCAACTTTGAACAAAGCTTTAAAAATGAGGATGGTGAGTTCACAGACTCTGAACTCATGTTGTAGTGTTAAGCTGCTCCTCTACAGCTGGAGCCTGAAGCTCGTGCTGGAAAACAAACCGTCCAACTCGCAGCTTTCCTGGAGACTGAGTCAGGTTTCCCCGGGACGTCTCTGTATTTTTGCAGCAAATAAAGGATTGTTCATATCGTGCTCATGCAAGATAATTAACAGGGATAATATTTGTGTCATTGGACTAACAATCAGCGCCGGCCCCTCTATAGCATGAAGACGCAGGATGAAATGAAGCTCACGGTGGATGCTTGGATCCAGTTTCAACAACATCATCCGCTGAGTTAAAAGTAATAATTCCTAATTAAATCTGAACTTAATAAATTACACTTCATACTTATACGACGAATGAGTGAGAAAGCAGCAACGACACATTCATCTTATTCTAAAGACAACGCGGCCTGTTAAGCTGAAGGACTGCGATACATTTAGAAATTACATTTGTCCTGCAAAAAAGAAAAAGCCAAAAGGCCCACCTATTCTGGAAAACCAGAAACCATAAAATATCTGTTCTATTGAATTACAAACACTAAGTAATTCTGGCAGAAGCTCTACAGAATTTCCTAACTTTAAATAGAAAATCTGAACTTATATTTTTTACAATCATAATCATCGGGAGTAAACATGCATGCTACAATATAAAAACGTGAGTGATGAGGAGTTTAAAAGCATCAATAACTATTCAACTTTTTATTTTGTTTCACTTAAAAATACAAAAATGTGGTCGACACTTGTCACAATGTAATGCAAAATATAAAAAAAAAAAAAGAATCTACTTCACTTATAATCATTCACACCACAACAATATATACACATTACAGTACTATCTGCAAATGAGCACATACAGGTAGCAAATGAAAGCATATAGATGGATACATATTTAAATGTGTACTTTTAGATGATAGTTTGAGTGAGCTCACAGAGGCACTCTTTACAGACAGACAGACAGACAGACAGACAGACAGACAGAGTAATCCACCTCATTAGGCCTTGCTCATTCATAACAACATGTAGCGGGTGATGCCACCCCCCCGGAGCTCTCGAAGGCGTTGGCAGTGTCGCAGCATGTTCAAAATCCCTTGAAACCGTTTGTCCACCTTCATCTGAGTAAACTCGCGAATGTCATCCTCCACCACGAAATACTGACCTGAAAGACATTTAGACAGGTCTGTCACCACTTGGACAAAGGAGGGAGGGAATCATTTAGATATCTTTGCAGAGTCAGACATGGAATGGTTTGGGTTTTTTGCCTCCATTTGACATGATTGTATGTTCCATGCTGCATTTGAGGTGTTTTATTCAGCCAATTGCTTTTTAGAACAAAACAGTCAGGGATTAGACTCCTACGGATGCATGGGGATATGTATTCTTTTAGATGGATCGATATCTTTTGAAAAGGTCTGTGTGCTGTTCCTTTACAATTCCATAATTTGTTCCAGGTGGAAGAGAAACTTTTTACGTAAATGAACGTATGAATTGCAGTGTTTTGGCGAACACGCAGAACATAAATGTGCAGAAATGCAGTTTCCAACTGTTCAGCGATAAGAATAGATCAATAATGCATTTGTCATGTTCAGTGTTGATGTATGTTATGTGTCTCAGTGCGTGGGGTTTTTTTTTCCGATAGATATCTCTATATAGATAGATATATCTATAGATATAGATACACACACACACACACACTTTTATTTTGCTTATGTGCATTGGTTTTGTCTATACGCTACCGTCTGTTTATCGATGAATCTTAGTTTCATTATGTTATTTGAAATTTTGTCTTCTGCCTTCAAAAAAATCTGTCCGGGGACAGCAGATGAAAATTAGCCTCTCTGGCCAACTCTGGCTCACTTACAGTATTACTGTTGATTAGTGTGCATTGTCCCTGCAAAATAAATAAATAAAATAAGGGAAACATTTATGGGCTTAATGAATAAACATATGAATGAATGATGTGCTTTTTTTTTTTAATACTGCAGAGCCATCTCTAAGACGCATCGCAAACACACCAAAGCTCAGCAGGACATGGACATCATTCAATTCTCAACACATGGCATGTCATTAAAAACATGTTCCCCCTTAAAATAATGTTTTTTTTTTTCATTGAATGAGTGAATTTATGTTTCTACCAAAACAAATAATTATGGCATGTCTTGATGACTTTTACAGTGACGGTGTCAATAAATATTCTAAATTACAAAAGTAAAAAAATAGGGACTTCAATAAGATGCCATGCCTAAATATCTCAATACCGATACAATATCACGGCAAGAATCTAAAACATCAGGAAAAAAACTGGAATACCAGATGACAAAACACGGAACCTAACAATTTTTTTTCTTCTTTCTATTAATAAAAATGAAAGTTTATAAAGTATGCAGAAATCTGATGTCCCCTATACTTGATTTCTTTGATGTGTACCTTTTTATATTTGCAACCATATATAATGGACTTAAAGTACCAGTACTAATAAGATGGGGTATCGTACAGTTTTTTTTTTTATAAATGGCAGGGTATTGTGATACCTTTCAAGTATGGGTATATTGTGCCACGGTAGTCAGTAATAGGTGACGTTTTAAATATTAATTAACAGGAAGCTTGATTCTTATTTACAATAATTCACTACATGTTTAAAAATCAGGTAGGCAAACTCATTAAAATATGCAATAATTAAGATCAGTGTATATGATGGAATATTGGCATTAGAATGTGCCAGAGGAACCAAATTTGGGCTTTTACGGCCAAAATATTTCCCCCTAAATGGCTACTTTTTCTGACACTGGCTGGAAACTCCATATCCTTGTGGAAAGCTCTGCTTACAAGTCCCATTATATATATATATATATATATATTAAAAAAAAAAAAGGGGAGAGAGAGAGCGAGAGAGAATCAGATAAAAATGTCACATCAGAATTCATTGAGGATCGAGCTTTGCGTGGAGCATTGCTCAGAATCCTGTGTTTCATCAAAGGCTCCGAGTAAATGCACTCT
Source organism: Ophiodon elongatus (assembly GCA_016806645.1). Lineage (NCBI taxonomy): Eukaryota > Metazoa > Chordata > Actinopteri > Perciformes > Hexagrammidae > Ophiodon > Ophiodon elongatus. The sequence continues at coordinate 580,478 of JACSYO010000795.1, forward strand.
GATCCTCTCTGAAAACAGCTGCCTGGTTAAGTTGTGCTCTCGGTGTACCTTTTGAATCCTTCGTCTCCTGGTCCTTGAAGCGCTGGTGAAGCTTGCGTGCGTGATTGCTGAGACTTTTCGCCGACTGATGGAGGATCTTGTACTTGGCCGTTACCGCTGCGTTGATGCTCTGCACCGCCACGTTGAGTTGATGATACGACACGCGTCCTTTCATGTACCTGAGCGGGACACGGCGATCAGCTTTAGAGAACATAAAGCTTGGAAAGAAAGCGTCAATGCAAAAGCATACAAAAAATAAATAAATGTTATCCACGTAGAGCGGGAATATGGTCAAAATATATATGTCATCATCATCATCATTAGAAAGGAAAAAGTCTTAACACATGCTAAATAAAAGTGACATTTGTGGCATTAAAATGAGTTGGTCTATTCTTCACCGGATGAGTGTGACAGTGTGGAGCAGACATGAGTCAGACATGTACACTGGCCACAGTACAGAAGACAATAAACCACAACATAACCTCTCCTTGTGCGCCACCCTCAGGACAAACTTCACTCCACAGAGATTCATGCACATTTGGAAAGGAGCGATTTTAAAACTAAATGCAGACATCTCAATTTGAAACACACATTATTGCCTTACTTTCTTGAGGCAGAGCCAAAAGCTATTTTGTGGACAAAAGGGTTGTACGTACAAGCTCTGAGAGTTCCACAATGCAGGGCTCCAGACGGATTTTTTAATACAATGGGTTGCACTGGTCCACCTATATTTTCCACCACCCTTTTGGCATCGCAATAATACATTTAAAGCGTTACCTTTTTTGTTTTTCCCCCATCAGTTCCCATACATATTGCTAATTTCTTAATGCATTATGTTAATGGTTGTAAACAGGAATAAATGGGGCAGATGAATTCTTTTTTGAGTAAGATCAGGCCATATCTGCCAAAGAGGTCCAAGGTTCCATTACCCACACGCCTGCCCAACCGCCCGCCCGAGGACAGATTTAAGTGCAATTCTTTCATTAACATAATGAACAAGATCAATCACCACATCTTATCATGTTGGATATAAGTGAGGGGGGAGAGGCGGGGCACTTACGGAGGGATGCTCTCAAACTCTGGCAGAGTGATGACCTCAATCTCTCTGATGAAGCTCTTGTTGGTCTTTTTGACATTTTCCGTCTGCACTGGCTGAACATCTGCAGCTTCCTTCTGGGTCATTACCGGTCCACCTCCACTGAGAGAAAGAATAAACACAAGCCGTCAGTCAGCCGTCAGAGCGGAGGCTTGTTTTCCATTAGCACGGTATTGTATGTTTGGAACCATGAATACTGGAAAACAAAACAAAAAAATAAATACAAAAATATGGGGAGGAGCTATGAAGGCTGCTTGTGCGCTGCATTACACTATACTAAAATATTTTCTTAATATGATAGGTTATGCATTTTATTTAGTTCTGATCCAAATGCTTCGACCGTTGCCATGGCAATCGACGTCCAAATCACTATACAAATGCATCATGTCTTATCCCCAAAAAAATCCATAAAGCACATGAAATAAGGAATAGAAATCCTACATTATTCAATATTGCAGCAACATTATTATTATTACGAGTTATTCTTATTCTGCAAACCTCAGTTTGTTGTGTAGGTCTTTTTTTAATAAATTGAGCAAATTCGTTTTATAGGCCATCGCTGTAATGCATTTGATGTGATCATTGAACATTCTGTAGACCGATTGTCTCAATGCTTGTAGGGCGTAGCAGGCAACAGCCAGTTTTTACTCTTTAAACTGAGCAGCCGTCTGACTGAGATCTGTTTCTCTTACCGACTGACTGAGAAGCAGCTGACGCTCGTAAAAGAGGAGGACCTTTTCTCTCTCTGGGTGCGTGTCTGTTAGTTTAGCCTGTACCATTTGCTGATGCAATTTCTGAAATGTATAGTGCATGCTTGATGAATTCCTTAATTGTATTAAATGAATAAACTAGGTACAAAGGATGCAGTCTGCACTTGTTGACTGATCAACTTACTGCAAGCAGACAAATTTGGGAGCCATTAGAGCTGTTATTAGAAAAACCATCGGTGGCCAGTGTTCTATTGAAAATCATCAAGCGCAAAGCATCTTATACGCGTCCTCACTTTGCCGGGCCTTTCTTCCGGGGCATGTGTGGAGGGATGTTCTCCTTAATGTGCTGGACGTCCTCCAAATCCTTCTGGAATGACACCTCAAGTTCCTGGATCACAATCAAACCAAATCATTAAGTGTGGTTGAACTTATTCAGAAATGGTGGGGTGGGGGGTGGGGGGGGGGGGGAGTTCTTTGATGTCATTGATAACAAAAAAACGTTTTTGGATGATTAACTAAAAAATGTACATATTAAATCAGAAAAGTGTTTTGTATTTAATATCCAGTGAATTAACTGTTATATTAATCCTGAATTTATAAAATAATCTTTAGAATTACAGATTTTGTCCACCAGAGAGCGCTGAAATGTTTATTTCACACTCTAAAATGTCCGGTTCTCTACTACTGTTCTTTTAATAACCAGAATTTATATGATACTTGTCCAAAATGCATGTCCTGTTAAAAGTGCAAAATAAATGAATGCTGAAAGATATCTGGTTAAATATCATTGTTGGCCTCAACAATCCAGCACTGGTCAAGTTTAAATTTAATGCAGCCACAGAGGCAAACTAAACCTGCCTGGTGCACAACTGGATGAGCTGCACAAAGTGATAATTTCCCACCGGCACGAGTTGCACAAACTACGGCCTCCAGGTTACCTTCAGCTGCTTGAGTTGCTCTTTCTGCCGACCAACGCATTTTTCAAACTCCTCCAAAAGTTTCTCGAGTGCTGCGAATTCTTGTCCAAGTTTCTTTCTTTGGGGCAACTCTGAAATGTGGAGAGAGAAACAAACACAATGACACATTGTAATGGCACACCACCTAAGCTGTGCATAATAATAATAATAATAATAATAATAATAAGCTAATAAAAACACAACATAACCAGTCTTGTCTCACATAAAATCACTGAAACATACCGACAACTGACAGGTCCAGCATGCGGTGTAAGGATGAGATCCTGTCATCAATGTGGTGGCTGATATCCTCCAGCTCACTCATTTTGCTGAATAAGGAGACACATTAAATTAATTAAAAACAGCATGTGGCACATTAAAAAGAGTTACCTGGTACATTTCGAGAAGAACTCTAACATCAGTAAATGTAATTAATACCTCGGGTTGATCTGATTATGTGAAACTGTACAATTACAACCAACAAAGGGTAAAATAAATATTTTTTAAAAATGACTTTCACAAATCTGAAACTCTTTGGGGTCTCTGGTTAACGCGGTCCACATCTCCAGTGTGTTTATCATCAAGACCTAGTCACGTGGAACATGGGTATGGGTGGGAACGGAGCAGCGAACGGTTTGCTCTTTCATTTACGTTACCCTTAAAATAAAACTCACTCGTTAAGCCAACTTCAGCGTCGTCGTGAAAAATGACACGATAACGCGAATTCATGTTAACTTTGCGTCCGACGTCACTCAACGCCAGACGCCGCTCTCGTGTTTACGTGGTCAAACTAGTGAGCTAACATCTGTCGGTTAGCGTGATTACAGCGGGCATATCGACTACACACGGAAATGCCCTCCAACTGACACACCACCAGACTCGCGCTGTCTGCGTCTGTCGAAAGCCATGAACCTAAACATAAAAAAACTGGGCTTAATTGCGATAACTCACACAGTTGTGTTCTCCGTTTCGCGACTCTTCCTTCTCAGTGGAGCGTTCCCGGTTCAAGCTGCGTTTGAAATGGGACTGGAGACGTCACCGCCAGTGCGCAGTCGCAGTCGCGTACGCTCTTCTTCTTCTTCTTCAGCTTCCTCTTATGAATTTCCGACACACAAGACACCTAGCAGCACGTGGCTGCCTCTCCCAGGTCCGAATTAGATTGCAATACATTTTTTTAAAGGCTGAAACCTATTCCTGTTGCCTTCCCAACTTCTCGGTGGGATTAAGCAGCTCTTCATTGTGTCTGTGTGCCCAGGTGTCGCAGTATATAAAAAGCATCTGTACTAGCTGGTTGTTGTGTGTCTATTGATGGCATGGACATGGTAGTTGAACATCTTAGGTTTAATGTCTTAAATAAACAAAATGGTTTGAGATTGGCATGAGGCTGTGCTTGGGAGTTCAAAAATGTTGTGTGGATGATCAAAGTTGTGCCTTTAGAAGTAGACACTTTAGGTCACGCCACAGATTTTTGGCTACTTGTATTGTCTGATATATTTCCATATCACATTTGAGTTCTATTCCAGCATAGGAACAAAATGAGAGGGACATCAATTCTGCAATGCCAAGGTTCCACCGAGACTTTAACTCAGATCACTGGATTCAGAGTCCAGAGTGCTGACCATTACACCATGGAACCCAGAGATCATGTGGAGTGGTTATGGTTGAAGATACATGTGTCAATTCTCCATCACATTCACAAATTCACATTCCCCTTCACTCGATTTTGTGTCATTATGAAATATACTTTTTGGGCATTGGTGGTATAGTGGTTAGCATAGCTGCCTTCCAAGCAGTTGACCTGGGTTTGATTCCCAGCCAATGCATCTGTACTAGCTGGTTGTTGTGTGTCTATTGATGGCATGGACATGGTAGTTGAACATCTTAGGTTTAATGTCTTAAGTAAACAAAATGGTTTGAGATTGGCATGAGCCCGGGAGTGCATTATGGACCTGACTGGGAGGATCTCGTGAGCCACCATCTATGACAGGTCCCAGAGTCTGTTTGGAAGAGCTGGATGGTTCACGTTGCGCCAAACTGTTGACGGCTCGCCAAATGCGAGCCCACGTATTGGGCTCACTGGTTCCTGAACAACAGAAATCAGACAGCGGTGGTTAGTCAACGTTTTTAAATCCTTCTGCTCAAGTTTAAATTTCTGTAAAAAGATCTGGCTAAAAGCATAGGCTGGTGGCAGGTCAAAGGACACAGGTTTTCTCAAGTCTTTGGGTACAAGTTTTAATGTTCTGAGGTAATACCCCATCCAGAACCGTGTCATTGCTGCAGTCTTTGGGTTTCTGGATAGGGCTGTTGCGGCTGTGAGATGTAGTGTGGTGTATCTGCTTCCTAGAAACATGAGCAGGTCCGGCACTCCTTTTCCTCCTTTTTTCTTTGTTTTTTTCATTACGCTTCTTCTCAGCCGTTCCCACTTGGACCCCCAGAGGAAGTAAAAGATGGCTCGTTCCAACTCTAAAAGCACTTTCTTTGGTGGGATAAAAACAGAACTGATCAGTAAAAGCAAAGGTAAAATCACAGCTTTGATGATTAGAACCTTTCCTTCTAAAGTCAGTCCTCTAAGTGTCCAGTAACCTAGTCTCTGCCTACCTTTCCCTGCTACGTCTGGCCAATTTATTTTTCCTCCCCCTTCCCCATCGAATTTGATCCCAAGTATTCTTTGATCAGTCTGGGTCACAGTCAGGGGGAGTTCTGTTGTTTCAGTCGCCTTCCATGGTCCATAAAAATGAGCTTGGGTCTTGCTTCTGTTGAGCTTTGACCCAGAGGCCCGTCCGTACCAGTCAGTCAAGTCCAGCGTCCGGTTGACAGATAAAAGATCAGTGCATGAGATGTTTATGTCATCCATGTATAGGATGCATTTGGTTTTGAGTCCTCCACTCCCTGGGACTATTACCCCCATTGATTCGTTGGTCTCTTCTCAAGGCTCGTGCCAGAGGTTCGATACCTATAACGTAGAGGAGGGCAGATAACGGACAACCCTGACAGACACCGCAGTTTATATTAACTGCTTTTGTCAGATGCCCATTAGCAAAGATTTTGCTAGTAATGTCCCGGTACAGCAATCCCACCCATGCTATAATCCTCTCTGGGAACCCCACCTTTTGCAGCACCTGGAAGAGGTACTAGTGCAAGACCCGATCAAAGGCTTTCTCAAAATCTAAATTTAGGACTACTAGCCGGATGTTTCTGTCTCTCACATAACAGATGGTGTCTCGGATCAATATGAGGCTGTCTGTGATCTTCCTCTGCGGTACGGCACAGGCTTGATCCGGGTGGATCAGCTCTTTTAAAAACCCAGACATCCGTGATGCTAAAAGTTTGCTTAAAAGTTTACAGTCAAAGTTTAAAAGGGTGATAGGTCTACAGTTTTTCAGGTCCATTTCGTCCTTGCCTTTATGCAGGAGAATCACTATCCCTACTCTAAAGCTGTCAGAAAGTCGGTCAAGTTTTTCAAAGTTTTTCACAGTGAGCAAATCCGGGGTTAGGATGTCCCAAAAGGTCAAATAAAATTCCTAAGGAAGGCCATCCTCTCCTGGAGACTTTCCTGCTTTAAAACCTTTCATGCAGTTATTTAACTCGAGTATGGTAAGATCTTGTGTCAAAAGCATACTGTCTTCTACTGTTTTTTCAATGAACTTTAAAATGTCTCTTATGGCATCGCTTTGTACAGGTTTGTCTCTGTAGAGGTCTGAATAAGTCTTCTATTGTTGAAATAATTTCTGCAGTTGTGTCCGCTGTGTCTCCGTTTTCTTTTTTCAGTCTTAAAATGCCCCTACCTTTATTTACAATTTTCTTAAAGAAATACCTTGTGCACTTCTCCCCTTCTTCTATCTCCCTTTCTTTACTTCTTAAAATTATACTCTTGCTTTTCGTTTCTGCTAACAACAACATCTCTGCTTTCATTTTTTCAATTTCTTCTTTAAAATCCATGCCTTTTTGGTTTATTTTAAAATACCGCTGTAGTTGCTTCTGCAGTCCCAACATGCGTCTGTCGTCCCTATCTTTCTTCTTCTTACCTGCCTGTCTAAAGAAAGTCTGAGTCCTTCTTTTAACCATTTCCCACCAGTGTGCATGTGTATCGTACAGGTCGTGAAGGGTCTGCCACGCTTGGTACTGCTCCCTAAACTGACTAACTAACTCCTTATCTTCTAGAAGGGAGCAGTTGAGTTTCCACAGACCACTTCCTGCTATCACACCAGAGGAGAGTGAGAGGGTGCAGGAAAGCATTGCGTGATCTGAAAAGAAGACAGGTGACAATATAGCATCGGTTGGTGGGCAATCACGTGTTAAAATGTGGTCCAATCGAGAGGCTCTGGCGCCATCCCCACTGGACCAGGTGAAGCCCTCCTCCCCAGGATGCATGGTTTTAAAGCAATCCAGCATTTTAAAATCCCTGCATATATCTTGTAGTAAAACTGATGTTTTGTCTACTTTAAAGTCTTCTCCTGTTCCTTTTCTATCATTCCTGTTAAAAATACAGTTAAAATATCCTCCTACAACTAAGGGTGCCCTACCTAGCATGTGGTAATGCAGGTCTTCCAAAAGGTCATACCTGTCATTTTTGTCATTAAAACCATAAATATTTAGGAGCTTAAGATCCTTTCCCATAAAGGACAAATGTGTTAAAAGAGCCAGGCCATCTCTCACCACAGTGCTGCCCTTCACCTGGATACGATTTTTTTTTAATAAAATGGCCACTCCATAATTTTTATTTTCATTGGATCCACTCCATATTGACGTTTGTGGCCATAATTTTTCCCACTCCCTATAGTGGTTTAAGAAGGGCAGGCCACATTCCTGTTTTAAAAACATATCTGACTTAAAGGAGTTGAGAAAGGATAAAACAGTCTGGGCTCTAACTCTCGACTTCACACTTTTAACATTAACGGTTGAGAAGGTTAATGTCATGAGTATGGTTAAAAGTGACAGGTAAAACATCCTCGCCACCCATCTCTGTTTGCGTCTTCCCTAAGCCAGCTCCACCCTCTTTCTGCACCGCCCCCTCGTCCCCATCCCCTCCAATCTGTGTGGGGCACCCCAGACCCCTCCCCTTCTCCCTCCTCACCTGATCCCTGGGAGATCTGAATTTTTTTTGCCCCGCCTCCTCAAACATTTCCTGAAGAATTTCTTCCTGTCCAACATTTTGTTCCATAGAATTTACCTCTCCATTTACTTTTGTAGCCTTCACTCTGTTGAAAAAAGACCGTGGGCAATCTCTGAAGAGATGTGTTGTTTTTCCACACAGATTGTCTGCCATTGGTGCACTCCTCAAAGGTATGCCCAATTTCTCTGCATTTTTCGCGAACTGTCTTTTAGCATGCTTCTGCCAGGTGCCCTTGCTCACCACACTTGTGGCAGAGCTTGGGTTGGCCCTGATAATGAGTATAGCCCCTGTTGTTACCCAGGACTATCACGGATGGCAAATGTTACAGGCCTTGGTAGCCTTGAGGGTCCTCCCATTGCTGGATGGGGACCCTCCAAGCACAGTTCCAAATGCCATCTTCATCTCTCACCTTGGTAGCCTGGCCTTTCACAGTGCAATATATAGCCAGCCACCACCAGATGTCATCCGCATTCACTGTCTCATTGAACATTCTGACAATGACTGTTTTAAGGGCATTATCAGTCAGTTGCTCAACAATGAACGAAGAAAACTGGGGTTTTACATTTTCATACCGTATCCAGAACTCCTTCAATACAATGGCTGACCGAAAGCTTACATCAAATCCTTTGTTCGAAGGTAGTGTGAAAATGCAATTTAACTCATCTGGTTTGAAATTCAGGGCCTTTTGGATCAAGTTCCTGGAAAAGTCCAGTCTGGAAATCCACAGTAGCTTCCGTTCCACCTCTTTGAATTTTAGGCGGACACGATGGATCCTCCGCATGCCGGCATGGTTGGCCGACAGGGTGAAGGCACCAAGTAGCTAAGAGGTATCAACAGCTAAAACACCTCAAATAAATAGTTAAAAGTGCGCTTAGCTTTCCCCTTTTGGCTGGACAAGAAAGTGGTCTGGAAGAGTGCTGGTAAGGTGATCTCCCTTTTAACGTAGTCCTGTGTAGCAGAGTTGCAACCTGTGGAGGTTAGCACTGTAGTTCACAGAACGTGAAAGTCCTTCCTTACAGCGTCAAAACTATGCCACAGACAGGCAAGAGTTTTAGCGCTAAACGGAAGATGACTGATAAGAACAGAAACTACACTTGATCTTAGCCAAAAGGCCAAGAAGAGATGAACCCCAAATGTTTGCTTCCCGAGCAAACCTCCTGGCACGTTTCTCCCTTGTCATGGTGCAGTTCTTTCAATTAGGCAAAACAGTGGCTGTTGCTCAGCACACCCGGCCAAGCACCTTACTCTATTTACAAGGCACAACTTTTATCGTCCACAACATATTCTGTCGGCCCAAGCACTGCCACATGCCATTCCCAAACCACTTTGTTTATTTAAGACATTAAGCCACCACGTCAATTACATCAATTAACACATGAAAACCGGCTAGTATGAATGCATTGACTGTCATGTTACAACACAAATGTCATATGAAGATAGTTCAGACAATGCAAGTAACCAAAAGATCTTTAATGTCATCAAAAGTGTCTACTTCAAAAGGCACAACTTTCATCATCCACTGGACATTTTTGGCCACCCAAGCACAGCTACATGCCAATTTCAAAGACATTCACGATAAAATGTACAAAAAGCCAAGCCACCAAATGCAGGCCGACGATGAAATCAAACAATGCATTGGCCGGGAAAGGACCCCAAGTAGAGTTCCTTGAATGAAGATATTCTGGACAGTATAACACCAACGCAAACACGGAGCAAAAAAATATCAAGATACAACTTTGATCGCCACCAACATATTCTCTCGGCCCAAGCACTGCCACATGCCATTCCCAAAATGCTTTGTTTATTTAAGATAATACAGCCACCACATCACTTCACAAATAGCTGGTATGAATGCATTGGCTGGGAATCGAACCCAGGTCAACTGCTTGGAAGGCAGCTATGCTAACCACTATACCACCAATGCCCAAAAAGTATATTTCATAATGAATCGAAATCGAGTGAAGGGGAATGTGAGTTTGTGAATGTGATGGAGAATTGACACATGTATCTTCAACCATAACCACTGCAACTGATCTCTAGGTTCCATGGTGTAATGGTCAGCACTCTGGACTTTGAATCCAGTGATCCGAGTTCAAGTCTCGGTGGAACCTTCTCGATTGAGAAGGGGAAAGTGCAAAATTCTTTGATAAAGAATAAATGTCCCTGTCATGTTACAACTCAAATGTCATATGAAGATAATCCAGACAATGCAAGTAACCAAAAGATCTTTGATGTCATCAAAAGTGTCTACTTCAAAAGGAACAACTTTCATCATCCACTGGACATATTTGGCCACCCAAGCACAGCTACATACGAATTTCAAAGACATTAACGATAAAATGTACAAAAAGCTAAGCCACCAAATGCAGGCCGACGATGACATCAAACAATGCATTGGCCGGGAAAGGACCCCAAGTAGAGTTCCTTGAATGAAGATATTCTAGACAGTATAACACCAACGCAAACACGAAGCAAAAGAATATCAAGATACAACTTTGATCGCCACCAACATATTCTTTTGGCCCAAGCACTGCCACATGCCATTCCCAAAATGCTTTGTTTATTTAAGACATTAAGCCACCACATCACTTCACAACCAGCTAGTATGAATGCATTGGCTGGGAATCGAACCCAGGTCAACTGCTTGGAAGGCAGCTATGCTAACCACTATACCACCAATGCCCAAAAAGTATATTTCATAATGAATCAAAATCGAGTGAAGGGGAATGTGAGTTTGTGAATGTGATGGAGAATTGACACATGTATCTTCAACCATTACAACTACAACTGATCTCTGGGTTCCATGGTGTAATGGTCAGCACTCTGGACTTTGAATCCAGTGATCCGAGTTCAAGTCTCGGTGGAACCTTCTCAATTGAAAAGGGGAAGGTGCAAAATTCTTTGATAAAGAATAAATGTCCCTGTCATGTTACAACTCAAATGTCATATGAAGATAATCCAGACAATGCAAGTAACCAAAAGATCTTTGATGTCATCAAAAGTGTCTACTTCAAAAGGCACAACTTTCATCATCCACTGGACATTTTTGTCCACCCAAGCACAGCTACATGCCAATTTCAAAGACATTCACGATAAAATGTACAAAAAGCCAAGCCACCAAATGCAGGCCGACGATGACATCAAACAATGCATTGGCCGGGAAAGGACCCCAAGTAGAGTTCCTTGAATGAAGATATTCTGGACAGTATAACACCAACGCAAACACGGAGCAAAAGAATATCAAGATACAACTTTGATCGCCACCAACATATTCTTTTGGCCCAAGCACTGCCACATGCCATTCCAAAAATGCTTTGTTTATTTAAGACACCACATCACTTCACAACCAGCTAGTATGAATGCATTGGCTGGGAATCGAACCCAGGTCAACTGCTTGGAAGGCAGCTATGCTAACCACTATACCACCAATGCCCAAAAAGTATATTTCATAATGAATCAAAATCGAGTGAAGGGGAATGTGAGTTTGTGAATGTGATGGAGAATTGACACATGTATCTTCAACCATTACAACTGCAACTGATTTCTAGGTTCCATGGTGTAATGGTCAGCACTCTGGACTTTGAATCCAGTGATCCGAGTTCAAGTCTCGGTGGAACCTTCTCGATTGAGAAGGGGAAGGTGCAAAATTCTTTGATAAAGAATAAATGTCCCTGTCATGTTACAACTCAAATGTCATATGAAGATAATCCAGACAATGCAAGTAACCAAAAGATCTTTGATGTCATCAAAAGTGTCTACTTCAAAAGGCACAACTTTCATCATCCACTGGACATTTTTGGCCACCCAAGCACAGCTACATGCCAATTTCAAAGACATTCACGATAAAATGTACAAAAAGCTAAGCCACCAAATGCAGGCCGACGATGACATCAAACAATGCATTGGCCGGGAAAGGACCCCAAGTAGAGTTCCTTGAATGAAGATATTCTAGACAGTATAACACCAACGCAAACACGGAACAAAAAAATATCAAGATACAACTTTGATCGTCACCAACATATTCTGTCGGCCCAAGCACTGCCACATCCATCCATCCATCCATTATCCTCCGCTTATCCGGGGTCGGGTCGCGGTGGCAGCAGGCCTAGCAGGCCGACCCAGGCTTCCCTCTCACCCGCAACACGTTCCAGCTCGTTCTGGGGGATCCCGAGGCGTTCCCAGGCCAGCTGGGAGATATAATCCCTCCAGCGTGTCCTGGGTCTTCCCCGGGGCCTCCTACCAGTTGGGCGTGCCTGGAAAACCTCTAACGGGAGGCGTCCAGGAGGCATCCTGATCAGATGTCCGAACCACCTCAGCTGACTCCTTTCGATACGAAGGAGTAGCGCCTCAACTCCAAGTTCCCTCCGGATGTCCGAGCTCCTTACCCTATCTCTAAGGCTGAGCCCGGCCACCCTACGGAGAAAACTCATTTCGGCCGCTTGTATCCGAGACCCAGAGTTCGTGACCATAGGTGAGGGTCGGAACGTAGACCGCCCAGTAAATTGAGAGCTTTGCCTTCCGGCTCAGCTCCCTCTTCACCAAGACGGTCCGGTGCAGCGCCTGTTTTACTGCTGCAGCCGCACCGATCCACCGGTCGATCTCCCGCTCCATCTTACCCTCACTCGTGAACAAGACCCCGAGATACTTGAACTCCTTCGCTTGCGGTAGGCACTGCGTCCCCACCCGGAGGGAGCAATCCACCGGTTTCCGGCAGAGCACCATGGCCTCAGATTTGGATGTGCTTACCCTCATCCCCGCCGCGTCACACTCGGCTGCAAATCGCCCCAGTGAATGCTGGAGGTCATGGTCCGAAGAGGCTAACAGGACCACATCATCTGCGAACAGCAGAGAGGCGATCCCGAGACCCCCGAACCCGACGTTCTCCTCCCCCCGGCTACGCCTAGATATCCTGTCCATGAAAGTCACGAACAGGACCGGTGATAAAGGGCAGCCCTGGCGGAGGCCAACACCCACCGGGAACGCGTCTGACTTATTGCCGAGAATACGAACACAGCTCCTACTGCAGTCGTACAGAGATCGGATGGCCCGTTGTAACGGGTCCGGCACCCCATACTCCCGCAGCACCCCCCACAAAAACCCCCGAGGGACCCGGTCGAAGGCCTTCTCCAAGTCCACAAAACACATGTAGACTGGTTGGGCAAACTCCCAGAGCCCCTCCAGTAGTCTTGCGAGGGTGGCTCATAAGTGTACCTGGTACCAGAACACCTTAGGCCGTAGATCAATGATTGACTTTGTAATCGTTTCATCTGATCTGCGGCCGTATGTCTTGGACACTCGGGTGAAGAGAGGAGCAGAGCTGTCAACTGATCACCACCTGGTGGTGAGTTGGATCAGATGGCAGGGGAATCGGCTGGAGAGACCCGGCAAGCCCAAACGTGTAGTGAGAGTGAACTGGGAACGTCTGGCGGAGGATCCTGTCCGGGAGGTCTTCAACTCCCACCTCCGGAAGAACTTCTCACAAATCCCAAGGGAGGCTGGGGACATGGAATCCGAGTGGACCATGTTCAAAGCCTCTATTGTGGACGCGGCCGCTAGGAGCTGTGGTCGGAAGGTCACCGGTGCCTGTCGTGGCGGTAACCCGAGAACCCGGTGGTGGACACCGGGGGTGAGGGAAGCCGTCAAACTGAAGAAGGAGGCCTTTCGGGCCTGGTTGGCTCGGGGGTCTCCTGAAACAGCGGAGAGGTACCGGCAGGCCAAAAGGGCTGCAGCTGCGGTGGTCGCGGACGCTAAAACTCGGGCATGGGAGGAGTTCGGGAGGCCATGGAGAAGGACTTTCGGTTGGCCTCAAGGAAGTTCTGGCAAACCATCCGATGGCTCAGGAAGGGAAAGCAGGGCTTACCCCAGGCTGTGCTCAGCACGGGGGGGGAACTGCTGACCCGGACAGGGGACATCGTCGGGCGGTGGAAAGAGCACTTTGAGGAACTCCTAAACCCGGCCAACATGTCCTCTAGAGAGGAGGCAGCGCCTGACGACTTGGGGGGGGTCGAATCCATATCCTTGGCAGAGGCCACTAAGGTAGTCAATAAGCTCCTTGGTGGCAAGGCGCCGGGGGTGGATGAGATTCGCCCTGAGATGCTGAAGGCGCTGGACGTTGTTGGGCTGTCTTGGCTGACACGCCTTTTCAATGTCGCATGGGGGTCGGGAACAGTGCCCATGGACTGGCAGACTGGGGTGGTGGTTCCCATTTTCAAAAAGGGGGACCGGAGAGTGTGCTCGAATTATCGGAGTATCACACTACACAGCCTCCCGGGGAAAGTGTATGCCAGGCTGCTGGAAAGGAGGCTCCGATCGATTGTCGAACCTCGGATTCAAGAGGAGCAGTGCGGATTCCGTCCCGGTCGTGGAACAGCGGACCAGCTCTTTACCCTCGCACTGCCACATGCCATTCCCAAACCGCTTTGTTTATTTAAGACATTAAGCCACCACATTACTTCACAACCAGCTAGTATGAATGCATTGGCTGGGAAGCGACCCAGGTCAACTGCTTGGACGGCAGCTATGCTAACCACTATACCACCAATGCCCAAAAAGTATATGACATAATGACACAAAATCGAGTGAAGGGGAATGTGAGTTTGTGAATGTGATGGAGAATTGACACATGTATCTTCAACCATAACCACTGCAACTGATCTCTAGGTTCCATGGTGTAATGGTCAGCACTCTGGACTTTGAATCCAGTGATCCGAGTTCAAGTCTCGGTGGAACCTTCTCGATTGAGAAGGGGAAGGTGCAAAATTCTTTAATAAAGAATAAATGTCCCTGTCATGTTACAACTCAAATGTCATATGAAGATAATCCAGACAATGCAAGTGACCAAAAGATCTTTGATGTCATCAAAAGTGAATACTTCACAAGGCACAACTTTTATCATCCACTGGACATTTTTGGCCACCCAAGCACAGCTACATGCCAATTTCAAAGACATTCAAGATAAAATGTACAAAAAGCCAAGCCACCAAATGCAGGCCGACGATGACAGCAAACAATGCATTGGCCGGGAAAGGACCCCAAGTAGAGTTCCTTGAATGAAGATATTCTAGACAGTATAACACCAACGCAAACACGGAGCAAAAAAATATCAAGATACAACTTTGATCGCCACCAACATATTCTGTCGGCCCAAGCACTGCCACATGCCATTCCCAAACCGCTTTGCTTATTTAAGACATTTAGCCATCACGTCAATAACATCAATTGACACATGAAAACCAGCTAGTATGAATGCATTGGCTGGGAAGCGACCCAGGTCAACTGCTTGGACGGCAGCTATGCTAACCACTATACCACCAATGCCCAAAAAGTATATGACATAATGACACAAAATCAGGTGAAGGGGAATGTGAGTTTGTGAATGTGATGGAGAATTGACACATGTATCTTCAACCATAACAACTGCAACTGATCTCTAGGTTCCATGGTGTAATGATCAGCACTCTGGGCTTTGAATCCAGTGATCTGATTTCAAGTCTCGGTGGAACCTTCTCGATTGAGTAAGTGGAAGGTGCAAAATTCTTTACTACAGAATAAATATCCCTGTCATGTTACAACACAAATGTCATATGAAGATAATCCAGACAATGCAAGTAACCAAAAGAACTTTGATGTCATCAAAAGTGTCTACTTCAAAAGGCACAACTTTCATCATCCACTGGACATTTTTGGCCACCCAAGCACAGCTACATGCCAATTTCAAAGACATTCACGATAAAATGTACAAAAAGCCAAGCCACCAAATGCAGGCCGACGATGACAGCAAACAATGCATTGGCCGGGAAAGGACCCCAAGTAGAGTTCCTTGAATGAAGATATTCTAGACAGTATAACACCAACGCAAACACGGAGCAAAAAAATATCAAGATACAACTTTGATCGCCACCAACATATTCTGTCGGCCCAAGCACTGCCACATGCCTTTCCCAAAATGCTTTGTTTATTTAAGACATTAAGCCACCACATCACTTCACAACCAGCTAGTATGAATGCATTGGCTGGGAATCGAACCCAGGTCAACTGCTTGGAAGGCAGCTATGCTAACCACTATACCACCAATGCCCAAAAAGTATATTTCATAATGAATCAAAATCGAGTGAAGGGGAATGTGAGTTTGTGAATGTGATGGAGAATTGACACATGTATCTTCAACCATAACCACTGCAACTGATCTCTAGGTTCCATGGTGTAATGGTCAGCACTCTGGACTTTGAATCCAGTGATCCGAGTTCAAGTCTCGGTGGAACCTTCTCGATTGAGAAGGGGAAGGTGCAAAATTCTTTAATAAAGAATAAATGTCCCTGTCATGTTACAACTCAAATGTCATATGAAGATAATCCAGACAATGCAAGTGACCAAAAGATCTTTGATGTCATCAAAAGTGAATACTTCACAAGGCACAACTTTTATCATCCACTAGACATTTAAAATGTACAAAAAGCCAAGCCACCAAATGCAGGCCGACGATGACATCAAACAATGCATTGGCCGGGAAAGGACCCCAAGTAGAGTTCCTTGAATGAAGATATTCTAGACAGTATAACACCAACGCAAACACGGAGCAAAAAAATATCAAGATACAACTTTGATCGCCACCAACATATTCTGTCGGCCCAAGCACTGCCACATGCCATTCCCAAACCGCTTTGCTTATTTAAGACATTTAGCCATCACGTCAATAACATCAATTGACACATGAAAACCAGCTAGTATGAATGCATTGGCTGGGAAGCGACCCAGGTCAACTGCTTGGACGGCAGCTATGCTAACCACTATACCACCAATGCCCAAAAAGTATATGACATAATGACACAAAATCAGGTGAAGGGGAATGTGAGTTTGTGAATGTGATGGAGAATTGACACATGTATCTTCAACCATAACAACTGCAACTGATCTCTAGGTTCCATGGTGTAATGATCAGCACTCTGGGCTTTGAATCCAGTGATCTGATTTCAAGTCTCGGTGGAACCTTCTCGATTGAGTAAGTGGAAGGTGCAAAATTCTTTACTACAGAATAAATATCCCTGTCATGTTACAACACAAATGTCATATGAAGATAATCCAGACAATGCAAGTAACCAAAAGAACTTTGATGTCATCAAAAGTGTCTACTTCAAAAGGCACAACTTTCATCATCCACTGGACATTTTTGGCCACCCAAGCACAGCTACATGCCAATTTCAAAGACATTCACGATAAAATGTACAAAAAGCCAAGCCACCAAATGCAGGCCGACGATGACAGCAAACAATGCATTGGCCGGGAAAGGACCCCAAGTAGAGTTCCTTGAATGAAGATATTCTAGACAGTATAACACCAACGCAAACACGGAGCAAAAAAATATCAAGATACAACTTTGATCGCCACCAACATATTCTGTCGGCCCAAGCACTGCCACATGCCTTTCCCAAAATGCTTTGTTTATTTAAGACATTAAGCCACCACATCACTTCACAACCAGCTAGTATGAATGCATTGGCTGGGAATCGAACACAGGTCAACTGCTTGGAAGGCAGCTATGCTAACCACTATACCACCAATGCCCAAAAAGTATATTTCATAATGAATCAAAATCGAGTGAAGGGGAATGTGAGTTTGTGAATGTGATGGAGAATTGACACATGTATCTTCAACCATAACCACTGCAACTGATCTCTAGGTTCCATGGTGTAATGGTCAGCACTCTGGACTTTGAATCCAGTGATCCGAGTTCAAGTCTCGGTGGAACCTTCTCGATTGAGAAGGGGAAGGTGCAAAATTCTTTAATAAAGAATAAATGTCCCTGTCATGTTACAACTCAAATGTCATATGAAGATAATCCAGACAATGCAAGTGACCAAAAGATCTTTGATGTCATCAAAAGTGAATACTTCACAAGGCACAACTTTTATCATCCACTGGACATTTTTGGCCACCCAAGCACAGCTACATGCCAATTTCAAAGACATTCAAGATAAAATGTACAAAAAGCCAAGCCACCAAATGCAGGCCGACGATGACAGCAAACAATGCATTGGCCGGGAAAGGACCCCAAGTAGAGTTCCTTGAATGAAGATATTCTAGACAGTATAACACCAACGCAAACACGGAGCAAAAAAATATCAAGATACAACTTTGATCGCCACCAACATATTCTGTCGGCCCAAGCACTGCCACATGCCATTCCCAAACCGCTTTGCTTATTTAAGACATTTAGCCATCACGTCAATAACATCAATTGACACATGAAAACCAGCTAGTATGAATGCATTGGCTGGGAAGCGACCCAGGTCAACTGCTTGGACGGCAGCTATGCTAACCACTATACCACCAATGCCCAAAAAGTATATGACATAATGACACAAAATCAGGTGAAGGGGAATGTGAGTTTGTGAATGTGATGGAGAATTGACACATGTATCTTCAACCATAACAACTGCAACTGATCTCTAGGTTCCATGGTGTAATGATCAGCACTCTGGGCTTTGAATCCAGTGATCTGATTTCAAGTCTCGGTGGAACCTTCTCGATTGAGTAAGTGGAAGGTGCAAAATTCTTTACTACAGAATAAATATCCCTGTCATGTTACAACACAAATGTCATATGAAGATAATCCAGACAATGCAAGTAACCAAAAGAACTTTGATGTCATCAAAAGTGTCTACTTCAAAAGGCACAACTTTCATCATCCACTGGACATTTTTGGCCACCCAAGCACAGCTACATGCCAATTTCAAAGACATTCACGATAAAATGTACAAAAAGCCAAGCCACCAAATGCAGGCCGACGATGACAGCAAACAATGCATTGGCCGGGAAAGGACCCCAAGTAGAGTTCCTTGAATGAAGATATTCTAGACAGTATAACACCAACGCAAACACGGAGCAAAAAAATATCAAGATACAACTTTGATCGCCACCAACATATTCTGTCGGCCCAAGCACTGCCACATGCCTTTCCCAAAATGCTTTGTTTATTTAAGACATTAAGCCACCACATCACTTCACAACCAGCTAGTATGAATGCATTGGCTGGGAATCGAACACAGGTCAACTGCTTGGAAGGCAGCTATGCTAACCACTATACCACCAATGCCCAAAAAGTATATTTCATAATGAATCAAAATCGAGTGAAGGGGAATGTGAGTTTGTGAATGTGATGGAGAATTGACACATGTATCTTCAACCATAACCACTGCAACTGATCTCTAGGTTCCATGGTGTAATGGTCAGCACTCTGGACTTTGAATCCAGTGATCCGAGTTCAAGTCTCGGTGGAACCTTCTCGATTGAGAAGGGGAAGGTGCAAAATTCTTTAATAAAGAATAAATGTCCCTGTCATGTTACAACTCAAATGTCATATGAAGATAATCCAGACAATGCAAGTGACCAAAAGATCTTTGATGTCATCAAAAGTGAATACTTCACAAGGCACAACTTTTATCATCCACTGGACATTTAAAATGTACAAAAAGCCAAGCCACCAAATGCAGGCCGACGATGACAGCAAACAATGCATTGGCCGGGAAAGGACCCCAAGTAGAGTTCCTTGAATGAAGATATTCTAGACAGTATAACACCAACGCAAACACGGAGCAAAAAAATATCAAGATACAACTTTGATCGCCACCAACATATTCTGTCGGCCCAAGCACTGCCACATGCCATTCCCAAACCGCTTTGCTTATTTAAGACATTTAGCCATCACGTCAATAACATCAATTGACACATGAAAACCAGCTAGTATGAATGCATTGGCTGGGAAGCGACCCAGGTCAACTGCTTGGACGGCAGCTATGCTAACCACTATACCACCAATGCCCAAAAAGTATATGACATAATGACACAAAATCAGGTGAAGGGGAATGTGAGTTTGTGAATGTGATGGAGAATTGACACATGTATCTTCAACCATAACAACTGCAACTGATCTCTAGGTTCCATGGTGTAATGATCAGCACTCTGGGCTTTGAATCCAGTGATCTGATTTCAAGTCTCGGTGGAACCTTCTCGATTGAGTAAGTGGAAGGTGCAAAATTCTTTACTACAGAATAAATATCCCTGTCATGTTACAACACAAATGTCATATGAAGATAATCCAGACAATGCAAGTAACCAAAAGAACTTTGATGTCATCAAAAGTGTCTACTTCAAAAGGCACAACTTTCATCATCCACTGGACATTTTTGGCCACCCAAGCACAGCTACATGCCAATTTCAAAGACATTCACGATAAAATGTACAAAAAGCCAAGCCACCAAATGCAGGCCGACGATGACAGCAAACAATGCATTGGCCAGGAAAGGACCCCAAGTAGAGTTCCTTGAATGAAGATATTCTAGACAGTATAACACCAACGCAAACACGGAGCAAAAAAATATCAAGATACAACTTTGATCGCCACCAACATATTCTGTCGGCCCAAGCACTGCCACATGCCATTCCCAAAATGCTTTGTTTATTTAAGACATTAAGCCACCACATCAATTCACAACCAGCTAGTATGAATGCATTGGCTGGGAATCGAACCCAGGTCAACTGCTTGGAAGGCAGCTATGCTAACCACTATACCACCAATGCCCAAAAAGTATATTTCATAATGAATCAAAATCGAGTGAAGGGGAATGTGAGTTTGTGAATGTGATGGAGAATTGACACATGTATCTTCAACCATAACCACTGCAACTGATCTCTAGGTTCCATGGTGTAATGGTCAGCACTCTGGACTTTGAATCCAGTGATCCGAGTTCAAGTCTCGGTGGAACCTTCTCGATTGAGAAGGGGAAAGTGCAAAATTCTTTGATAAAGAATAAATGTCCCTG
Organism: Ophiodon elongatus; assembly: GCA_016806645.1. Lineage (NCBI taxonomy): Eukaryota > Metazoa > Chordata > Actinopteri > Perciformes > Hexagrammidae > Ophiodon > Ophiodon elongatus. Next base: position 601,210 of record JACSYO010000795.1, read on the forward strand.
TCATGTTACAACTCAAATGTCATATGAAGATAATCCAGACAATGCAAGTGACCAAAAGATCTTTGATGTCATCAAAAGTGAATACTTCACAAGGCACAACTTTTATCATCCACTAGACATTTAAAATGTACAAAAAGCCAAGCCACCAAATGCAGGCCGACGATGACATCAAACAATGCATTGGCCGGGAAAGGACCCCAAGTAGAGTTCCTTGAATGAAGATATTCTAGACAGTATAACACCAACGCAAACACGGAGCAAAAAAATATCAAGATACAACTTTGATCACCACCAACATATTCTGTTGGCCCAAGCACTGCCACATGCCTTCCCAAACCACTTTGTTTATGTAAGACATTAAGCCACAACATCACTTGACACGTGAAAACCAGCAAGTATGAATGCTAAAATGTGATATGGAGATAAATCACACAATGCAAGTAGCCAAAAATCTGTGGTGTTACCTAAAGTGTCTACTTCTAAAGGGACAACTTTGATCATCCACACAACATCTTTGGCCGCCCAAGCACAGCCTCATCCCAATCTCAAACCATTTCTTTTATTTAAGACATTAAACCTAAGATGTTCAACTACCATGACAATGCCATCAATTGACACACAACAACCAGCTAGTACAGATGCACAACTTTCATCATCCACTGGACATTTTTGGCCACCCAAGCACAGCTACATGCCAATTTCAAAGACATTAACGATAAAATGTACAAAAAGCCAAGCCACCACATGCCACCACACAACTTGAGTTAGCGAATGTGATTGAGAATTGACACATGTACCTTCAACCATAACGGACACACCGTATCTCTGGGTTCCATGGTGTAATGGTCTGGACTCTGAATCTAGCGATCTGAGTTCAAGTCTCAGCGTCCGGTGCAACATTTTGGGCCGCTCAAGAACAGCCACATCCCAATCTCAAACAGCTTTTTTTATTTAAGACATTAACCCTAAAAATCTTATAAATGTAATATTTGATCATGACTATGATGCAGCAGCATGACAAAGCTGTGATCACATAGCAATTGATCACACCCTCTTATGTATTATTGCTTTTGTAAAATAGATACTTAATTTAGATTTTTATTTAATTTCTAGAGCCAGCCATCATGTTGTGTGACACCCTCATTCCGTCACAGCGCACAGCATTTTGGTAAAGGTCACAAAGCCTTGTGAAGATGGCCTCCACCACTCTGTTGCAGTCAGGCCACTGTGCGGGACTGTGAGCCCCAATAAAAGCGCTGCAAATAACAAGAGAAGACACATTATGAATATAATATTGTTTTTGTGTTTTTTATGAATATTTCTCTGTTATCGTTTAGATTACTATTGTTTATGTCAATAGGTCAGCTAATGGAGATCCTGTAATAAACTTGACTAAACTAATAAAGCTCGATACAATATTTACATTAGTTTCGGATATCATGATCATTTTTTAGACAGACCTTTTCGTGCTCTCCACACCTGGTGCCACAATCTTTTAGTTGCCCTGAATCATCCCTGCTTTAGACTGGTTTTGTGACGTGGTGGGTAAGTTGTCTTCTTCTTGTCATCCTCCCCCAATGCCTGCTACAGGGTGATGATCTGGGCGCAGTCTTTTCCAGACAGTGTTCTCCGAGGCCAAGCAACAAATCGGCCAAGTTCTGCACAGCTCCATACCCCTCAATATTGTCAGGTCCAACACAATCCTACAAAGAAAAATCATTTTAGAACTTTTGATAGCAGCAATGAACACTTTTAATCCTATAAGAGCATAGCCAACCCTGATTTTGTTTCCAAACATGTAAATGTATGATCCCTACATCATGTGAAGTGGAGCTGGTTGGAGGAGATGTCACTGATGATGGAGGTGTAGGGACCACAGGCAGGGATGAAAGCAGGGAGCTGGAGCTGGTTGGAGGAAATGTCACTGGGGATGGAGGTGTAGGGACCACAGACAGGTGATGCGAGCGACGGTTGAAATTCACGGATGAAAGCAGGGAGCTGGAGCTGGTTGGAGGAGATGTCACTGGGGATGGAGGTGTAGGGACCACAGACAGTGGTAAAAGTAGGGAGCTGGTTGGAGGAGATATTACTGGGGATGGAGATGGAGGGACCACAGACAGGGATGACGTTGAGCTGGTTGCTGAAGGAGTTGGAGATGAGACAGCAGACGGTGCAGACACTGATGCTTGTGAAGAGGCAGCCAGCATTTTTTCTGTGTGAAAGGTGGGGATAGTGATGTCCTGAAACTCCTCAGGTTCAGCACAACCTTCATCCGCCTCTACAGAAAAATCAGCGGTCTCTGACTCTTCAACGGCCAACTTGTAATCCTGTAGAAAAACAAACAGCAGTTATTAGAATTAATTTAATATCATAATGATTAATAAATGAATAAATAATTAAAAGTAATGGGATGAGAAAAATAATCCACATATTTACCTGGGATGAATCGGTTCAGGTGCAGGTGAAATGATTCGAGGGATGTGGAACCTCTAGCACAGCGGAAGGTTGGCAGACAGCGCCCTCCTTTCACTGAGGTTCCTGTCTGTGTGTAGAGCTGCACAGCTGGAGGATCCTGGATGCAGGCCACATGCTTCCACTGGGACTTCTGGATCTCGCTCATCCGGGCAGAGTTGATGAGCGGGACTCCGAGAGAGTCACAACCAGCTTCTCCATCAAAGGCCTGGATAAGGCTCTTAATCAGATCCTGGGTCTCTCTGGTCCCGCGCGTAGTTCTCCTGCAATGCAGGGCTAGTTCGCTGCAGCTGATAGAGCGCATCACGTCAGCCTCGGATGGTTGTATCCACTCAGCTTCTAGCTCTGCACGCTTTGCCTCCTTCAGGGCCTTCAGGTCATCTTGGTCCCACATGAATATACAATGGCTGAGGCGACTCATGAAGGAAGCATATAGTTGATGAGAATCAGTGGTGCAACCCACAGCAAATCTCCGCATTAAGTGCCATACATCTAACCGGAAGATCATTTTATCCCACTCTTCAAACATCCTCCTCAGAAGGGTGTTACCACAGCAGTCTGTCAACATATAAAACCTCAGGAGGAGCCACCCCAGCCACTCTGTATCTCGTAATTCAATCATCGGCCCAAGACCAAAGCGCTCCGAGGGCCACAGCAGACCTTGTTTTTGGGTGTATTACCTGAGGGGCCACCGCTCTGAGCCGTCTTAGGGACAGAGACATGGGCACACAGACTTACCGTACACACATGAGAGCACACGCAAACACATGAACGCACAGGACACAAATTTTAACTTGAGCCTTCAATGTGTAATTTATTTCTTATGATGCTTCGCGTGTGAGTGTGTTGACAAATGATTTATTCAACGCCTGAACTCCAGTCTCGGTGTCAAAAACACGGTGTCCACATGGGGGCAATCATGTCAAGTGAGTTCACCAAGGCTGGTGCCTCAGTGATTGGGGACGATACATCTTTTTCTTTTCTTTTCTTTCTTTTGCCTTCTGCTCATCCTTTATAACCTGCATGTTAAAGTGTCAACTTTCTACCTCGAGTTAATTTGTCCAAAGCGCTCTGTGTGCTGTTGGACTATCGGCACATTGCAGGAAGACGAGCTACTCAGCTGAAAGGGCACGAGCTGGAGGAGACGCTCATTACCAAAGGTTACATTTGTCACTCTCACACACACACACACACACACACACACACACACACACACACACACACACACACACACACACACACACACCCCTAAACCCCTAATGAGGAGCTGGACTGACAGTTCAAGAGACACTCCTCTTACTCAAAGAGTAAAATCCTCTGATCCTCCTATTGGGACAAACTAAGGTCTCTAGTTTAAATGCAACATGGATGGATGTCACCTGACTGCTCACGACATCCAGACCGAAGAGTGATAAGAACCACACAGAAAATCCTATATTTTTACATTTTAGAGGGGCAAAGGGTATATTCACTCAAAACATACATTGCCCCCAACCCCATAGAAATGTAAAATAATATGCAATATGAGATACAGTAAATACCAGTAAGTACATCAAAGTCTCTATAAATTCTCCAAACCTTAAAAAGCATCAGTCCCCATGAGAATATAATGACCATTTCTCTTTAGAGTGATAATGTTGGAGGTAATGCAGGATGGGTGGGTGTGTTTTTGGGGTGGGTGCTGTGATGTAACAGGGGAGCTGGTAGGGGGGGTGGGGGCTTCTCTCTCTCTCCCCCATAGAGCGCAGCATGAGCGCTCCGCGGCAAAAGGATGTGTGAGCAGGCAGCGCGCTACTGTAGGGACGGAGTCCACAAACTGCTGAACAAAGAACAAGCCCAACTCCGAGCCCAGGAAAGCCGCGAGCAGCCGATACCCGTAGCCGGTCAGGACAGCGAGTCCGCGACGGCAGCGCAGTCCGGAAACAGCGGCGCCCAGCCCGGTGGAATCGACGGGCTCGTCCGCTGGATCGTCACCAAAATGAGCGACAACAAGAACATCTCCAGCCGGGAGTACGCTTCCAGCAAGGAGGATGTGGCCGTGGCTCAGGAGCAGTTCTTCGCCCCGGAGCCGCGGAGAGGCATCTCCGTTATTTTGGATGTGAGTATCGAGAGGCTCCGGGGGCTACGGTCAGCCCGACCGGGGTTAGGATGGGAGGGTTGGGATGGGAGAGGAGGGTTGGGAGAGGAGGGTTAGGAGGGGAGGGTTAGGATGGGAGAGGAGGGTTGGGATGGGAGGGTTAGGATGGGAGGGTTGGGATTATTTTTTTTCACCACCGCCCACTAAATCACCCCAGTTGGTTGCTCGTCAATCTTTTTTGGGGGGGTCTCAAAATCTCAAAATCAACCAGAGACAAGTGTGTCTCACTTTATAAGGTGTGTACCCCCCCCCCCCTCCCCTCTGGACTCTGGAACACCGATGAAAGTACCACACCTGTCACTTTCTATCCCACAGGGAGAGGTTCACTGAAGCTACACGTCGTCCTACATGGATACAATGTGGTGCTCTGTATCGCCTGCGCGCCTGTGTACATAATAATTGTTTTATCCGCTGCTGCACCAATAAAGCTTTCGGTCCCGTGGCTCCTAACAAGTCTTATCACACGCCACGGCACTTTATCTGCTTGAGACGCGTCCCTCTGTGTGCTCTTGTGTGCGATGCACACGAACCGAGTGGAAGGCCAAACGTTTCTCTTTGCTGTCGCTCTGTTCTACCAAAGTGCTACATGTTCTGTGTTTAACGATCCGTCGCTTCAGCTGCAGTGTTGAAGTGATGTAAATGTTCTGCTTCGTGTTCCGCCATCAACGTACAGACCTCGTCAGGTTCTGTCTCCAAACACAGGATGTTGAGTCGGTGGTAAAGTCATCTGAAGATTTTCTATTTCCTTCGTTAAATATTCCTCCAGAGCTTCTACACCAGGACGATGTTATAGGTGCTCTGTCTTTCTCTGAGCTTCAGTTTTCTGGAAGAAGATGAGGGAGTAGTTTAGTTTCATTTGAAATGATTTACCCTACCAAAACATTTAAGAGTTTTAAAAGAGATTTTTGTGGATATTTATTCAATTTACTTTGTGGTTGATAACTTGACGTAATGTTGTTTTCAGCATTGAAGACTGGCTAAACTATAGTTGTTGTTTTTTAAACTCAATCCTTATGCTACTGTCCTAAACAATAGGTAGTTAAACTATGTGATAGTGTCAGTATCGCTAAACCACCACAAAAACACGTATCTATGGCAATTCTGCATTCCTGTACTTCCTGGTACTTCCTGGTACTGTACCCTCAGTGTATGCCCGGGAAAATACCGGAGTACGTATCCAGAAGACCTGGGGGGGGCGGAGAGCTCGGGCGGATGGATGACTCCAACTGTAAAAACTGTCAACAACGGCATGCAGAGCAGATCTCGTGGGAACATGCCTTTGGTAGATCTCTGTTCTAGAGGCAGGATTCGCTCTTTGGGTTGGAGCGGTCCCATGCAGGTTCACACCCTGGAACGAATCCTCTGACGAGTACCTGGCCAGTGTCACGGCGGCAGGAAAAGCCGACCAAATACGACTTAACGAATGCTTTCCAGCCGGTAACCGACCGCAGGTAGATTTAGAATGAGCCTATGTCTCTGGCCCTTTTTTTCATCTCAGTTTTGAATTGAAAAGACTTGGAAAAAAATATATTTTTTATTTTTTTTTCAAACAATTACCTTTACGGTAAAGATCATTTAATAGTTCTTATCACTTATCCGTTGTTGCCTTCTTGTTGTTTGTGTGAAGTTCTGGACGGACTTGAATGAAAAAAAAAAACTGGTTCATGTATCGCTTGATCGTCCATCTCTTCTTCATGTCTGTTTTGATGGCGGTCCAGAAGCACATTTTAAAGATTCTAAATTTGTATGTATACCTTTGCTTTATTGGTCACAATACGAACACAGAACACAGAAACAAACAGAACTAGCCATGCTAGCGATTCAGGGAGGTGATCGTTTGAGGTCCCTTCCTGTGGGTCCTCATTGTAAGAGACGGGTAAGGGCTATCTTCGTAGTTCAAATTGCAAATGATCGAAGGGAGATGTAGTTTGAATAGTAAAATTCCACTCAGACACTGTGGAAAGTCTGAGGGCTTAGATATGCTCCTGTGGTTTGGTGCTTTGAGCTTAATGCTAGCGCCAGCATGCCAACATGCCTACAATGACAATGCTATAGTGGTGTTGAGCATTTCAATGCTCATTTGTAGCATTTACATTTCAGTGTAATGTTTACCACATTAAACATGTTAGTTTAGTGTGTTAGCATGCTAACATACGCTAATTAGCACTTACCACAAAGCAGAGCCGAGGCTGATGGGTTTGTCATTAGTTTTGTGAGGTTTGACCATCGAGTCATTTTTTAAGCTTGAAAAAAGTGCAATAAGGTGCTAAACCTGCTGTGTGTTGAAGTGGGCCTCGAGTGGAAGTTTATCTCGAATTGCTTGTATTATTATTTAATATATTTTTAGTTGTATGATGTTATTTTGCTTCATGTTGTATTGGTTTTCAGTCCAGTCGACGGTGTAAATTTGCCAGCAGTTTTTTTGTTGTTGAGTGAAACCGAAACCAATCAGTAACTTTTCATGAATTATTTATGTGACGAAAGAGTCAATAGCATTTCCATTCAGTATTGTTTTTCCGATCCATCCAAAGGTGCACTTTATGGTTTCCTCTTTAGATCAGCATTGACTAAATATCTTGTAAACAAGCTTGGTTATGGTGTTTGATTTCAATTCAAACCAGATTTCTTTTTAGTTTAAAGGGTAGGATTTAAATTTTGTTTCATATTTATTATCATTATTATCTAGCCAAGATCTTGTTTTAGTTTGTTTTGTAAAAAGAAAAAAATAAGTTTGATGAAATCGTACGTCACTCTGCTAGTGTTGCTTATAAAAAAATATTCTCATCTGATCTTCTGTTCAGTTTAGGATTTTGTTCAGTTTGCTAAGAAAGTACATTGGTAATATTGTAAAATCTTTTCAAATTCAAATCACGTGGCTAATTCAACTGGAGGAATTTCATCCATTATGTCTCTGTCTAAAGTCCCAACAGGATACAGGAGGGTTATAATGCATCTGGCTTTCTATTACTGTCTGTATGAAACTGGATTTTATGATTCAGTGGGGTTATATGGATCATTTTATATGATGGCACATCACAGCTGGTAATAATAAAATAAAACCAGGATACAGCGTCTCCAGAGGCCAAAGGCCAGTCGCGTATCCACACTACGACACACTGGGTGGTTTTCTCACTGTCATCATGATTCTGCAGCTGATCATTCAACACACCAGTTGTGAGCTATAATATGGTCATATATCAAGTTTACACAACTTAAAATATAAAATTACAAAATCTTGATTGAGGATGAGATAAAAGTGTATAGTTTTCTTATGTTCTTCGTAACACAAACAACAAAGTTAGTGTTTGCACATGATTTAATGATTAGGCCTACGCCTAACGAAAGCTGTGAATGTTTTTCTCAAAATATTAGCCTGTATAGTATATCATCTGCATCAGCAAGTTTCCAACATGCAGGTGCTTGACGTCCAGACTGCATATCTTGATAACTTTAAATGGACTAAATGCCTGCAAAACTAATGACATTCCCATCAGGAACCAGGAGGCAGGACCAGGGTCCAGATGCAACCACGAATCGTGGTTGCATCTGGCCCCTGGTCCTGCCTCCTGGTTCCTTCCGTGGCCCTGCTGACGCACATTCTTCTCTATTTTACCTTCTGTATGAATTCATGCACCATAAATGCACATTACTAACTGCTCCATCCCCGAAGTCTTTGTGCCTTCTCGCCTCGCAGGTTTCTGTGGATCGTGGTTAAATCTGGACCCTGGTCCTGAGTCCTGCTGTGGTCCTCCCCGTCACCTACTGCTACTATTACATGAATCATTTCTGTCATGTGAATTGAACGTGTTGTAACTCTGTTATGCTGTTCATTCTGTACACATGACATCTATTTTTGTACTCTGTCCATCCTGATAGAGGATCCTCCTCTGTTGCTCTCCTGAAGGTTTCTTCCATTTTTCTCCCTGTTGAAAGGTTTTTTTTTGGGGGGGAGTTTTTCTTGAGTCGATGAGAGGTTCTGGGACAGAGCATATCATTGTGTGCAGATTGTAAAGCCCTCTATGGTAAATTTGTGATTTTGGGCTATACAAAAATAAATTGAATTGAATTGAATTGAAGCATCCTCGGCTGTAGTAGGGCTAATTAGCAAATGTTAGCACGCTAACATGCTAAACTAAGACGGGCGAACCTGAAACCTCAGCATGTTAGCATTTTCACTGTGAGCATGCTGACCGTGGCATCTAAACTGTCAATTACAGCATTACACAGCCAAAAGTGTGGCTGTGGACTTTAAATCTTGTTTTTCTTTTTTTAAATACAATTTTGATAAAAGAAAACAGTTCATTCTGGTTGTTTACAGCTCACCTTTAGCGATAACACTGCGCTCGCCTTACCAATAATAAAATAAGTAGCAAAAGCAGAATGTACTGTAGCGTACCATGTGTATGTCGTAGCCCTTGTAGAAGTGGAATCTCCCCTGCATGCAGACACACTCACGGCCCTGCAGCCTCCCGAACACCAGCTGCCCGGCATGGCCCGGCACTGCACGGCACACATTCATGTATGAGCAGCTGCTAGCACGCTTGTGTACAGTTTCCAAACACATGAGTTTCAGACAATATGCAATTTGTCAGAAGCAACTCACCAGTGCTCGTGGGAATATGGGATTTCCTCATACTTGAACACCGTCTTGTCCCCCAGCAGGTCGGCCAGCCCGCGCAGGCCTGAACCGCAGATGATGGTTACTTTAGGATGCTGCTCTGTGTGGGCCAGTAGCCAGTCTGCAGTCTCCTTATACTCTTCATAACTGTATCTGGAAACAATGGGAAGGATATTGATTCATGTTGAATATTACCAAACTATAAATCATAGAAATACTAATTAACATCAACATTAGAATTTAGAATCAAGTCACTGTCTTCAGAGAGTGAACTGGCGCATTTAATCTAAATTACAGCTCATTTAAGGGCAACATACAATGCTGTCTCTTCCAATAGTGAGTAAGATAGTGTGAATTAAAAGTATGCCGGAAAGTATTGATTATATATTTTTTGGGGTGTGTAGAACAGCAAGGGGATATGATATATGCAGCACATATACTGAAATAAATATGCAATATATTGTATGTGGAAGACATACAAAAAACATCACATACACAAAACAATATACTGTGCTGTCTTGAAATCAGAATATTAATGGACGGCAAACACACACCTACATTAATGCCAGTCCTGCAGCAGAACAGGTTCTAATTATTGCTTTTTCTAACTTCCAGACAAAAAGTAAAACACTGCCGACAAGAAAAGTCAGTTTACTTCATTATTCACAAAAGATGAAACATACCACATTCTATTATTGGAAAAATCCACTGCAGGATTTCTCATACCAAGCTACTGCTCATTGTCATGATGGCAGGAGGGGAAGACTCTTGGAAATGCCTGAGTAAACGTCCATGGAGAGGAATATTGTGTAAAAACAAGAACAAATACAACATTGGGCAACGCACTTATGGGTTTTTACTTTGCTGTGTACCTCCCAAATTATTTATCAGGGATGCTGATTCCATTGGAAAAGCCTTGAGCTACTACATTATACAAAATCTGAAACGGTCTGTAATTCTGGTTATAAATCCCAGTGATCCCTCTGTGCCTCGAGCCTTGTTATTAAAACACAATGACACTTAAGGCTTCAGCCTTCACCAAACCAATCTGCCGGAGAGAGACGGATGTTCACACATTTTCCCCTTGTTGCCCTTTTTTTCTTCTTCTTTTTCTTCAGCTCCAAAAGGAGCTTGGAAATCTTTCATATCAGTTGGTATGTTGGCACCAGAGACAGGGTAAAGTCAAAGTGATGAATGTGACTAATGCTCCAATTAAATATCCAAGCAGTGACTGGCTGAGTCATTCAAACTCTGTCAAGACAAAAACAAAGCGGAAGTGTATTTCTATATTAAAATCCGTGGAAGTATTATCAATACCCGTAATCAATGTATTCTACTGTGACACAATTGTTGTATGGCCACCATTGCCATCCTCTCAGTTGCAGAGGTCGCCCTTCACATAATTCTTCATGGCAGCCTTACTCACAAACACAGTGACTGATTCGAACACAGAATGACTGTGGGTGCCAGCATGAGATGGGGAATGGATCAGAGCAATTCAGGTTGTGTAAGGCGACAACTGAACAAATTATGTTGTATTTGTTAACATACACAAGGAAATGTGTTCTCAATTATGTTATATATATTTGTATTGCCATATGCAGGCTTTATAAGGTTAATTCAGTTCCTGTTTGATGGACAAATAGAACAGCCAATTAGAGGTGCTGAAGTTGACATGTGACAATAAAGTTTTACTTTTGGATAACAGAGTTCCACTGAAACTGAAGTGATGCCCCACGTTGTCTCCATTATTATATTCGGGTTAATACTGGGTATACACGCCAGGGTCGCTATACAATCCACATCTGCTCACAGTATTAATACTTTTTTTTCAATTTAACGTTAATTCAGCATGTTTGAAACTGAACAAGCCCATGTTTGGAGCAGGTTTTGTCGCAGCCAATCAGGAAGCCGTTTACTGGGAGGTCACTGAGTGTGTTGCCAGGGGCAACACAAGTTGTAAACAGCTTCGTATTCACTTAACGGGTCGTAACTTAACGTTTGCAATGTTATATTCATATATTCCTCGAGTGGGAGGTTAGTTCTTACTTTATTTAATGACTTCTTTTGTTTTGTCAGAGCAACAAGACAACAGGTTTAACTGGTAAGTTTACGTTACAGGACGAGAGACCTGTAAGTAGGAAACCTAGCGTTACCTGTTCAATCAGTTAGCTAAACAGGTAGGTTCATTTAGTTAAATTAAACGTCATAAGGAGTCAAAATGGCCATTGAAGACGTTAACAATACAATATATATATTACCTTACTTAAGCAACTTAACGTGTTGTGTACCTGTCGTGCAAATTACCGAAAGTAACGACTACTAATGGTCAACGGTTTAACGGTTTAACGGTTAACTGGCCGTTAACGGAGAGACAGCGAGTGCGATTACCGACAGTGGCAAGCGTCGGTCAGGACAGCGGCAAGCGAACGGCACTCGTTCGGCACCCCTGGCATGTTAGTTTAAATGTATTTAATTGTATTTTGCCGTTTCATATTGACACGTTATGAAATTGTACATATGTAACGTTAATTGTTGAATAAAGAATTTAAAAAAAGAAGAAGAAGTTTTTTCTTAGTGTAATCTAATACCTAATGACACCCCCCTCTCCTTTCCTCTCTCTCCTCTCCACTCCACTCCTCTCCTCTCCTCCCTTCCTCTCCTCTCCTCTCCTCTCCTTTCCTCTCCTCTCCTCTCCTCTCCTCATCTCTTCCCTGACCTTTTCGCTCTTTTTTGCAGGTGACTGCTCAAAACACATAAAAGAACAAAGTGGGGAAAGAATGACGTGCCTCTGAAGCCAAAAAACGGTGAGGATATCCCCGTGTCTGCCTGTAACTTCACACAGAATAATAATTCTTAATCACACCTTGAAACTGGGGGGGTTCTCATGAATTAACGGGAGGGGCCCAATTTCTCATATGACCTACGTTTTGGACATTGTCCCATTCTTTTAAAGAAGCTGCTTTAAATGACAGATCGGCCTAATAATTACCTTGGCTTCTTATATGGGAACAACAATCAATATCCGACTGCAGTGTTTTGTTGCCTCTGGTCTCCTTGGCTGTCTGTGTTTGTAGTCGGTGACAAGAGTGGGAAATACTTTTTACTTAACTTGCAGTTGATTATATTGATTTCAAGTTTGGTGATAGCTCATTTTTAATCATCCAACAAACCTTTCTTTGCTCATTGTTTGTGTAAAAGAAATAAGTAAAAGAAATGCTGATAAGTAATTGAATACTAGCATGAGTTAATATCTTAAATATTTCTGGCAGTAGTCCTCTTTATTTTTCTGTCTATTGCTAAGCGTAATAAATGGTTAAGTTAGTAATAAACAATATAAATATGATATGACAAATAACAACATTTGCCAACACAGCAGTGCAACCATTACATCCCTCGTTGTTCGATATTCACAGTTCTTCCTTCTTTTATGCCTGACAATCCTCCACGTGAACACAAAATGATTACACTTCAGAAGTCCCCATCTAAAGAGAAGCCACATTATTTCACAACGTAACATTTTAAAGAACAGTGTTTACTCAAGCAACTTTGTTATTTCTTAATAAGAGTCTATTATGAATACACATCTAACTGGCAGCTATTGAATAATTCATGTACATTAACCCCCTACAATATTCATTTGGATTTTTAGCTTACATCCTTCTGACCCAACCTTGAAGTAGGCTAAGTGCAGTTAGATGTTTCTTTGCTTCTGGGGCAATGATTAAGAGGTGCCAGAGGATTGTGTGGAGAGGATATTAACTACAGGCTTCATATGTGTCATAGCTGACAGCTTTAAGGTTCACAGTCTGCAGTTCCTATGCTCATTATCTTTTTTTATTTTTTTTATTTTTAATTTCTCTATCAGTCTCTATAAAGTCTTGTTTGATGTGGTGCCTCGTCACTGCTGAATTAGGAGTCAGGAAACAGGCTGTCGGTGCAGTTGAGATAATGGCCTGAGCTGCTGTGTGTTTGCAGGTCACTCCGTCTGCATACACCCAGGAGAGGCTGCAGTCTACAGAGAAGCGCCTGGCCAACACCGGCAAAATGCTCCGGCCTCGCATCCTGGAACTGCTTGACATGAGCGAGACTACGCATCACAAAGTAAATGACACCTTGAACAACCTCGAAGCGATTTGATCGACATTTCACTTATTTGTAGCAAACCAGTGCCGATTGGCACTTTTTTATAGACCTCCAGACCAGAGAAACTTAGTTAAAACTCTTGAAAATATGCGGGTTATAGTTGTCATGTTTTTTTTTTTTAAATGTGAAGTGATTTCACCGGTTTATGTAAATATCGCTATTTTGAATGAAAGCAGCCCACTTTGCAATGAGCTTACAATGCAATATCGAGCAAAAATCTCACCAGGTCATATATAAATCCGTAGATGAGACGAGCAACATTCAAACTTCTCATTATATCTTCATGAATCCCCCGCAAAAAGAGCATGCGCTCTCTGGTCAGGTCATTAACATTGTACCAAAGCTGCTTCCGCTGACTCAGCAGACACTAATTGATGGGCAAAGAGCAACCAATTTGACTGAGCGCTCTGTACTTTTCGAGTCCGAATTCAACGGGAGGGCTCGGAGCGAATGGCCATCAAAAGTTTGTGAAACGTCTATTAAATTGTTAAATGCCCCCTCATGATAATTAGGAGGAGCCATTTTTTTGCATCTAATCCTGGCCACATTTTTTTATTTTTTTGTTGACTTGTCCAATATGCAAAATAAATCTGAATAACACGCCCACTGTGGGCCACTGCAGGTGATGAGGCGGGAGCAATGACCAGCAGGATCTTTTTCAGGTCATCCTGAAAGCCACAAAGTTGCACACTTTCATATACAGTACAGTATGTTTTAAATCTATGACAGTGGCAGTGATGCAGGAGGAATGACAACAACTCAAGTTAAGTTTAAGAGGGCATAGTTTCCCCATACGCTTTATAAAATATGGGTTAAAGGTTCAACCTTTTTTAAGAAGCATGCTCATTCTCTTCCTTGCCGAGCATTAGATGAGAAGATCCACACAACTCTCGCGTCTGTCTGTTCAATATGCAGCTGGAGCCAGGAGCTGGTTAGATTAACATAATGTAATGACTGGAAATGGGGAAACAGCTGGCCTGGCTCTGCCCCAAAGATTTTAAAATCCCACCTACCAGCACCTCTAAAGCTCGCCAATTAACACATTATATTTTAAAAATGGCAGTTTGCCATCTCACAGGATTTCCCTGTCTTTCAGTCTTCATACAGAACACGTGAACACGCTGCCGGCTGTAGCTTCACATTCAACGGACAGATAAGTGGGTGGTGTCGATCGTCTTACTCAAATCTTGACCAGAGAACAAATGAGCTTTATTTCCCTAAGTGTCGAACCTTCCTTTGAGAAACAATTTGTGAAAAGCACATTAAATAAATCAATACCGTGCATGTGGTCAATATCTTAAAATAGCCTGAACGTAAGGCTTGTTAAAGCAGGTTCAACAGAAAGTACATGGCAATAGCATATGCTTCAGTATGGCAAATGCATATTATTATACCACTTATGAGTTGGTAATGAATGAATACATGTTTTTGAAATTGATAAAACCCAGGAGTACCCAATACCCAGGAAGTCAGAGGAATTCATTGAGTGTGTGATCTTTACTGTTACACAATGACGGGAGTTTCATGTTGTGTCTTTTGTTGTTGTTTTTGTTTTAGTTGTCCTTAGTGAATGTGGATCACTCGCTCTTCCAGCCTTACCCATCCGAGCTGGTCTTCCAGAACTTCACCCCTGCACAGACCTACACGCAACCTCTACGTTTCTACAACAGAGACACGGTGTGTGTGTGTGTGTGTGTGTGTGTGTGTGTGTGTGTGTGTGTGTGTGTGTGTGTGTGTGTGTGTGTGTGTGTGTGTACCTGGTTCTGTGTTTGTTGCTGTGTGGGGTTTGCAATTTTGTAAAGTTTGTGCGATTATTTTGTATTTTGTTTAATTTTTTGGTCAAGGTCTCACGACAAGTGAAGCTGGAGCTGACGGAGTCCGAGTATTTCCATGTAGTCGGACCAGAGGATGGAAGGAGCAGAGTTGCCCCAGGACTGTTTGCTACCTTCACTGTCTCCTTCGCCCCGCGGGAGAACAAGGTACTGGAGACACAGGAGAGTTTGACTGCCCCGTAGAATAATCACGCACAGAAGGTGGGATTCAGAGAGCACATTGACGTATCGTGGCAAAGACTGTCTGCCACTGCCATGAAATTTGGCATTCATGGTCCCCGTGTGGCTCAGCGTCACCTGACAAATTTCAAACCTCCGTTTTCATTTCTTTTGCCCGTCTAGGACTACCACCACAGGCTGGTGTGTGTGACAGACAGGGGGCGCTTTGAGGTCCCAATCCATGCCGTCGGGCCACGTGCCGTCCTCGACTTTCATGACGAGCTCCACTTACCCCTCTGTCCCGTGAAAGCCACCACAGAGAAGACTCAGCTGGTCCACAACATCGGAAACAGCCAGGCCAAGTTCAAGCTGGACACGCAGAGGTGAGAGTTAGTACAAGGTGGGATCATGTATGAGTGACTTCACCTGTTATGTTTAATATACAGCATATACATACGCATTTAATGTATGCACTGACCACGAATCACAACTTGAAATCCAAACATTTTGCTTGGCAAACCTTTTCAAGAAGTGTATTACTGTACATTTAATTAACAGTTACAGTAATTACTATTGATTACAATTAAAAGTTTTATTGAACATTTGGGTTTCTTCTGCCAGTTTCTAAAACAACATTGAACCTCGGCTGTTATAAAAACGCCAAGCCTTAACTTTCTGTTTTTCTTTTTTTTAAATGTATTTCCTCCTGGTGAAATTCTATTCCATTCTGTCTTCTCCCAGCCCTTTCTCAGTGACGCCCTCCTGTGGGACTCTTGATGTGGGCGAGAGCCTGCAGGTGACTGTGGCTTTCAACCCCATGAGAGCGGGAGACCACACCCAAGCGCTGCTTCTGCACTACCACACGGGTGAGAAAAGAAAATCCAGACCTCTGGAAACATGCACAGCAAAGCAGTGACACAAATAACTAAAGGAAACTATGACCACGGCATCTGATAAAGCCAGCGTCAATTGTGCAGTAGCATCATATCCAGATTCTCCAGAGCAGTAGTGAAATATTCATAACTGTCCTAATTAGCAGAAGCTGATTTGTATTTATTTTTTACAATAAGAATGACCTTGTTGCAGTGTGTTTTATCATCAGCTGTGTTATTTTTCCATGTGGTGCGGGGGGAATCTCTTACTCATCACGACGTGTCCGTCACGACACTTGTAAATGCACAAATAGATTTAATTTGGCTTCATCAAAATCGGACAATTGTATCGATGTGACGCAACGTGAACCCACGCTGTGAAACATAACCCTATATGAGAAGCCCCGCCTCGAAACGAAAGTACGCCGCCTCATCACATCTGTTACAGCTTGGCTCGCACACACACGCACGCGGCACACACACACACACACACACACACACACACACACACACACACACACACACAAAACAGTGGTTACTGTAGTTTCCTTAGTCTAGGGTCCAATTAACTGCGCGTGGTCTTCTTTCTAATTGTCTACTTTTGGGAGCTCGATTTGAATGCTAACACGGCGTGTGTACGACTGTATTTGCTCGTACGGACGTGGCGGGTTTTTGATTCAGAAGGGTCCTTTAACCTTGGGTGTAGCCGATGAGCAGATGCTAACGAGCTAGTTGTGTAGTGTGTGTGTGTGTGTGTGTGTGTGTGTGTGTGTGTGTGTGTGTGTGTGTGTGTGTGTGTGTGTGTGTGTGTCTGCTTGGGGGCCATGGAGTCAAAGTCAAAGGTGACTCCAAATGCTGCTCCGTTTCAGCCTCATTGTTTGAGTTTTTCAAGGCGGCGGTGATTGACAGGTGATGACAGGTGGCGTGTGCCAGGTTGGGTCAAACCATCCTGATATGGGGGAGACTCTGGGTTTTTAGGATAATGAAATTGAATAGCCTACTGAAAATAAAATTCAGCTTCTGAACTTACACTTATATTTTATTGAAAATGTATTAAATAAATATTTTTAAAGGATTTTTTAATCAATGCTAATTTTAAATATATATATTTTTTTTAAATCTTCACGTACCCCCGCCATTTTACAGCATAGAAGATTCGGGTCGATTTGGGTCGCGGCTTGTCATTAAGGGGTGATGGTGGGTCCCACAGCCAGACCAGTTGAGAACCACTGAACTATAGCAACCTTAGGGAGTTGGTCTGCTCAGTGCAGCTTTCTTTGAGGGCCTGTTATCTCCTCCTCTCCTCTCCTCTCCTCTCCTCTCCTCTCCTCTCCTCTCCTCTCCTCTCCTCTCCTTTCCTCTCCTCTCTTCTCTTCTCTTCTCCTCTCCTCCGCCTCTGCAGCTCTGGTGAAGACCGGCTCAATCAAATATTAATGAAACAATATCATCAGGGATCCGTTAACCTGGAACTTGGCTAGTTTTAGAGGGGCAGTTGATGTTATAGACAGTCCAGAGATACATTCATTAAGTTCAGTTGAGTTAAGTTATAGTAGCTCCCTGCACCCATCTGTTGGTTTGATATGCAAATTGTAGAGGGTCAAAATGTTCGGTCCTGCCCAGTAGTTCTTTTTTTTAATAATTTTTCTTTTCAAATGACCTCATAATGACTGTAGCTCAGAGGTCGTCATCTTCCAATCGAAAGATTGGTGGTTTCGATCCCCCGGCTCCCCTAGTCCATGTCGATGTGTCCCTGTGCAAGACGCTTAACCCCAAATTGCTGCCAAAGAGGCTCTAAAGGCCAATGGTTCATGAACGGGTGTGAATGTGTTTGGTCCTGATGGGCGGGTTGGATGAGCCGCTGCCATCAGTGTATGAACGGGTGTGAATGGGTGAATGATGACATCTAGTGTTAATGCGCTTTGAGTAGTTGGAGGACTAGAAAGGAGCTATAGGAATGTAAGTCCATTTACTATTTACCATAACTAATGCCACTGGGTGGCTATTGTAGATTGTTTCCATTAATTTAGGACCTGATGATTAATATAAAATATAAAGAAAAATAAAGCCTAATCGATCAACACAGTTGATCAGCAGATACCCTATTATTAGGGTATAAACATAGATTGTTAGATTTTGCTGTCTGTGCCCAGATACTATTCAAATATGTTAATAGCAG
Source organism: Ophiodon elongatus (assembly GCA_016806645.1). NCBI lineage: Eukaryota > Metazoa > Chordata > Actinopteri > Perciformes > Hexagrammidae > Ophiodon > Ophiodon elongatus. The sequence continues at coordinate 619,622 of JACSYO010000795.1, forward strand.
TAGGCCAATCAACTTCAACAAATCAGGACCGATGTTTTGGATGGTTGAAATATACGAGGAAAACAACATCTCCTCACTCCCCTTACTTATTCGGAAGGTCCGTTTGAACTGGATACCGAATGCACTCAACTGTAAAAATCCTGCTTTATTGGCCTTCATCCCACAACCCATGTGACCCACTTTCGGGAACAATTAAAAGCACATAATCAGAATTCTTACAAACACTCCTCCATGTCTCCTGCCCAGGGGAAGATGTGTACATCGGACTGCATGGCGTTTGTGAGGAACTGGACGTCCGCCTTCAGTCCGACACCGCTCTGTTGAGTAAGACCTACGTTTCCTTGGCCAGCGTTCGCACAGTATCCATCAACTACAGGAGTGAGATCCCTCTGAGGTACTACTGGACGACGTGGCCCAGCCTGCAAGAGGAGGCCCTGAGCTTACTGAGGTATGTATGCACACAAATGCTCTTACACAGACAATACAGGAAGGTGTGATCGGATGTTTTTCAGAAGTGTGGGCTATAAGCTCCCCCTTTTTGTAGCAAGTACAATTACCTGCTGTGTTCTTTTCCCTTTACCACAGCATGTGTTGCCAGAAATAGCTCAAGTGTCCATCACTTTCTTTCTGCCTGCGACACTTTGTTCTTCTCTCTTCTCTCTGACCCTCGTCATTTCTCTTTGTTGTTGTTGTTGTTTTTTTTTGCCGTTTCACCTTCGCCTCCATTTCTCCAGGGAGACCTCGGCGCTCCCGCTGAAGGAGCTAGACGGTGAGAGGGATCGGCTGCTCGTTCAGTGCGAGTCCGACCCCTCAGCGATCCATCGCCTCCCGCTGCTGTCCAGAGCCCTGCAGGAGCGCAGGAGCCAGTCGGTGAGGGACCACCGGCTGGTCCTCTCACACAGCTGCATCACTGTGGAACCAGCGGTGTGTTCATGTGTGTCTGTGTGTTCCGTGCCTCTCCATATCCCTCTTGCCCAGCATCTCTCAGCTACGACTGGTGCACACCCTACCCATGGATTTGCAGCTTAGTTTCCCTCCTTGTTAAGACTGTACCGCATGCGGATAATAACTTCTCATGATGCGACTGAATATTCTAATACTTTAATTAATTTGAAGGGGATTATCGTACCTCTATACAGCCTTCTCCGAGCTAGCAGGGTTTCAGTAGCTCGTCCAAGAGCAGGTTGCCCCCCCCCCACCCCCCCCACACACACACACACAGGTATTAGTAAACTATCAGACAGTTTTTGTGTGTGTGTGGGTGTGTGTGTGTAGTTGAGGCATATAAAATAAACGGTCAACTTTCACATTGTTTACCACACTGAAATTAATGCAGTTGAACTTCCCATAAAAAAACGTCTCCCCTTCACACTATGAGGCTGCCGCTAACATAAACTATGAATGGTCTCCAAAACCAATCCATTTTTTCCTCTGTGAGAGAATATGAATTTGCAGTGTGTGCCTGTCTGCTTTACAGCCTTTCAGCAAAATTACCAATTATTTTTCTTTTCCTCTCTCTATGGCTCAGGAGGGTGAAATATGGCCCAGAGTCCCAGCACAGTTCACCATCGCCTTCAAGCCCGAGGAGGCCAAGCTGTACCAACAGACCATATATTGTGACATCACAGGTCTGTGGCCGGCTCGGAAACACAACGCACAATGCTCACACAGCAAAGCACAGCATTGCACGTATGTTTGTGGTACAGTAACAACCAAACAACGTCAGATTTTTAGGGTTTTTTTGTGGAAAGTCTCAACATTTATTAGATTGATTGACATGACATATTGTACAGACATTCATGTTTCCATAATGAATTGTAATAACTTCTTGACTGCTGACTGATTCCTTAACATTTCATCTAGCACCGTCGATAGGTCAAACTTTAAATGTATCCAGTAATTTGGTTATTGATCCAAACAGATAATGATATTCCCAGTTCAGCCTCAGCTGTACTTTGTGTTTAGTGCTAATCAGCAAATGATAGCATGTTAACACACTAAACTTGGTCTTGAGCTATGGGGTAAGACACACGACGTTGGAGGGTTACAGCAGACGGCACTGGAGATAAAGGGCTGGTGTCCGCTCAGGTGCTCTTTGGCTGGTTGGCCTGACCACAGTCTATGGCCCTGACAAAACCTTTTAGGGTGCGCTCCTGCTCCAGCTAGTGTTTTGGCAAGTGCAGACCAGCTTTTACTCCGCATGTGTTGTACCCCAATGATATGATACGTGAAATCACACTTTCGCAGTAGTAGAAATAAGAAAACCTCTTTTAAAATCCCATTGACTTTTGTAACTACGCTAATAACTAAAGAATCCAGTATAGGAACAGGATTTAACTCTCTAGGGGAAGAGTGAAGGTCAGATCATTTAACTGACTGGCCACTGAACATTACCAACCCTGTGAGAACAGAACATGGCATCCCATTTCCACTATGTACTGTACAGACATGCAAGTATAAATAGTGTCTCTGTTTGCATCGGTCGTTTCTTCTAATATGAAATTGAAGTGAAATTCAAGCCCCATCGTCACACCTATTCAGAATCACCTCTGCACCACCATCCAAAAATGAGTCATACCGTCAAAAGGCATTTTGATACAACATCGATAAGATTTTGAATATCCTAGGTCAAGTAGCCAAATGTAGCAGAACATCTGTGGTTACAGTCTCATAAACTCCAATAGGAGTAGGGAAGTAAGGTATAATCACGAAGCGGCCATTTAAGATCCATTTCATCGCAAGATGTGAAAGCATCTCAACTGGACCGAGACACACTATGTCTGAGATAGTATGCCTGCATTGGGCCAGAGCTCTCAAACAGTGTGTACACATGTGGGGAGTTTCCAAGGTCATCTTTCCAATGTCAGAATGAAGATAAATTCAGTGTTGAGTTTGGATAATGGTGGCATTTGGGATCAAATTATGACTAACTGCCGTTAGGTTAAAGGTCAAGGTGTATTACGGCTTACATTTAAAGGAATTTTATAGCAACACACACACACACACACACACACACACACACACACACACACACACACACACACACACACAAACCTGGCTTGTTTCTTGAACCAATACCATCTTTTGTTTGTTCTTCAACTTCTTGGAAGTGATTGCTCTAACGACTTTAAGCAGACTGTATACTCCTGCTGTAAATCAATAGCTTTGGCTTTCTCATAAAAGATTCTCCTTCCCTCGGTGGGTTGGTTCAGACAAAGGTCAGACGGACGAGGCCGGGTAGCAAACCGTGTTTGTCTGCTGGGGTTCTTGTCAGAGAACGACTCTCTTTTTATGTTCTATTCTCCTTCAGTGTGAGACACCCACAGTCAAACTTGGCTGAAGCACCACAAATGAACCCCTCAATCAGCCTAAATTCTGTAACCCGCTGGATGACTTATTGCTACTTCATCTCATTTTCATATTAGACAATGCAATCATGAGGCCCCAATATATGTATCTCAACCCAGGGTTGAAAAGGTTGTTTGGAAATTTGCATGTGGCCGTCACGTATGTCTTCTGAGCCGGAGGTCAGATTTACATTAATTTCCATGTTTTCTGAGACAGTTGACGACCTGACCAGGTAAATGACAGCCGAACTGGAGATGACCGAACCCTGGTTCCTCAGTTTGCAAGAAGCTTCAGAAGCTTATTTCATCGGAACAGCAGGATAGAACTTAATGTCCTTTAATAAGTTCACACACACACAGAGAGAGAGAGAGAGAGAGAGAGAGAGAGAGAGAGAGAGAGAGAGAGAGAGAGAGAGAGAGAGAGAGAGAGAGAGAGAGAGAGAGAGAGAGAGAGAGAGAGAGAGAGAGAGAGAGAGAGAGAGAGAGAGAGAGATTTTTGTTTGTACTTCTGATTTAGCACTTTAAACTTGAGACATAAAAACAAACTTTCCCAGTGACCTGAATAAAATTCCAATACATATATTTTTGGGGTTTCTCTGTCTTTATCTTTGTTGTGAATCTCTCTCCGTCTGTGTCTGCACTCAGGCCGTGAAGATCGGTTGCCCCTCACAATAAAGGCCGAGGGCATGGGTACTAGTCTCCAGCTCGACTACGACGTCATCGACATTGAGAACGTATTCATTGGAGACAAAGACTGTCATGAAGTAAGAAAGGTTGAGCCAAAGTGAACAATTGCTTCCCTTCAGAAAATTGTCAGTCAGGACACGCTCGTGGTGTGGTGAGCTTGATGTATGTCGTACATCTCCAAAGCTTGCGTGTGGCATACTCTCCCTACTTTTTACAGTCAGTCTCTTCATTTAGTTTAGTTTAGTAAAAAGAAACCGGACAAAAATCTAATTCTAGAAATTTGAACTATGAGCCGTGTCAACTATACATAGGGTGGATGCCTGTTAAATTTAGTGCAATGCAATGATACAGACATAGCCCCTGTGTGAAGCTTATAATGTCGTGTTTTGATCAACTCTCAAGTTATTTGTGGCTGAAGTCTTTGCTAGGATTCTATGTTGTCATATTGACAGCGTTCATGTTATTTTGTCCACTTGTGTGCAATATAGCATATCCAAATCTTGTGCCACATCCAGTCAGCCAAGACACTTAACAACAAGAATTAGCATGTTCCAGACAAATTTGACAAACTGAAGTATGTATTATACAGTCTTTGTTAATATGTTGTTGTTCTTTTTAATCAGTGGCTGAATAGATGAGTTATAACTATGAACAATCTACTAAAGTCGCATTTGGTGTTTGCACCATCCTCGTTGGGGGTCTGTTCTTATAAATAAGACTAAACTGTCGGTCTAATCAGTGGATCTTTGTCCAGTTGGAGATTCACAACAGAGGACTGATTGAAGCCTCTTTCAGGCTGTCACGCCCTGACACCACTATGGGACGCTGTTTCTCCTTCTGTCCTGAGGAAGGTGTTGTCCCCTCTGGGGTCTGCCAGGTTGTGGAAGTCACCTTCTACAGTCACGTCTTGGGAACTTTCTCCGAGGACTTGCTGCTGACTGTCACAGGACAGCCTCAACCACTTACCGTGACTTTCAGGTGCAGTTAGCGAGCGTGGTACCGAGTGATTGTGACGGCACGTTTGGATTTAACTTGACCTTAAAAGTCGTGTCAGTGCAACTAATCAAAATACCAAGGTTTCTCATGACTCATGTTTTTGTCTTCTTTCTTTCAGGGGTTGTGTTATTGTTCCCACATTCCAATTCAATGTTTCAGAGCTCAATTTTGGAGACGTGGCCTTTGGTGAGTTATTTTTTTAATTTCTACATGAGATATATTATACTCCAGAGAATCCCGACATTCAGAAACAAGGTCCTCCACTTCCTCTTTATGTTCCCATTTGTTTCATCTTTGTCATCTGTCTCTGCGCAGGTTTCCCACTGACATTGACTTGTATCCTCACCAACACCTGCTATATGCCAATGACCTTTGCCCTCCGTATCCTGGGAGACGGGTTGGGGTCTCCCAGCATAACTAGTGCCGAACAGGCGTCCGAGGTGTCCATGAACAATTGGGGAGGCAGTGCTGCTGGAGACCTTCATGCACGGCCTGTGGAGTTCACCGTGACACCTGCTTCGGGCTCTCTGCAGGCCTTGTCACATGTCACTATTAAGGTACAGTAAATTAATTCATTTATTTTGCTCTCCTAGCATTATACATGAATTACAGGTCTTTGTAAAGATGTGTGCCAGAACTGCACACTATGTTTCTATAAAAATCTGCCTCTATATTCAGCCTAAATCATGAGGTGTCGCTGCAAACGAGATAAGCAACGCATCCCCCAAATTAAGATATCATACATTTTCTAGTAAACCTACTAGTTACTAAATCTAGTTACCAACTAAAACTAGTTGGTAATAAAAAATATATTATTGAAGCAAAAGCTGTTTCCCATCATTTCCAGTTTTTATGCCAAGCTAAGAGAACGGTCTCCTGGCTTCATATTTAGTATATACCTATATACAGACATGAGAGCGGTGTCGCTCTTCCCAAAATGTCAAACTGCCCCTTTGATGGGTGAAATTTGGATTGAAAAACTACACTAACACTGTTTGTTATTAAACTAGCTTTCTTAAAAGGTCTTCAGATGTCCAGCGATGAATTTTTAACAAATTCTACAACAATGAACTAAAACCTACTTCCTGCAAGTGTGTACACAGTCATTGCTCACTGTATGTTTTGAACCTTGTGTGGCCTTATACTATAAATACGTGTATTATACATACAGGTGACGCTGTGCTCCAACACAGTCAAGAGCTACAGGCTGGCGCTGGTGGTGGATCTTGAAGGTCTCGGAGAGGAGATCGGGACTCTGCCTATTAATGCCAGGTCAGACACATTAACAGATGTGATCACACACACACTGTTTGATAGATAGATAGATTGATAAAT